>CAJQZJ010009351.1:8246133-8314437 GCA_907164525.1 Lophiomys imhausi | reverse complement strand
TCCATCCCACTCCTCTGGAGTGGAGTGTCCCTACATAACAGTCTCCCGCACCATTTCAGCAGTCATATGAGGGCCAAGAGCCTCCTCATACACTGGGGGCCTACAAGGAAGCACCACTAGGGCAAAGTGTCTCATTGACAGGAAAAAAAGTCTATGTTCATGTTCCCTTTGGTGCATTGGTTGTAGTATAGTTATCCTGTACTATATGGCTAAAATCAAATTATAGGTAAATAGATGCCATGTGCATCCTTCTGAGTCTCGGTTAGCTCACTCAGGATGAGCTTCTCTAGTTCCATCCATTTGGCTGCAAATTGCATGATTTCCTTGTTTCTGATAGCTGAGTAGTATTCCATCGTGTAGTTATGGACTTTATCCTTACCATAATCTATGTGATTTTAGATATGTGTTGAAAACTCACAAGTCACTGTATTATTGAGGTGAATTAGAGGACATATTATATCATCTAGCTATGTCTTCTTATAGTTCCTGCAATTCACTGTGCTCCTCTAGAATCCTATAAACAATATGGGCTGAAGTTTCACAAATTATACATTTTGGAGTCAAACAGCAACAGCAACAACAACACTGATCAGCTATGGTCTCAACATTTGTATTGAACTTTCATTTTGCATATTCAGACATCAATGACATGCTTACTGTCATACACTTCAGTTTATTGCCCAAGTTAAGGGACACATTGATATAATTTAGGACTGGTCACTTTTAAAGTATATCTGTATGTTGCCCTCATTTCTTTACTGGAGAGTCCTTTACATTCATAGTGTTGACTGTCTGGTATGCACAATGTCTTATTAAAGGTGTATGATGGCCGGAGTACCAACTCTCATCTGATAAATAAGCTCTGTGGGGATACGACACCAGCTCCCATCCGTTCCAGTACAGACAGCATATTGTTGAAACTGAGGACAGATGAAGGTCAACAAGGACGTGGCTTTGAGATCAAATACCGGCAGAGTAAGTACGAACACAGAGCCCCCAGCAGACTTCCAGACTCAGTGAAACAACCCAGAAAACATTAACCAGTGATTTGAGCCTTTGAAATTAGTCTTGGATTCTTATATGAACTCTCTGAAGTTACCAGAAGGAAGATGCTTACATATTAAATCCAATCACATATCACTAAAGCATCTGGTGAATCTAGTAGCTCAGGATAGCAGAGACAGCTGTAGTTCATTCAGCTCAGGATCATGTAATGCTCTAATGACTTGTAGTTTTCAGCCATGCCACATGTTACCACCTTTTAATGAGACATTGGTCCAGTGAACAGAGTTACCTCTGAGCTTAGGTTCTGCCTTCCGCTTTAGGTTTATTAAATAGAGAAGCATATATGGAGAAGGTCTGTTCTTAATCGTGGAACATACCTTCTTGTTCTCTTTCTTGCCCACTTCATTGTCCTGGCATACTGAATTCTTCAGAAATTTATCATTATTTTTATATACAAACAGCATCTTAACGCTCCATGAGGAGTACATCTCTTTGATTGTGTTTCTCTTGGTTGTTATGAGGTTATTAAAGTCACTCTCCTTTGCTTTTTTCCCCCTTCTAATAGTTTTTATACACAGGATATCAGTCCTTACAGATAGAACCAGAGGCTGGGGATGTGGATCAGTTGGCAGAGTATTTGCCTAGCATGAAATTCTAAGTTCTGTCTCCAGCACTTCACACAACTAAGTGTGGGGCATGTGTGTATGATCCCAGTATTTGAGAAGTATAGGCAGGAGGATCAGAAGTTCAAGGTCATTCTTAACTATGTAGCTAGTTCAATGCTGACATGTGCTACATGAGTGATCTCCCAGTCCCTGTCCCCCTCAAAATGCTTTGCCATTTGAAATTGGGACTTGCTGACAGTGTGATTTGTGAGAGGCAGATGTGTGGCTTTGGAATACAGGAACCACACCTGGTTTTGTTTTGACCTGGTCACTGGGCCCCTGATACCTGTTGCCTATGGACATACTCTCTCACACATATCTAAAGCAAAAAAATAATATTTAGAAATCCTCTGTTAATAAAAATGTGGCTATAAGATTTCCTGGAGAACACGTGGTTATTGTGCAAAGAATGTGAAGGGCTGTATGACACTTCCCTAAGTCTCTAAGTGGTGCCACAACATTCAGTGTTGAGTAGAAAAATGATCTCAGAGGCACATTGCAGAGATAACTCTTTCAAAACAATGTTTATTTTCTCATTTTCTTTTATTGCACATCATAAATAAAGAAAATGAAAAGAATAAAAACCATAAATAATGAGAAGGGTGGGTGATGCATTTACGTAGTTCAGGTCATTTCAATTTGTTGGATTTGGTGTGTAATCCCAGGATTAGACATAGCTAGAGCCACTTATGTGGTTTTGCTGAAAACTCATTTTTGGAAAATGTTATCCATGATATTTCAAATACTGTTCAAAATTGGGGAATTTTATTCATCCTTTTCTATTTTATGCTCCCTCTGTTCACTCAAAGCTTCATGGTGAGTAACTTGAAGAATAATGGAGCCTTTGTTAAAGATCCACACAGACAGCTGTAGGCTCTGATCCATGCAGATAGCTGTATGTTCTGATCCATGCAGATAGCTGTATGTTCTATTACTCATGTAACATTCACAAAGGACCTATATTCCAAAATGTTGAGTCCAAAGGTCAGGATGTTCACTTCTCCCAAATGTTAAAGCTAGAAAACAGAAGCCCAGAGTGTTTACCATGCATCTCTAAATCCAGCAGAGAGATCAGAGTAAAGCCAAGTTACTTGTCCACCAATGTATAGGAATCAGATGTCTATTTTAATGTAGCTGTTCCATTTTCATGATACTTTAATACCTGAATTCACCTAAGTATTACTTCACACTACTCTAAATGGAGACTCCCTCAGCATAAAAATGGCATGCCTTGGATACATATATATTTATTAATTAGAGGGAAAAGTGGGAAAAAATCTAGATGTCTTTTAGAAAAGAATCTCACATTTCAAGAGACATTATGACACATGTAAGAGTTCTTCTTAAAACTTATGGTTGTTACTCCAGAGGAGTGTGATGGAAGGGATAGGAGGTAGAGGGTGGGAGAGCAGGACTGGGAGGGGTGGAAAGAGGACACTGTCATGGAGATGTAACCTGAAGTAATAAATAAATATTAAAAAAAAACTTATGGTTGCCCCTCCCAGCATGCGACAATGTAGTAATAGTGAATAAAACACACGGCATCTTGGAGAGCATAAATTATCCAAAGCCCTATGATACTAACCAACGTTGTAACTGGACCATACAAGCAACAAGAGGCAACACTGTGAACTATACATTTCTGGAATTTGATGTGGAAAATTATACAAACTGTGCCACAGAGTATTTAGAGGTAAGTGTTCTGAAGCTCAATAAGTAATTCCATGTTCATATCAAGTAAAAAAAAAAACTATACTAGAAGTCTTTCATACATGTCAAAATCAAATCCCTAGCCCTGCCCTGTATGTCTGTAATATATCAACCACTGATATTATATATGAATAGGTGTATTCATGTCTCTCATTGTGCCATTTTAACCTAACCTAAAATTCTTGTTAGTTGTTTTATGTTTGATCTCTATACATAAGAGAAAATGTTTGAATAGGGTTAATACATAATTTTCCTGATCCTAAGTATTATTTTCATATTTTAAAATTCAGTTCATGTAAGTCAATTTTTCTTTTTCATAATGGACACTTTATTTTTATAAAGATAACCTTCTTCAAACATTTATTTAAGTTTATTTATCCGATCCTATGCAATAAATGTTGCTTTAGTATTAAATGTAGAATATGAAGCAATGTAGAACATATGGTAACTGCTATTTTTGTCATGGGAAATTTCATTTAATAAAGTTGTTCTGATGACTTGTATATGCAACTTTAAGGATTATGGATCTTAAAAATTAGGAAGACACTTATTATATTTATTTTAATATTAATATTCACTCATATTAAGTTAATAATAGCTTAGATCTTGGTTTATACCCTCATGCATTATTTAAAAATTTAAACAGATGTCTATTTTTCAGAATTAATGACATCACTCTTTGGGTTGGATGGCATATTATTTTATGTACCTCTGTACTGTTAACATATGGTAGTCTGTGTCCAAATCTGATGCTTTCACTGGAAATCTTTTCTGAAGTGTAGAGGACCCACTCTGACTACATAGATCTTTTTTTCCAGGCTTCCCACCTACTATATAACAATGACTCAATGCAAGTTTTTAAGATTATTAGTAAGGATGTAGCTGATGGCGAGTGCTTGTCTGAAATGTACAAAGTCCCAGGTTCAACACCTACTGCCAAAGAACCATGCTCTGTGATGTTTAGAAGTCTTGCTTGCAAAGACTTACAGCACCAGTGCTTGTAAGCTGAGGCCCTATTCCCAGAGAAAAAAATCTTTGCAAACTTTCCTTAACTGTCCTTCACCAATTTACTAAATGACTAGTGTGATTATACTGTTGACTGAGATCTCCATGCCTTTTCTAAGTACTGCATTAGCTTTCAACACAAAGACGTCAGGACATCTTTTCTATGAGAGATTTTTGCTCAAAGTCAAGAATATAAGGAAATTCTTTTGTTTTGAGGAAAATTCTTTTGGATTAACAACAACAACGAAAATCATCCAAAACTTTATCTAGCCATGGTGGTATATACCTGGACTCTCCGCACTTCGGAGGCTGGGGCAGGAATATTGTTAGCCTGGGACCAACCTGGGAAATAATAATATGAATCTGTCTCAATAAAAAAGAAAACAATCAAGAAAACATAAAACACCCCCTCGTTTTATACGTAGAAACAACAGCAGTAGAAGCAGTATCCACACATTAGAAAGCTATGTACCTTAAGAAAATATGAAGTACTACCCTGTCATTCTGCATTCTGCTTCTTACCTTGGAATGTCCAGACACTGTTATACAATAGGCTGGAGAGGATGAAGCTGAACCCGTATGGGTGGGTTAGCAAGATGTCGGTGCAGAATGTGAGTGCCGGAGGAAGAAAGCCTTCCCGAGATGGTTTTCAGTGTTAGAGCTCTTCTTTATTGGGGGGAAGTGAAACAGTTCTCTCTATTTGGGGTGAACAAGAGCTATATAAACCTTGGGAGTGGGTAGGGGTTTTCCAGATAAGTGTACTTTATTGTCTGGGACTGAGGTGCTGGGAATGCTTCATTTACATGAAGAGGTATTCTAGGTGCTTGGTGGACATGTCCTTATTGGAATTTGGTCACTAGGCTACATGACTACCTTAAGGTGTCAGAGGTGGGGGTCAAAGATTAGAAGCACCAGGGCATGTAGCCTAGGAAACGGAGTGAGCGATCCTTAATCCTGCAGGTCTCAAATTTTTCAAGATTTTTCAGGGTTAGGACATGTCTCAACCTCACTCTTGCTCCAGGGCAGCTCCCCTACACTCCAGAGCAAATTTACAAGCATGAAGATGGAATGGTATGTGTTATTGTCTGACTTTCAGGTTTTAGAAGTAGAGCTTCCTGTTGTAAGTCAAACTTTCTGGGTAGATGAGGCTAGCCCTGAAAGCCTGTTCCTACTGCCTCCACCTCCCAAATGTTGGGACTGTAAGTGTGCATCACCATGGCTGGTTTGTCAATGGTTTGTAGGTGCTCCTCCACTTTAATCAGCTATCTCCATGAGCTCAGGACCTGCCTTGCTCTGTTTGTATAAGTGAATTATATTTTTCTTCACATATGAAATTTTGCTCATAGTTTACGTAACAAGTTTTACCATTTTTCACACTCATCCCATTCTGTATCATGACTTCTTGAAGTGCCAGCTGTCTGCTATTAATTTTGAGCAAGTCCTTATTTTCCATTGAGACTTTGTGCAAGTTTGAGAAAATGTGAGTAAATTGTCACAGCCACATGTCAACTATAGTCTAGTGATAGCTACTAATTCATGAGAAAGAGCTGAGTTCCATGCTACTCTTTCTGTAAATCTCTACGCATTCAGTACAGTCCTTTAGTCTTGAGCACAATGTACAACATGCAACAGATGTCAAATGTTAGGTGTGTGACAAATACCATGCTAAGTGGGAACCGTGGTTGTGATCTGAGACAGTACAGTGCAAAGAGCTAATGAGAAGACGAAGAGATTGGACTAATCTTTACTTGGGAGAAGGAGAGGGGAGGAAATGAGATGAGATATTTCCAGGAACTACACCACCCCATTTCTTTGGACTTCCCTCAGGGTGCAATGGTAACAAAAAGTCTCTTCTTGTAATTTTTAGAGGCATTGAAAACTCAAGTAAGAATACTTGTTCCAACAAAATAGCTCATTAGAGGCCCCTGGTGATGGTGAGCCTGTCATGTTCCAGGCATGCCACTGCCCTTGTGCAACATTGATGGCGAAAGCACAGAAATACAGAATGAGAACCAGAAGTTCAGAAAACTCTTCCAAAGAATGACACTATTGCCAAAGGGAAGGGATTTTTTTTTTTCCATTGCTATAAGCCAAGGGGCAAGACCAGAGCGTAGCTGCAGAGGCTGGTCTATGATGGAAAAATTTAAAATACAACCATTTAAGGAGAAAAAAGCCACAGGCACAAAAACTCTAGCTTCCATTATTTTAATAACTTCTAGTTAAAGGTTTCTTTTATTTTTTTCTTTTTCTTCAAGTGACTTAGCCTATTCCCCAATGAGTGACAATTACTGGGGCCAGAAATTAGTTATTTTGAACTAATAAACCTGAAGCTATAAAAAGACTGGATTAGGTCCAGTTCATACGTCACTGGGAACCTACCCTTTACTGTTTTATCCTCTGGCTAAAACAAAACCCATCAGGCTTAGCTATAGGATCTCAGTGGGAGTACAGGGAAGTTTGTTTAGGGAAGTTGGACATTGCCCATAGAGCTATATAAAGTCAATCTCAAGGATTTGGTCTATATTTCCTAATTTGATTCCACTTTTTCAATTTCATTTTTGTCCCGGGTCTCCATTTAGAAGACATTTCTAGTAGGTGACTGAGGATACAGGCAGAAGTGGCACACTAATATGTAGACCTCTGGCAGGGGTTAGGTCAACAGGGGCAGGTGAGTGATGAGAAGAGGGCAGAGAAGGGAGTTGTCTCACTGAGACAAAGAGAGCATTTTGTAAAGTGTAAGAGGGTGTAGTCACAGTGGTCAAGGGAGGTGAGGATGGAGACAATTTGTTGGGGGATTAGTGTGATTGAACCAGGGCCATGTTGTCGATTAGCAGGAGGCAGATGTCTCTGAGGGGACCTCGTGGGGAGAATGCTGGATTGCCTGGGTTCTTAGACTCAAACCAGTATGTGCAGTCATGGCCTCTTTTCTCCAATCCTCCCTTTCATTTCCCTAACTGGTACTCATGTGGCAAGCTTTCATGGGAGTGCCCTTCTACATGTTCTTTTGTATGCCAGAGTGTCTTAAATGTGGTAGCAGAATTGGATAGAATCTCCCATTAACCTGAGCAGACATGACATGTCTGAGAGTATATTATCTGGTTTAAATGTTCCTAGTATTATAGGTAGATGTTACGTGAGGTTTATTATCACTCAAGTTATATCAAGACCTGTAATCTCCAAGTTGTTTCTTAGGTGATTTCTATAGCTAATAAGCTTTGTAGCTTATAAATCTTGTTCCCCTTATCTCATACAGTTTTAAAAAGTCCTAAAGGGCAGTATTCCTAGTAAGCTACATTTGAATTTATCTGAGAACTTCTTCATATTATGATTCCCCCTAAATTCATATTCATTACTCTTTAGAACATTATTTATTATCCATTATTTGTGGGCATACAACTTCTTCAAAAATGATTAATAAAAGTATCAAACTGGATAGCAACTGTTTCAGATATTCTCATACATTGGTTTGAGTTTAAATAGATCTACTGTTGAATATTTGGGGGATATTGCTATTTAAACATCCAGGTTATAACATAGTTAATGTTTACTTAGCATATATTATAGCTAGGTAACACAGAAAACATTGTCCTCATCTTACAGGTAAGAAAATTCATGTAGATGTGGGTTTCCCCTAGCTAAAAATAATAGTGCTCAGAGGTAGGCAGGCTGAACACCAGGCACTGTGCCTTGGGCCAGTGCCATTGGCGGTGACACTTCTTCACACAGCATAGATACTTTTTCATAAGCTTCTGCTATCTTCACGGAATGCTCATGGGTCCCTCACATCTATGGTTGTGATTTTGTTGTCAAGAAGAATTGGTGCTGTTTTACGATGTCCCCTTCATGGAAATGGCCTTCTGCTGCATCACAATTTCTTTATACATGCTAAAAATTACTTTCAGTGTCTAATTTAGAATTTTTGGCTGAAATTCATGTCCATCTTATTCATTCATGAAATGTCAGAACTTTTCTATGTGGTGCCAACTGAAAGACATTTCCTATAGAACGTGGGCAGTTCTCCTAGCATTTGTTTTTCTGCTTTATAGTCACCACAGGTGTACCCCACTTGCAGTAACCCAGACAAAAAGATTATTAGTGTCTGCTCTGGAATTGCTGCTATGAGGGGCACAGACCACAAAGGAAATGCCAAGAATCCAAGAAAGGCCCAGCAGTGAACTGTTGATCCTTTCTCCTTTAGTGAAGTTCTGTTGCTTCTCCATGGCTGTTCCCATCTGGATTTTTCACCAGAAACTCCACAGAGTCTCTATGTCCTTGTCATTGCAGCTTCAACACAAGCAGTGAAGCCCTGACTGTGCATGAGGACACTAACCTCAAGCACTTAATGTCAGTGGCTCAGCATTTAAAATGTAGCAGCAAAGGCGTGGATCTAGCTTGCTCATGCACCGGCACCTCTTGAGATGGATGACCAGCCCTCCTCACATATGAAATAACCAAGGGCAAAATCTCTGAGCAGGGTCATAATTTCACTGTCATTCTAAAACATTTTACATCAACCAACAATTCACCAAGATGACATTATTTCTGTAATAAATAACTACTGCAGGATAGAGTTCACTTATTCCAGAAAAGAGTCATTTCAAGTAACTGACCTGTCTCCTGAATTGAAATCCTACGTCTCTTCCGCCAGTTTTAGAATCAAACTAACTCTCATCTACCTTCCCTGTGTCAAGTTCTTCTGAAGGCATCCGCCGCCAACTCAGTCATCTTCTTCATACTTTAATCACAGCTTTACAAACTAGAAACCTTTTCCTAGTTACATTTAACCCCAAAGTTTAGTTGATTTGCACACATAGAATAGCCAGAAAAGTTCATAGGTTGCTCTCTTCAGAAGTTTCCCCTTTTGTTACCCTTCCTCTGACTTGTAGGCGTAATTTACTTTTTAATAATTTGTCTCTTACTTGGAACTTTCTTTTCCCTGTCTATTTCTCTCCTTTAAAATATTTTTAAAATATTATTTCTTGACCTACCTTGAGATAGTCTTCTATCTCACTTTGAAATCTGAGTCACCCAAATCTTAAACTCATGACTGACATGTTCAGCTATCTCAGTCCTTACAGTCAATTTATCAGTTGGCCCCAGCGTTTCTTCACTTCCTCAACAAACACTCCTTTATAGCACAGTGCATACAAAATAGCACTTTTCATTTTTTGAGAAATAAACATGTAAATGTTCCAACAAATTCTTTGGTTTTGTGAAAAATAAGACATCTAACAGGTGGTTGACTGGTCTTCCAACTACCATTTCTGCAGATTATTTGGGTGCACCTGGGTGGTGTTGGCATGTTTTCTTTGTGAAGACTGCAATCTAGGAATTGGAGAGGTGGCTTTGTAATTAAGAGCACTTGCTACACAAACATGAGGGTCAAAGTACAGATACCATAGCACACCTGTAACCCCATGGGAAGAAGAGATGGAAGACTAGCTGAGGCAGATTGCTGGGACTTGCTGACTTACAGCCTAGCTGAGAAAAATATGAACATCAGGTTTAGGGAGAGACTCTGCCTCAAAAAAAAAAAAGAGCAGAGAATAATCAAAGACACCTGATACTCTCTTATGACCACCTCATATATGCACACAGTACCCATACATGTGCATATACACACAGATAGATAGATAGATGATAGATAGACAGACAGACAATACTGACAGATAGATGATAGAACTTTCAAAAATTGCTTTTTCTATGGATTTAAACATATAACATTTTAAGTTGGCTATTAAATCTAGCTGTAGTCCAAAATCAACTAGGAATCTTATTCAATAGAGATGCATTTTTCCTGACTCTATCTCAGACTTCATCAGAACCCAGAGGATTCTAGCAGAGTAAGACCCCACAAGTCTTTGGCCAACACTAGAGATCACTACCCACTTCCATCATGACTGATGGTACTATCCTCATTTCAAAGCTCTATTGGAAAGTTACAAGTGTTCTGATGGTTATCTTAGTATCTACCTTTGTGTACAATTAAATATTTCTCTTTAAAGTGAATCTTACTTTCCCATAACTACACCAATACTTGTATTCTCAGAAGGCCTTGTGATGTGATTACAGCTACCACAGCATGTAAACAATGTCAGGCTGATGGTACAATGCTTATATACCAACTCTGAATTTTGACAACTATCCTTTCCTTATTTGGCAGGTTTGCTACTCTAGTTGTGTCTATGGGTTCCTATTGCTATGATGAAACACCGTAACCAAAGTAACTTGAGGAGGAAAGGATATTTGGGTTATACTTCCAAATCACTGTTCATCATTGAAGGAAGTCGGACAGGAACTCAAACAGAACAGGAATATGGAGACAGGAGCTGACGCAGAAGCCATGGAGGGGTGCTGTTTACTGGATTGCTCAGTCTGTTGTCTTATGGAACCCAAGACCTCTAGTTCAGGGATGGCTCCACAAAGGGCTGGGCCCTCCCCGATCAATCACTAATTAAGAAAATGCCATACAGCTAGATCTTATGACAGCATTTTCTCAATTGAGGTTTCCTCTTTTCAGTCGACTCTACCTTGTGTCAAGTTGACATAAAATTAGGCAGCATGGTCTTCCATTCCATCTTTTTTCTCCCTTTCTGTCCCTTGACATTTTCAACTTAAGGAAGTTTCAAATTCTTTTGGATTATGTCAGTGCCTTCTGTCAAATGCATTTCCCTCCAGTGTGCAAAATCTACTTCATCTCTTGCCAAATCCTTACTGGTGTTATCCTGCTCACCAGAGGCTTATAGCATTTTAAATTTCACTCTCATGTCCCCTTTTAAATTACAAAACAACCACTACACTACAGAAACTTTCAGGTGCCAAATAATGCATTTGAAATAAAAGAATGGATTAACGAACCCATTACCAATGTCCCTGAATTCTCCAGTTTCCCACCATACTCCCCAAATCTACATCCTGAGCAATATTCCCCATCCCACAACTGTGAATCACGTGGTAGTGTAATTACCCAGCACAGTGTTAGCTGTTGTCTCATGTAGGAGTCACACACACTTGCTGCTGCTTCATGCAACAGTAGTTCATTGCCCAGTCACATCAGAGTCATAACAGGTTTACCATAGAGTGATTCATGATCACAGACAACAGGGAAGTCAATGTAGGGTAACCACATTGCTATATGGCACAGAAGTTGACAGGTGATTCACTAACAAGAGCTCTGTATTGTAATGAGTGAGGAAAATGCTTAGTTAAACAAAATTCAAGAGGGATGGTCATTTGCTTTTTGCTGGCTTTCTTCTTCAAGCTATCGCTGTCCTACTGTTCAACTGTTTGGACAGTAGAATATATTTTAAGCACCTAGACTGTGGAATGTAACTGTTTATCACTAGTTTTTCACCACATAATGGATGAAACAGATGTTAGCATATCACTGCTACTGCTGGCCGTGTTATCCACTGAGAGGGAAAACTGATGGGTATCCTGAAGGCATTAGACAGGGAAGCAATCAAGCTTCTCTGAAGGTCTGAGAAGGCAAATCCAAGGAAGAGAGGTACCCAGGTATCAGAAAGGTTGAAGATTGACAAGGGAAAGCTGGGCCTGCAGACCTGAAGGTAGAGCGCAAGGGGCCTCCCAAGTGTCAGCAGGAAGGTCAAGAATTTCAGTGTTCTTTGAACAGTAAGTCTCTGAGGGGCCAAATCAAAGAAATAACATGATCAGATAGACATTATTAATGGTGTAATATTTTTCTTCACATGAATGTGTGTTTGTTTGTTTTTTGTTCAAGTTTTTTTTTTTTTTTTTTCGAGACAGGGTTTCTCTGTGTAGCCCTGGCTGTCCTGGACTCACTTTGTAGACCAGGCTGGCCTCGAACTCACAGAGATCCACCCACCTCTGCCTCCCGAGTGCTGGGACTAAAGGCGTGCGCCACTACGCCCGGCTATTTGTTTTTTGAGCCAGAGTTGACCTTGAACTCCTAATTCTCTTGTTTCATCCTGATGAGTGTGGAATTACAGGCGAGTGCCACCATACTAGTTTCAGATCAAGATTTTTAAAGACGATTCTGGCTACTCAAATAATATGGAGATCCATTCTGGGGCTTGTTGTAGAAAGTGAAAGAGATGGGGCATTGCTGTGGAGAAAGAATGTTCTGAGAAATTTTAAGAACACTCTAGAATTATTTTCTTGACTATTACCCCCCCCCCAAACTCCTGGAGAAAGTTTAACAATAATTCTTGGCCATTCTAAGTCTTCTCAGGCCATTTGAAGAAGATGTTTTCAACCTTTATTAAAACATCTCCATCTTGGAGATGCTATCTGTGTTCCTCCTGCTAGCTGGCAGCTCTGTCTAGTGAAGTCTGTCTTTCTCCCCCAGGCCCAGAGTTGGGCTATTCAGCAGCTCCCACAGTTAGTTCACTGTTGGTTGCCTTTGATGTCCATATCCCCTTACTTCATATAGTTAGCTCTGATTAGGATTTTGGCTTCTCTTTCTTTCTTGGAATCTGTTTAAAAACAAAATTCCTTATCCATTTAAAGTTTTTTTTTTCATAACCCTTCCAATAAGGGAAGTGAAAAAAAAGATGCTTGTATTTGGACGTCACTGCTGGTCACATGACTGCATAACTGCTTCCATTCAGGACTCCAGAACAATTGCTCTGGTTTCCAGACAAATAATAGTCTTCTTTAGTTCTCCATGAAAACATTATTGGAAACGGTTCTTTCTTGTGCTGCTGAAGAACCCATTTCTAGAATAAAGTCTGTTTCAGTAGACTTAATCAAATTACTTCAGCCTGCTGACGGCTATGGAATGGTAAAAAATAAAGTTTGATATTTTTCAAATATTCCCTGGCCAGAAGTGGGTCCCATTGCAGTCCTGGTCAATCCTTTCTATACTGCTCAGTACAGTGTGTTGTTTCAGAAAAGAAGATTCTAGAGCCAGTGAGACTGATTTAAACCTAAGCTTGGATGACCTTGGGTAAGTTGTTCAGTCTCTGTGTGCCTCATTTCCATCAGTAAGATGGAACAATCAGAGTAAATGAGCTAATACACATGGAGAATTAGAACAGAGCATAGCACACAGAAAATAAATGCTAACTGTTGTTACTGGTACTAATCAAAGCGGTGCTACTGAACCAGACACAGGAATTCATAGAGCATTCATTCTGCAAGTTTAGCAAATTCATGACTCCTTCTTTAGGATTCTTCCTTTTTCTTTTGCTTTCTGTCTGCATCCAGCTTCCTTAATACATCTTGGCACTTTCCACAAAGGATAAATGCAAAAATAACAACACCTGTAGTCTAATCCACTTATTTAACTGAAGTTCTGTGAAGAAATAAAATGAAGGGTAGATTCCATTGACACATAGTTTTGAGAACTGTCATTACAACCTTAAAAACTGTTTTGTTAGTCTCTAGAATCCCTTCACAGAGAAAGAGAATACAATTTAACAATGTTTGGTTTTTTTTTTGGAAAGAAAGTCTTGGTGAAGGAAACAATAACATTTTTCCTTGAATAGTTGTCACAGTCCTCCATTCTGCAGTATTAAGCCTGCGAACACCTCAGTTTGCAGAGCTCTGCAGTGAGCATGACAGTGCTGACTTCATTCCAGTGCTGCTAGGCATTTTAACCCAGAGTAATGCCCAGCGCAGGATGTGTGTCCATACACAGTGCATTCTTAGTCTAGCATGAACAGAACCTCGCAGATTACTCTGCCTTCTGGAGGGTTTTGCACTAAATCAGAAGCTATAGTGGAGACCCAATGAGTTGTTTCAGTTACTAGGTACTTGTCAAGCAAGCATGAGGACCTGAGGTCAGACTCCTCTGTAAAAAGCTGGGTATGATAGCATTGTAATCCCAGCACCAGGGAATAGGAGCATGAAACCAGGAGGATCCTTGGATCTGGCCAGATAACCTAGTTAAATTGGGGTGAAACTTTGTCTAAAAAGAATGAAGTAGAGACCATCTGAGGACACCCAGTATTGATCTCTGTCCTTCTCACACAAGCACACACATGGACTTAGAGCCACATGCTTATGAAAACACCCTCACACATAAATGTTTGCATACCTACCTCGCAAACCAGTCTACAAAACCATTTTCCTAACTATGATTAACAGACTTGTCCCCATGTGTGGAGACCAGGGCTCCTTCTCTCTGCCTCTCTGCCTCTCTGCCTCTCTGCCTTACAAAAGCCACAGGGCTCCCCTGTCTGAATCTGAGAAATCTGGTAATTAAAATCTCACTTCCTGGTTAGAGCAAAGTAGAGAAACAAAATAGATTCGGTGTGAGCCACAGTGGGTCTAACGCTCTGATTGGGAGGGCTCCTCCTTGCTCACTTCCTGAGCAGATGAGTCATGCTTCCTAGAACTGTCCTTTAGAGGAAGTCCGCTTCTAGGACTGCAGCAGTCTGCTAATAGCTCAGAGAAGCAAACAGGCCACGTACCATTCACAAGCAAGTATAAGAAGAAGTATATGCAGTCATTCAGCCTTTGTCTTGATACCAGCCGTGAGACTCCAGCATGCTACTAGGATAATTTACATTCAGAACTTTGAAAAGTGTAGCTGTGAAACTGAACTCTCTTACGTCATTACGGAGTCCAAGATGCATACTACACAACATGTTGACTACGAACTTGTCTGGATCAAATGTGATTTTATTTTCTTTAAAAAAAATTTAAGAGATCTTTATTTTAAGGTGATTAGAATTGTTTTCAGGCAGGAAGCGGTGGCATATACCTAGCAGGTGGATCTGTTGAAGGCCAGACTGGCTACATAAGACACCCGTCTTTGGGGAAAGAAAAGAAACAACTACCCTTTTCTGACCGTCCTCACGATGCAGAATTTTCAAGTGATTAATTAGCTGTATGGAATGATGCAGAGGTGCCAGCCCTCAAAATACAACCTGCCCTTGGTTCAAAAGAGCTGGAGTTTATGCTCTTCTCAGCCTCTCAGATTTGAAGCAAGGGACAGAGATGAATAAGAGCCAAACCTATCGCCACGTCCCAAGCCACCTTTAAGCCACTTAAAAATTACTTTGTGTGCTCAAAGCTTGAAAGTATTTCCTACGACGACACTTCCCTCCTGGTGTGTCCCTACTTCTCTTTTTTCCACACTTAAGCTGAAGGCAGAACAGCCTAGAGTCATCTGCTGTCATGTTCACAGGCTCTCTGCACAGAGAGGACCATGTGTACAGGCATACTGCACCAGTATGAAGGTTCTGCTCACAAGGTTGCATTTTAAATATCGTGAATCCTAATTGTGAATTTTGGTTTAATTTTTAAAATGGGGAAGATTTCCAATCACAGCATTAGAGATATTATATACATGCATACATACATACATGCATGCATGCATATATTAGCTTTTCTAATTGGCATGCAAAATGATCACTGTGTTTTCATATTCATTTTGATCTATCTTGCTGTGGGACCCCCTCCATAGCTTCCCTCTGCTTTCATTTTGCATGTTAAAAACATGTAATGGCATTTTAATTTCAGTTCTTATTTAACAGGCTTACTCTTTCTGCTGTGGCAACATGGGGGTAGAGGCAGGTGCAAGCCCTAGAGGTCTCTAAGGCTCAAGGTTCTAGGATTTCATATTGTTCTAGGAATCAGACTTTTCTCTGTCCCATAGTCCTTCTGTAGCAGATGCTGAGGCACTTGGAAGGCACAATATTATATTTTTAAAGCGTTTAATGTTTCACTACAGCAAGACAGTTGGCAGGAGGAGGAAGACTGCAGCTTATGGAATTATGTATTCACAAGAGAGTGTTCTTGGCTTTCAAAGCCTTTTCCTTCCCCCTGGGGAGGGAATTAGGCATTACCACTCCATCAATGGCTATAAAACCAATATTTTTAGAAGTCCCTGGACTTCTAAGGACATAATTTTTTATGAAGAATTAGAATAATTAATAATAAAATTGCTTACCATGAAAAAAGGATATACCCGGACCAAAAAAAAAAATGGTTTGAAAATAAATCTGGAACAGATTCCTTTCTGTGACAACTTTTTCAGACAACAATGTTGATGTTTGATACTAAACACTGAAAAGAGATATGGAAATAGCAGAATATATTTAGTGGGCCAGCTAAGTGTCAACCTAGAGGAGTGTGGAATTCCAACATAGAGAAAACATTACCAAGACATGTTTATATTATGATGTCAATAGTTCCCCAAAGATAATACATTAAAAATAGATTTATCTAATCAAAAAAGAACATATAGCCATCACAGGAGATTGAGAAAACATAGAAAAACCTAGAGGAAACAAAACAAAAAGTTGAAGTTGCACCACTACTAATAATAGTTAGTGATATTTATTTCCTGTTCTCTTTTTATGTTTACTTTATTTTAATATTCATGGATTATCCCATGCATTCTACCCGATTATGGCCATTTTCTATGGGGCATATGTGTGTTATTTTCGACATTCTTTTTCCATTACCACAGCGTAGCCTGCTGTGAGGCATTTAGAGTCCTTCGAATTTTCACTTTCCTAAACAATTCTGAGATAAACATCTTTGTAGTTAAAGATAAGCCTATATCCATAGTTATACACTGATTAAAAAATAAAACAAAAAACACAACAAAAAGAACTGAAATCAGCCTTTGTGGCTTCTGATGTAAATGTTCCATAGAAAGCAGGACTTAAAACTATACATGCAATAAGAGTAGATCAACACCAGCCAGCCCACCGAGAGGCCACTAAGCCGGCTGGGTTTGAGATAAACCTCTAATCCAAAGTGATACAAAGTAACTCAGAATGTGGTCTTCTGCTGGTCTTTCGCTTGCATGCAAAGCCTGGCATTATGAGTAATCTTTGACTTTAGATGGGCATTTCACATTTCCTGACCCACCCTGACAGCACATGGTATCGTGGCTTTTCTTGTAGTGAGATGTGCGAGAGTCTCAGATGCTAGTGTTCTGTGAGTGGGTGGCTGCATGTTTAGTGGAGAGAGGCATGGAGTCTCCAAAGAACCATGGTAGAGCTCCCTTGACTCTATCATGTACTATCAATCTTCTTCGACATTTGCCTAATTTACCTTCTGCACTTCAATAATGCATTCCCCATGCCCTGGGTTTTCCCTATTCATAATGACAACTATGTATCAGTATCCTATTCTGGGATTTTTATTTGGTAGAATTACAGAAACATTTAAAGTATTTTAAAAAGTATTTTATGAAGTATAATTTAAAGTAGCACATAAAAGTCTCATGCTTACTAAGATAATGTATATAAAACCTAGTAACATCCATAAGGATTACTGTTGTGCTTGAGATGTGGCTCAGAGGTAGAGTTCTTTTGCAGCCTGCACAACACCCTGGCTTCATCTTCAGCACTAGAAAAATAATGAGTCAGTGTCCTAGGCATTCTACAGTTGTGTTTTTGGGAGGAGGAGAGGAATGAACAGGTGCTTCAAGAATTCAGCAGCTCCCACCCTCTTGAGTTCCAGGGCTTAAGCAGCAGGAGCTATAGAGTAGATAGGACAGTGAGGAGAAAGGTCACTAAAATAAGGAAAAGCACTTTTACTTCAGCACATCCAGCCCTTCTCACCTCATCGTGCTAGCCTCTGCTAGTGATGTCCTCTCTCTTGGTGGGCCATCCCCTGTCCTGATGAACCACACTACTTCAACTCCTACAAGTACACTTAATTCCCCTCACCACACATTGGATGATTTTTATCCGGCTCTATACCCAGAATGTCAGAGATGGCTGCAGTCAGTGCTAAAACCAAGGTTACCACAGCAACAGGATGCAAGTAAGGGCTATCCATCTATAGGCTTGATTCATTTCTTTCCTGTCTACTCACCCAGCGATCATTCTGTGAAGTGATAAACATGAGTCAGCCTCAGCTGTCTAGACTCATATTTCATTTCTCAAAGTTACTTTTGGGTGGTTTCTTTAGAAAAATAAACTGTGTTCCCTTTATATCTGACCAAAGTTAGAAGAACACTTTGAATATATTCTACATGTCAAGCCTTGTTGCTGTGTAGTTTTCTCATTCGCCACAAAGCTGTAAGTACCATGTGATACCAAACTTATACATTCAAAAAGAAAGTTCAAATATGAGAAGTTAAGTAACTTCTACAAGGCTGTGTGGTAATCAAAGCCCTATATAGTGTGCCTGACTCTGATCACGTTGTCTGTGGATGTCCTCACATGGAAATGACTTGACTGGTTCCATCTATCACACATTTCTGTTTTGAGGATTCTTGGCATTAGTGAAGGGAGGACCTGCTGTGGCATAGCTCAGGGAACATGTTACACAAGGCTCTGCTCATTTAGAACCTGATTTCTCGTGATTTTGAAGGTGCCCACAAAGCCAGAGGACTTTTGGTTGCTTCGTTTGTTGGTTAGTTGATTTTTTTAAGACATGGTCTCTCTACATAGTCCTGGCTGTCTTAGAAATCACTGTGGAGACTAGGCTTACCTCAAAGTCATAGAAATCCACCCACCTCTGCCTCCCAAGTGCTAGGATTAAAAACATTTACCACTATGACTGAAAGCTAGAGTATTTTAATCTCTAGGGCCAGTGATACAGTTCAGCAAGTGAAGGCACTTGTGTTTGATTCCTAGATACCATGGTGGAAGGGGAGAATTAATTCTTCAACCTCATTGTCCTCTGACCTCCAGTCGTGCACCAGTGCACTCATGAGCCCATATAAACATCATTCACTCATATACACATGCAATCATGTGATTTTAAAAAGCTATTTTAGTGGGCCAGTGAGGTGGCTCAGCAAATAAAAGCACTTGCTGTGCTTACCTGATGAGCTGAGTTCGATTCCCAGAACCCACATGGTGGAAAGAGAAAATATATTTCTGAAAATTGTTCCCTGACCTCCACATGTAAGCTGTTTCACTTGCATACCTGCACTCATGCACATATGTCATATGCAAACAGACAATAATAATAATAGATACAATTTTAAGAAACCTTAATATCACAATAATTGGACTGTCTCTGTCAGTTGTTCACATACTATATGTGTCTTCAATTTTATATCCTCTGCTTTTGGGGCCCTTAATACTGAGAAGGGGCATGAATCATTTCATATTGTAATCGCAGTCTGAAGTCACTAATGGTTTCTATGTTTGTACCAGATTGTCAAATACACAGGAAGTAACAGAGTAGTCTAGCATTTTGGAAAGTGTAGCCTGGGCAATGAACTCCTTCTGCTATGAGTGTCCTGAGAAGAGTTGGGATGTTCTTGTTGGGGTGAGGGTGATTTGAACTAAACATCACACATGAGTTGTGTTCCTAAGAGACAAACTGAGAAGACTGATCACAAAGGGCCACATGATACACAACATCACATTTGAAATGTGTTTGATGGCTAATGTGACAAAGTGAGAATCATTTCAAGTATTAAAAAAAAAAACTTGCAGTGACACAAATTAGAACTTATACTCAAAGTGAGAAAACTTGTCTGTAGTTTCTAGTTTCCTTTAAATGAGCTCAGTTAGAACTTCTCGGTGGTTCTGTGAAGTAGATCTTGAGCTTGCTGAAAGTGGAAGAAATCATAGTTTTACAAGATCCAAGCCAGCAAACTTTCTGGTCATGGCCATGAGTCACAGCTGGAATGTCCTGTGGTTAACATTCTGCCTCATAAACAGAATCAAGAGCAGCAGGGCACCGACTGGTTTCCATGGTGACCAGTATTTGTATACTTAGAAAAATGACTGTTGCTTTTTGTGTGGCAACTTTACTCGGGAATGAGTTGTGGAGGTGACATTAGCCATCTGTGTGAACAAAACAAAACAAAACAAAAATCTGATTTAATTAAATGTAAATGTTAAAGGGCATAAAACTGAAGAAACTGGTGCATTTCCTGCCCTTGCTAGTAGCAGTATTGTTATACAGTAATTAGTTCATTCGTTTAATTCACATTTTATTTAAGCATTTTCAAAAATGTCCACTTGGTGTTTATTGTAATGTACCAATCCATTTTTCCCAAAGGATGTTGACATTTAGTTATCATTCACCAGTGTTTCCACAAATCCATCACTTTTGATCACCTACCCTGCCCAGTCCCACTCACAAGGTGCTATTTTAAGACCACTGGCTTCTGGCATTTAGGGATTCTTCTTTAGTGAAGATCCCATTAAAAAGAAGAAAAATTACCCTCTGCATCACAGCTCTTTACCTTGTTGAGCTGGGGAGAAAAAGAATGCTCTCGAGTGTTATAGTATGTAGTGACCTTCTTTAGACTGTGTTCCTCAGCTGGCTACCACCCATTGCTTACTGCGCTCCACTAGGTTGACAGTGCTGATGGTCATAAAGGTGCTTTCCTTAAGTTTTACAGGTTAAAGATCAAGTAACATCAGCTTTGCTCACTAAACCACCATCCAAAGTTAGAATCTCTTGGATTTAAAGACTGTAAACTGAAAGACTTGCTTGTTATGTCACTATTGGGTGACAGTAGATTCATTTTTGTATTTAGTTTCAAGTAGACTCTATGCAGTAAAGTTGATGAAAACTCCAAAACTCTTCTGTGAGACAGTGACTCAGGAGCACTCCCGGTGCAGCCCGGGAGCACTCACGGTACAGCCTGGCTTCATCTTGTCCCTTCCTCTAGCACGAGAAGGTGATAGAGCCCAAGACTCAAGGTGAAGGGTTTTGGCTCTTGTTTCTTCTTTTCTGATTTTCTTGTCATGTTTGTTTTCTTCCTTCCTTTCCTTCTCTTTTCTTTTGTCTTCTTTCTTTTCCCCTCTCTCCTTCACCTGGCTTCTGTCAATATGTAGTGTTCTCGGAGTTTTTATTACTGCAATAAAACACCATGTCCAAAAGCGATTTGGGAAGGAAAGGGCCATTTTAAGCTTACCTTTCCACCTCATAGTCCATCAGAGGGAAGCCAAGGCAGGAACCTGGAGGCAGGCACTGGAAGCAGGGGCTATGAAGAATGCTGGCTGCTTGCTGGCTTGCTTTTCATGGCTTGGTTAGCCTGCTTTCTTATAGCACCCAGGACCCAGCCTAGGATTTGTGCCACCCACTGAGAGCTGGCCCCCCCCTGCCACATCAGTCATCAATCAAGAAGATGTTCCATGGGCTTACCCAGAAGCCAATCTGGTGAGGGCATTTTCTTAATGGAGGACCCATCCTCCCAAGTGACTCTAGGTTGTGGCAAATTGACACTGTAGATAGCAAGTACAGGTAGTATGCTAGAGTATCTGCAAAGCAGAGACAAGAAAGGTAAAGTAATAAACCTGAGAAATGAATACTGACACAACAAAAAAGAATGGTCAGGGAATTCCATGTGCATGTCTTCCATTTTGTTATCATAGGCAGCTCCTCCTAAGGGTAACTTGAACAAAGTGGCATATGTGGACTGCAAGGTGATTCAGAGAAAATCAAACGATGGCCTGCCACCTGATGAGGCCACATTCTAAGGCTGGCATTCTTTTTCCTAAGTGAGAAGAGAAAGGTTCTTTTCCTTGAAAGCAAACAAACTACCTAACAACATCAAAAATCATGGCCAATGTTTTTACTTAGGGAAATTTCTCTTTGATTTCAGCTCTATGATGGACCACGAAGGATGGGACGCTACTGTGGAACAGACCTCCCCCCATCA
The DNA here is from genome assembly GCA_907164525.1 of Lophiomys imhausi. Lineage (NCBI taxonomy): Eukaryota > Metazoa > Chordata > Mammalia > Rodentia > Muridae > Lophiomys > Lophiomys imhausi. The sequence goes on along the minus strand of CAJQZJ010009351.1, from coordinate 8,292,525 downwards.
GGGGCTACCACAGGCTCCAAGCTTCATGTACTGTTCCATACTGATGGGGTTAATTCCCAGGAGAAAGGATTTCAGATGCAGTGGTTCATTCATGGTAAGCCCCTCATGGATTTTGGTTGTGTTAATAGTTGCTATTTGGCCAAGAAGTGTTTCCTTACCAATTCTATCCCTGAAGGAGACAGCTTTCTGCTTCAAAGATCTAAAGGACAGAAAGCTTCCCTGGGCACAGAAGAGTACAATTCAGAAAGTATCTTGGGCCAAAGACCTCGGAATGTGGTGGTCAGTCCTAGGTACACATAGAAACTGCCTAGGAGTTTAAAGCCCTGCCTGTGTTTCAAGTCCTAAGAGATGGGATTCAATGGGTCTGTGTTTGACTATTGCCAAATTCAGTCCCTTCTTAAACAATGCAGCCTTGCAGTCAGGTTGGAAGAATGAAGAAATGCGAGCAGTACTTTTGCTAGTTGGTCTCTTTATTCACGAGGTTACTCACCCTCCCTCCAGGCTGTTGCAGCCACTCTGGCTAGAGGCCACCCTAAAGAGCTTGATGGAGTGGTCATTACTGGCTAAACCTAACTTACTGAACTTATTGTATCATTGGGTTTTTCTAGCCAATATGCCAAGTCCTCTGTTGAAAGGTCTAAGGTTTGGTTGAGCCAAGATTTTTTTTCAATTTTATTTGTAATCTGTCTTCTTTTAAGAGAGTCAAAGACACCCTCTGTCTATTCTCTTTTCCTGTTTACTATTGCAAAATTTTTCCCATTTGTTTAAAATTTGCTAAGCTCAGAGGCAGAGTTATGTAACACTGTTTTATTAGTTACGACCAAAACTAAAAAAAAAAAAAAAAAAAAAAAAATTTTAACTCTGTGATGCTATATATCACTATATATAAATGGTACTTGACAATAATCTCTGGAAGGATATCAGCAGCAGTTTAAATCAATATGAAATTGATTGATGTGGCATGTGATCATCATGACATACTATGTTCTGTAGAACATCTTATGTTCATACTGAGCTGTATAACTTGGAGATGGCTTGAGAGAAAGAGTCAACGGAGTTAGCTTCAAGCAGAAGGTCTTCACTGGGGAATGGTACCCTGATTACCCATTAGAGGAAAACTGAATACAAAGATCATAAGCTGCCATTCTTCTGTTTATTAAAGCTATGGATATCAGGGAATCCTTTCATATCAGATACTTTGCTAGGTCTATATGCACAGACACATATACACAAATCTATATGCAGATAATGAAATGGTTCAAGTCCATCATTCACTGCAGTACAGGGAAGACATTAAGCATACAAACGAACATGTACAATCAAATCTGATGAGGGCTGAGGGAACACACAGAAAGAGATCAGATGTCATTAGGGTTGGCAGGCAGGCAGGCAAGTCTTCTATAAAATCTCGACCTGTGTACTAAAACCTGAAAAATAAGCAGGTGCTATCTGGCCAAGTAGGGGAAGAGAAAGGAATGACCCTGTAATGCAAGGAAGCAGGGGGATCAAGATGGTTCTAACAAGTCCAAGGTAGTTAGTATCAAGGTCAAAAGACAATGGTCTAGAGGAGGCTAGAAATCTGAGCAGTAATAACTACAAACTGAGCCCAGAAGACATAAACCCAGACCATGGGGGCCACAGTATCTTCCCCCAAGGAAGTCCTTTATACTTCATAAAAATACATCTGGGGTAAGATCCCCAAGGATGGAGAAGCATGACAAATTATGTGTCTTCAAATACAGGATATAGTACAAAATGCACGCTAAACATAGTCATGCATCAATAAATAACAGGGACATGTTTCAAGCAACACACTGTTAGCCCATTTCATCTTTGTGAGTGTCACAGAGCATTCTCACCCACACTGAAATTGCTATAAGGTCACCTAGTGACATAATCTAGGGGGCTACCTAGGTTTGTGCTGCTCATCCTTGACTGAAATTCATTCTGCAGCATGTGACTCTCAGTTCACATTGCAACATTGATACCCTTGCATGTGTTTGTGTGTCCATGAATGGATATAATATATCAGGCGACAAAAGTAAAAGACAAGTCTCTGCATTGTACCATCTGGGTTTGTCCTCAGAGTCAGTGGAAGGGTCAAGATCCCCAGCCTGACCTGGCCCAGAGCATCTCTTCTTCACCTGGCCAGGAGGAGTGATGTTAAAGTTCTACCCTCTTCTCATCAGAATCAAATCACAGGAAGCCCTCTCCATTCTGGCCCCTTTCCATGCTATGCTATAAGAGCTCACCAAATGCTTGCTTGCAGAGCTCGGAATTGACAGTGACATCATTTCCTGAGCACTGTGGCTCAGGAACCGCTGCACACTTGGTTCATTTTGCTCAGTAATAAGTAAATCCATTTACCCAGCGTGCCTTTTTTTGTCAACAGCACAAATCTTTTATTTACTTTGAGAAAATGAGAGCGGGCTTTCTCTGTGGGTCCATTGTGAAAGTGTAGATATAAGATAAAGCCCACACTACAGTCTCTTTATGCAGATCTTCAAAGAGAATCCCACCATGGAAATAAAGAAATGGCCGCAGTCTCCCTGGCTGGCTAATCGGTTCACAGGATTCAGCATTGACAGCATTGTTTGGAGGATGAATCCTAGCCTGGGAGGCTCGGTCTGGGCTGCTGAAGGCTGTATAGAACTTTCCATAAGTTGTGTGAATAGAAACCTCCCAGCCAGCTGCACACCCCACCCCCCTTCCCTGCCACTCCGTGAGGCCTTTCTCACTTGGCAGTGGAATCCAGCATACAAACAAGGTCAAGGAACTTTGTGAGCAGAGAGTGACATTTGCAAAGGCAGCAGGCCCTTCAGCTAGGGAGCCAGCAGGAGAAGAGCTAAGCTGCCTATGAGCAGGAGGTGATGTCACCATGGGCTTCCACAAAGAAAAGTGTGGCTTTTTCTTTGGAGAGAGAGATGACATCATCCTCCCAGATGGGGGCCACTCCATTCTATTTTCTTTTAAGTTGTTAATGAGATTTCTGGAACCTAGGCATTTTTAGAAATTCCTTCGGGAGAACATTTTAAAACATTTTTCAAGACCCTCTGTGAGTGACTATTGCCTCCCTGGCTAGCTGGACATTCAGCCCTGCACCAAGGGCTTCTCAAAAGTCCACTTTCAGAATGCTGGCCAGGAACCTCCACAGGGTCAGACATTTTTCTTTTCAACCCCCATTCCAACTCTTTCTCTCAAAAGGACAGTCAATAGTTTGTGACTACTGTTGGCCTTTCCGGGTAATTTCTTCTAATTTGATACTTTTATTTGCTTTTGTGACTTAGAGTTGTAAACTTGGGTTTCTGGCAGCACTCAAGTTTTAACTATTGTGGTTCTGTTCTTTTTTATTTATTTATTTATTTATTTACAAACATGATGCAAGTAGTCAGTTTCTTAGAGTGAATCAGCTGGGCTCTGCAGGTAGATGCAGAGGGATGGCACACAGCATCTGTGATCCCTGTTTTAAAAAGAAAAATCCTTATTCTTTAAAATACATAGATAACAAGCATCCTAACCGAGCATAGACACAAGCAGTATAAGAAGACATTTAGAATATCTTGGTCTTAAACACCGTGGATGAAAACTTAGAAAGTATCTCGAAAGGTTCCACAGGGGCCTGAAATGAACAGAAGGTTGAGAAACACCAAGCAAGGCACATGATGAAATTAAAGTAGGTCTGGTGGTCCAACGGATAAAAAGACAAGTATAAAAAGCTTCTAATTTTTGCTGCCACCAGAGAAAGACCATAGATGAATTTTTTTTTCTTCTGTTGCTGGGGATGGATTTGGACATGTTAGGCAAGCACTCTATTGCTCTGTTGCACTACATCTTCAAGTCCCAGAAATGGGTTTCTATTTTGAGCACTAGGACTATAGGTGTATAAGGAAATGTAGTGACTTTCACAGATGTACATTTTGTAATAATAACATAGGTAGTGGGGCTCTTTTTCCTAAGCACACAGAAACAATGACCTGAAGATGCCTATGAAAAAATGGCTCAGCAATTAAGAGCAGTGGCTACTCTTCCAGGGGACCTGAGTTCAGGTCCCAGCATCCATACGGCAGCTCAAAGCAATCTGTAGCTACAGTTCCAGTGGATCCAGCGCCCTCTGGCCTCTGCTGGTGTCAGGCATGAACATGATACATGGATGTGCCTGCAGGCAAAACACCCATACACATAAAGTAAAAAAATAAAACCAAAACCACTATTTAGGCCAGAGGATACAGAAACAAACATACAGAGACCTGCTGGGGCGGTGTGATAATGGAAGAGCGAGAAAGAAAGGGAACAGAAGTCGAGGCAGCGTTTCAGGTGGTATGCGGCCATCATGATGTCAGAGGAGATGCTTATGAATCTGTGCTGTGAAGAGAGGGCTCTTAGTCAGTCCAGCTTCCCACAGTGGACCATCCGGTGCTCCTTGGCACTGGTCACCGTAGCCAGGGAGTCTGGGAGGAGATTGTGCTTCTGTGGAAGTGTGAGCTCCAACTTGAGCATACAGATTCAAGGTCCTGTGAGATGATTGGCAGAGGCGTCCTTCAGACCACCCTCCGAGAGTTAGTAAGCCCCCCCCCCCGCCCCCCGCAGCCAGACGCCCCCCCCCGGCAGCAAGATGATGCAGTGAATTACTGATTGGTGAATTCAGCACCATAAACATGATAGCTTTTCGTTTAATGACTAAGACTTTTAAATTAAGTCTTTATTTCTTTAAATTAGTCTTTGTACCCACAGTGTATATAATCCAGGTATGAAGGATCCTTGAAAGACAGTCAGCCAGTTTAAACAGCATATCCTAAGAAATGAGTGATTACTGGGGTTTTTTTCCCATTTTTTCATGTGTATGTGTATGAAGGTGGTACTATCCATGTGTACACATGGATATGGGGCCTGAGGTGGATGCTGGGAATAATCCTATATTGTTCTTTCACATTATTCATTGACATGGGGTCTCTCAGTCAAACCTAGAACTCACTCATGTATCTGTTCTTGATGGTCAATTAGATCTGGGAATCCTGTCTGAGGCTAGAAATACAAGTGGATCACCATGCCCAGCTGGCCTTCTTAACATGGGTTTCTGGGTTCATGCAAGTGCTTTAACTACTGAGTTGTCTCCCTAGCCTATTCCCATTGTTTTAAAATGAGGGAGTGGGAGATGTCAGGGAAGGAGATTGCAGTTGGTAGTAGAAATGGTGACAGAGGGGATCTTAAGGGACTTGTATGCACCATGGCTACTAAAAGAGAGGGATACAGATCGCAAAGCAAACAGCTCAAAAGACCAAGGGATTTAATGATCTACTGGGTCTTTAACAAATACAGCCAGCACTGTAATATATTCAAACACATAACCACCACATTTTCTTTCCCTGATACTTTCTCACAGCTATAGCTTGGAAATAATCTTATTTAGGTTTTCATGTTTGAACATTATGTCAAGACCTTTTAAATTATTTCATGCTCACTGTTTTGTGCCTGTCCTTAGCCTTGTTTCTCCATGATGTTTGCAATGAAAGTGGTTTTATGAAATGTGGTCAACAAAGATCCCAATCAACAAAACCAGTCTGTGCGTCACTCCCCCTGGGAGAGCCCTTCCTCTCAGTTGGTGATAGAACTGCTTTCATGGTGTCACGTCCTGCTAAGCTGTGCCAAATATAATATCACATAGAGAGAAGTGAGAACATAGGAGCTCCTTTCCCTCTAAGAGGGCCTTGCTTATGCACCAAATCTTTTAGCATGTGATTGGAAAAGATGAGAAAAGAAATGGATTGTTTTTTGGCTGCCATTGTTTTATGGATATAGTGTGATATGACATAAATCCTGTTTGGTTTGGACAGAGATTTAAGAAGATGCAAAGGAAGAGATACTACTTGTTTTTTTTTTTTTCACATCTTAACAGCTCACTAAATTTCCCCTCAGATTTTTACATATGAGGCAGATAAATGTATGTTTGTATTTTGCCCATTTTGATATTTTGGACTTCTGTCTTTGTGATACCTTACAATATTGGTAGGGGTGAAGATTAGAAATGAATACTGCCTTAGTATAGAACCAAGCTCAGAGTTTTTATTAAGATCCTGTAGCTGACTTTTGATTTTGGCAAATTCTCAGTTGTACCTTTGTTCAAAACAAGTTCTAAATGAATGACACTAATTTTAAAAATCTGTTTACCATGGCAGGCAACAGTGCCTGCCTGTATTTCCAGACATTTTGGGGACTTTGCAAGGGACTGGCTTGAGCTCATGTGTTTGAGATTAGCATGGGCAATATAGAGTGATTCTGTCTCTAAAACAACTAAAAGAAGAAATCTGTTTACCAATAATCTTGCTTTTGGAATAATTTTCTCAAAAAAATGTTTTGCAACTCCTTTTGCCTTAGGCTCAAGAGTTTTCACAGCAAATTCTGTGATTAGAAGCAATGGTAAACATGTAGATCTTTCACAATTCGTGGAAAAGCCAAATGCTTTTTAAAAATTGTTACCTCCTTGACAACGACAGTAAATACACATATACCCACAAAGTTCACCTTCGTTTATTGTTGGCTCTGAGCCTGTAGCCAGAGCCCTTAGGATCTTATATCCCAATTCCCATATGGCCACTGTTTGAAAATGTCTGAGCTCTATTTCTACTGCTTCTCTTTCAAACCGTTATAAAATGGAAAAAAAGAATAACCCTCAAACAACCATGACCTTCCAAAATCATATATTATGCAATTTAGAATAACCCTTGATTTGGGGCCAAAGGGAAAGTTTTCTCAAATCTTCTATTTGTGTTCTAGTTTCCTGGCAACCACATCCCTGATAGCAATTGCACATTCTTTCCTGGGATTCCGCACTTTCTCATACAATGTGAAAAAGAAAGCTACCGGTTATTTCTTTTCAGTTTCAAATATTGTAACAGACACAAATGACTCACACATGGCAGTCATGTTTGGTATGGAACACTAATTCTTCCCCTTATCTCTTAACCACTACATAGTTACACAGTACTTTTATATGAATGCCACGGTGAACTCAGCAAAACTAACACTAGTCATCTTTCTCTCACCAAATAAAGACAGTCTCTGGTGTAGGATAGAATGTTACTTTGGAAGGTAATAGAATTTTATATTCTGTATCTATGTAATGAGTGACACAAAATCATTTTGTTTCTAATTCTTTTCCTTCTCCTTAGATGGACTAAACAATGTAGGTTTGATCACCTAATATTAATTTTAACTTTATCTCTAGGAATAATTTTTAACAGTTTATTTACTTATAGTTTTCATTTATTTATATATGTAGTGTGTAGGAGTCCACACCATAGTATGTGTGTGGAGGTCAGAGTTCAACTTATGGGAATCATCTCTCTCCTTCTACCATGTTAGTTATCAGCAAACCTTTACCTGGTGAGCCACCTCTCTGGCCAGTAAATCTGTCTCAAGTTACTAATTATAAAAAAAGAAACTACATTGACCTGTAAAAATTGAATTAAAATATGATTAAATATTTAGTGTACTGACCTTACTGGCATTTTACATATTATTACTGTTGGAGTTGTTATTTAAAAAAGATAATTTCAGTGAACAGGTTACCTTAAAATATTATCTCATCCCTCATTCTAATAATTCTCTGAAACAAGCAGCATTGTCTCACATTGTAGAGAAAATGACTGAGAAAGGCACCTTCAAGAAACTAAGTAACTCAGACTCAGAAGTCCAGAGATGATGGATGGGATCAGCACCAAGAAACCTTTGGTGTTAGATGCCAAAGTCTGAGCTTTAAGTAGTTGCTTGCTGTCTGAAATTAGCAATTTTTCCCAAGTTTCATTGTGAAAAGGTGACACCATACTGCAGTATAAAAAAGTTCACAGCTGTCAGTAGCTAGTTGTATGAGTGAATTCCATAACAATAAACAATTAAAAGAATTTATAGAATCTTTTCCATGTATGTTCTACTTTCAGGAGCTCCCCACAAAATTACACCATTCATGCTGTTTCATTTCAAGTAGCAAGAAACTGTGGAGTACTTGTGGTGAGGTCTGAGTATATTGTCAGACAAAAGATTAGTTCAAAATAGCTCATATTTGTTCACCTCTCCGCACAATGTCTTCTATCTTTCAGCTCATTCATGCTTGCTAAGCATGTGCTCCACCATTGAGCTATGTTCCAGTCCTGTCCTGATTCATTTACATAATGTTCTTTTGGAGTCACCACATGTGTGGTGATGGAATTAATTCATCAGGGAGAAAACACAGGATTAGCTAGTCTGTTGCCCAGGGTTAGTTACAAAAAGTCATTTACAAGGAGGAGTTAGGGGCTTGCTGTCTTCAGAAGAGTTTGCATAGCTCAGCATAGACCCTGGGTGGCGGCCGGGGCGGGGGTGGGTGGGGGGGTGGGGTTCGTATGTGAGGACTTGGCTGACTTAGTTGTTTTGCTTCCCTTTTGAGAGGGACCCAGGCTGGCTGGCTCACTCAGTACAGCCCTTGACATCACACTAACAGAAAACCATCTTAGAATCATCTGTCCTCGTAACCACAATTTCTGCCGCTATCTTTACACGACCTTCTCCCTTCTGTGTGTGTGTGTCTGTCTCCACATTTCTCCCCTGAGGACAGTCATGAACTTCATTCCAACCATAAGGCATGGCCCCTCCTTGACTTGATTATGTCTGGGTTACATCAACACCACCAACACTGGTGTTGCCTGTTTTGTGCATTCCCTGGTGTGGCACAACCTCCCTGAGGAGAAAGCTTAGGAATTGAGGGCAAAATGAAGGGCAGAATTAGAGAGAAAGGAGTGAGGCAGAGACTGGGAAGCTCACTGAACTTCTCCCTGGAAAAAGTTGTCTAAAATAATGACATTGAAGAATTGAAGGTTCTGAATACTTTAAAATAGAACTGAGATGAGAGAATTAGACTTGCAAATGCCTGAGGACATGTTTCTTCTGTCTTTGCCTGTTCCTAGGATTTTAGGTTCCTTAGATTTTCTTTTAGGGAGAAGCTTCTAGTAGCGTTAGGTATGACTTCTTATTTTGGAAGACACTTATTCCATTTCCTTTGCAGATATACTAGACTTTGTTTAGAAATATTAAATAATTTCAAAGCTATCTGAGAGACAGACAGAGGTAGATGCTAGATAGAATGAGTATAAATTATGAATTTATTTCTCCTAGAGAACTGTAAGGAAAGAATTTCTACTGGGAAAACATTTTGAATCTGACTAGAAATTCAAAATAGAAATAAGTAGATTAGAAGGAAATGGGTACAGTGAGTATCAGAATGCAAAGATGATGAGACTGGAGATACTTCTCTGGGTTAAAATGAAAGATATCTATCATTTATGAATAGGAAATCAAATTTTATATAAAGTATGACCACTCTAATTTATTTCTTTTACTAGTGTACTCAGGTGAGGAATTTCAATATTCAGATCCAGTACATCCCAGATAGTTAGAGGCTGTGGCTGGCTTAATCTTGCAAACCAATATGATAGCTTGCACAGTAATTCCTGTAATATTATAGCTATAGACAACACTGATTCTGAACTTCTGATACTTTTTGTTCAAGTCACATACTTCATGATATGGGTTTGCTTGTTTTGTTTTTTTGGTCATACTATTAAAAACAGATAACTTCGTTCCATATGGCTATAGAGAAATCAGTCAAAATGTACTATCACAAAGTGTGGCATAGAAGTGAAGTCCCTGTAGAAGATGAAATTTTCTAAAAAAAAAAAAAAAGTCATTGTTTTAACTCGTTGTTACCCTCTAATGCAGTGCTAGACCCAGTGTCTGTGCTGGCTTTCTCAATGGTAGATCTTTTCTATTTCTAACATCACCCTAACCCTAACCATCACCTAACGTTCAAGATGATAAATAAGAAGTGGCCAGTACAAGAAATTGCACAACACCCTCCTTCTCATGTGACTCGGGAGCTGATGCTGCCTCATGCCCGCCTGGGAGTTTGGCCACCTCAGTTAGGAGCAAAAGAATGAGATGTATTAGCTTCATAAGGCTATTGTAACCAGGCTAAGTGCCCTAAGACAACAAGAATTTATTACCTTATTCTGGAAGGCACAGATCTTAAGTGAAGGCCATCCTTCCAAACAATGATCTGGGGAAGAATCTTCTTGCCTCTCCCAACTTCTGTTGTCTAATGCAAATTCTTGGTTTTTGTGGCTTATAGCAGCTACAACCTCAACTTCTGCCTCTAACTTCATGTGGGTGCCTTCTCTCGTTGTCAGACTTACTTTCTCTCTTCTCATGAGGATACCAGTAATGTTAGATTTCAGTCCCACCCTAATCCAGTCACCTCTCCTTGACCTGATACCATTTCGAAGACCTGCCTGCCATATTCTCAGGTTCCTGGCAGATGTGAAATTGGGAAACAGCTCTGCTTACTTCAGGATGTTCTGTCTCAGGACTTTGAATAACTCTCCTTCACCCTAGCTTTGTCCATTTTCTTGTTTCTGTGTTCTTGTTTCCTCCTTTTTTCCTTAGGAGAATTTCACATTTCTTGTCTTTGAAGACAAGGGCAAAGATAAAATCTCCAAAATTTGTCAGGACTGACCTGAACTTTAGAATTTGCAGATTAATTTCCTAGGGAATATTTGTGGGCTAGCATATATCTGTGAGTACAAGGACACAAGATAAAATGATTATGGAATGAAGTAAAACAAGAGAACCAGGAAACAGTTTAGCTTGCCATGGTTGGGACCTTCCCTAAATTCCCGGCTTTCCATTACTAGTTGCTCTCAAACCTACCCTTGGGAGTGGAAGTGTACTCCCTAATCTCCAGCCCTCCCCAGTTCTTCCTTCTCTTCTTTTCTTGTTGTTCCTCAACTTACTTACTTTTAGAGATAACTAAAAGTTCTGTTCATGAAAGAACTCTCCTAATATTGTTTCTGTTCTATCTGACATAAGCCATGTGTTTTTAACAGAAAACAAAATAAGGCCATTTGTGTACGTTCTACCTTTGAGGTTTTGTGCTTGTGTGTTTGAAATAAAAACAAGCTTCAGTAAAACAAACCTGAGATGAAACAGCCATTTCAGAGGCAGAGGCGCGAAGAGACTTTTTTTGTGTGTGACAGAAGTAAGCTGACCTGACCAATGAGTCCATTTCAGGGTTTTCAGAACAAAAAGGTTATGTTTTTCTGTCATAAATAGACTATTAAATTATAAATCAACATTCAATTGAGGCTATGAGCCTTTTCATTTTGTTGTGTGTAAAATTGTTTTTTAGTAACATTTAGTAAAATTTACCAGTTTTACTACACTTTTGCTCTTGGGCTTTGTATGATCAACTGCTGATTTCTCATGTGGGGACCTTCAGGAAGCAGAGAATAGCGTGTGAGGGTACCCTGAAAGCTGGCTTCCCAGTTCCTTTCCTCAGCATTAGTAGGCTTTATTCATATTTGTTCCATATTGGCACCTCTCCTGACATATTGACTTCCAGAATATAGTGTTAGGAAAATACAAATTGTGACTAGATGACAATTGGAGTGATCCTGGGACACAGGAGGTTGAACTGAAATATCTTGCCTCTGATCATAATTGGCTTAAAGACAGAATACACATAGGAGATCCTTATTGTACTTTTGTGCTGCAATTTAAAAATTCATAGCTTGTTTTAGACAAAACAAAAATAATATTAAGTGAGTTCTTTCATGAACAAAATTTTTAATTATCTGTCAAAATAAACACACTTAGCAACAGCTTTCAACTCTTTCTTGTTCAGAGAGCTGTAGTGTGCTTCCTGCTGATAAGGTAAACACTTCCTTTTAGCTGATGACTAGGATTTGGAGGAAAATAAAATCAAATAGATTATCAGTTACTGCCAAAGGTTTTGTAAAGATCAACTGTTTAAAACTGGAAAAACATGTGAGTTGCTTCAGAGCATGATTGTAGTCCAGTTCAGCTGATGTCTGTGACATTAGCGTCCTAGACAGTGTCAGATTTGACTCAAAGTCAATGAAAAGATTTTGCTCGGCTTCCTTTATCCAGGTTGCCGTGGTAATTCTTTGTTTAGTCAGTGAGCAGAGCAGCCGTGACAGTAGTGTCCAGTCCATTATTGCAGCACTGTTATGCATGGCTGGCATGGCCAAGGGGCTTAATGGAGACAGTGGGGGACTAGAGATGGGGGGTTGGGGAGGAGTGTCAGAATAATTGAGGATTTCCCTAGGGGAATTCACTAAGTGACTGGTGCTCATATATCATCTCTAATATGAGCCTCACATACTGTTCTTGCCTACCTCATATTGTTGCTAGGAATTTCAAACAAGATAATGTACTTACTAAAATCATTTTGAAAACTAAACTACCATATACATATAACTGGTTTTTAAAAGCCTACAACTTAATGAATGACTGATTTTGCATCTTTTTTTTTCTATTGATAGCCAAATTTTTGGCCAATATCTCTACTCCTAGTCCCAAGTTTTTTTTTTTAATGTTATTTTCTCATATCTGGATAAACTCTTGCTAAGAGACAATACACATTACAAGCAGAGCAAATGTCCCATTCAAGACACTTTCCCAGAATCTTATTTTGACTCTTTTATTAACCTATGTGACAACTCTCTGAGTTTGGTACTAATATCCTGGCAGCCAATATGAAGGTTGCAGATAGTAAATTACTTACCTGTTGAAGTTCCTTAGTCAGTATTGGAGCCCATTTTGTCTTATGTCACAATCAACATTTAGCCCATATGCTAGGTTGCTTCTGAAAGTGTTTGATTTAACATGCTAATTAAACAGTTCCAAATCTTGTCCTTGCCATGAAAGCCTTTGACAAATTGGGTACAAGAAGCCACACTGCTGTTCTACTAAGTTAAAATTTTTATTCACCATGCCTTTGTTCTCTCATTAGTTGACATTTCAATCATTTTATCGGATTCTCCATGTAGAGCCCTGGAATGCCTTTTCTAAATCAACTTTAGATATCTAGTTATTAAAAACCTCCCTATTTCTTCCATATTTTGTTATTCACCCAACTACAAAACATGATCACTCAGAGGATATTGGTAGTTGAACATCACCTCCTATGTAATTTTCAGGTCATTGTTGGCTGTCATAATTTCTTTCATCTTCAGCTTTCCCTTTCTAATCCCTTCCTGTGACTTTAAATCTCATACTTAAAGTCACCAATCTAACAGGCTATGGCATGATCATTCAATCATTCTTGTTGGTATTAAGACCATTTAAGGACTGGGTGTAGTGGGGAACACATTTAATCCTAGCACTCAGAAAGGCAGACAGATCTTTATGTGGCCAGCTTGGTCTACATAGTGAGTTCCAGGCCAACCAAGGCTACAGAATGAGACTCCATCTGAAAAATAGTAAAAGACAAAAAACAAAACCTCAAAAAAGTATTAAACTCTCGGGGACACCATTCAGTCTATTTACTCTAGAAATTGGTCCTTCCTGAGCTTGGGCAGCACAGAGGGCCTGTGTTATGTTCAAACATGGAGCTTCTTCCTAAATTACAACTAATTGAAGTCATTCTCTTTACATGATTGGGTTCTTGATACTCATATTATCAAATAAATAACCCAATGAGAAAGCCTTTCGAGAGAAGGGACTGGGAACTTGAATGAGCACATGTCTGCATCTCATTTCAGTTCAGTCTATCAGTCAATCAAATTTATTATTTTGAAGCCATAGTTGAGTTGTTTAAGCCTCTGCATCACATTGTCCCACTGTGTTTTCCAGTTGTTTTAGGCTTCCTTGTAAATTCCTGTGCACATAACAGGATACTAATACTCCGAGGCCGGTCCCCACACACGGGGATAATAATATCAGATTCTTGCCTCCAGCGTTGCTTTGAAAAGCTAACCAATAAAGTATAAAAACCAACTCACTTACTTTTTAAATAAAATCTTGTTGAAAATAATCTTTGCAAATGAAATAAGATGCAATACTAGTTTAGTTGTGTATAATACTAAACATGTGTATTCATAAACTTGGTTTTTAAGAGACATTGAATGAACCTGGTTTCTGCAGCAATGCTTATCCTGAGGCATATACTTAGTAATAACTCATTTAGTAAATGGATAAATGAATGGATGGATGAAACTGTAAAATTATTTTACTTTTTTGAAATCTAGAATAGCAAAGATATAGTCATATCTCAAACATAATTATCAGACTCGACTTTATTTTCTAGACATTTATGGTTCAACCATAAAAACTACTAAATTCCATATTTTAATTTATATTTCATATGGACTTTGAAGTCAAATCAAGAACATGAAGAAGAAAAAATAATAATTTGACAGGGTTTTCAAGCTTCAACTGTCTCTCTTTTTTTATTTTTCCCATAGCCACGTTTTTCCTGATGGAGTAAAACTAAGAATAATACTAGAATTTCTCTTCTAAGACACACACACACACACACACACACACACACTCACTATTGATGGGAGCATGAAATGAAATACTTAAATTTTTACTCATATTCTTAAATAGACCTTGTGTATTGTTGATCTTGAATGTAGGAAGGGACACTGTGGATCTGCAGGGCTGTGACTGCAGCTCTCCTCCTCTCTCCTCTCACCCCTCCCCCTTTCTCTCCCTCTGTCCCTCCTGAGGCAATCTCATATTACAGGCTGGGCTAAAACTTGCTATGTAGCATGGCCTACTGATCTTGTTTCCATATCCTCTGCTGAGATGCCTGGCTAGAATCACATCCTTTATAGATCATAAATTCTTCTATTGGCTCAGGACCCTCTCACTCCTAGAATCCACTGTCTTCCTCGTAGGTCTTTTCACCTAAAGCTAATGAAGAAAATCCAGATGTGGTAGGAATAAGAGCTTAGCATTTTTATAGAAATAATATAATAAAATTTTGGCTGAAAAGAATAAATTTAATAACTGATTTTCCCTCTCTTACCCTTTCCACTGGGGATTAAAGCCAGGGTCATATATATCCTAAGCCTATATTCTACCACTTACTACATTCCCACGCCCTTCTTACTGCTTTATGATGGCAAATATGAACTTTGTTATAACTTTTCTCTTATAGGAAGCCTTGTACTTTGTCACCTTTGACGAGATGAAGGTTTAAGTATGTTCTGGCCACTGTTGCCACTTTGTACTAACTGAGCATTTTTGTTCAACAGGCTGCGGTGGGGAGATGTCTGGAGCTATGGGCTCCTTCAGCAGCCCTGGGTACCCTAACAGCTATCCTCCCAACAAGGAGTGCATCTGGAACATTCATGTGGCCCCAGGGAATAGCATTCAGCTCACCATCCATGACTTTGATGTGGAGTATCATTCAAACTGCAACTACGACACCCTGGAGGTAGGAAGTCAAGTTGTTTTTCAGGATATTATAAAATCTAGGATAAAACTGGAGAGGTCCCCACATTCTTTCCAGTGGAGTCCTGTTCTATTCTTAGACATTCTAGCTAGTATCTCCTCTTAATGGATACTATTAGTAGACACATGAGATTAATATGCTAGTTGGGTTTCTTGCCTAGTAGTGCCTGGAGGCCTTGGCTCAGGGTGGTTCACTAGGAGGGTAAATTCAGCTAGCAGCAACTGGGGAACAATATGATAAAAGAAGCAGGAAGGAGAGCTAATGGAAGGAAGGGCTCCCAGTGGGCAGGTTGTGTTCGGTGCCTTTTAGGGATGAATCAGAGGCTGATTGATTGCTTCCCTATCTCTGGTCCCTGTTGATAAAAAGCTGTGCTTGGGTTCTTTAAGAGCCCACACTTCTACTTCTGGTCTGAGGACTCTCCCTTAGAGAAAGCATCTGCATTTGGAAGCCAGTGAGAAGATGAGCCCCTATAGACCCCAAGTGCCATTGCTGCCTTCATAGCTGCGGTTGTGCCCGGGGGGTGAGTGGGCAATAGCTGAAGCTGCTGCAGAGGTCTTCTTTTATAAAGTCACTTAGTATGACCTTTATCTACAAAACAGCCTTCGTAATTCTTTTTTTTCCATTAATTTATTTGTTTATTTTACATCTCAATCACAACCCCCCCCTTCTCCTCCCAGTCCCACCCTCCCACCCACTTTCCTCCATACCCCACCTCCCAACCTGGTACCAATTCACTCTAGCACATCAAATTGCATCAGGACTAAGTGCCTCCTCTTCTACTGAGGCAAGATAAGGCAGTTCTGCTAGGAAAATGGGATCCAGAGGGAGGCAACAGCATCCAAGTCAGAGTTAGTCCCTGCTCCAGTTGTTAGGGGATCCACTTGAGGACCAAGCAGTCCATCAGCTTCATATGTATAGTGAACTTAGGACCGGTCCATGCAAGTTCTTTGGTTGGTGGTTCAGTCTCTATGAGTCTCCCTGTATCTGAGTTAATTGGCTGTGTAGGTCTTCTTGTGGTGTCCTTCATCCCTCTAGCTCCCTCAAACCTTCTCCTAACTCTTCCATAAGACTCCCTGATTTTTGCCCAATGTTTGGCTGTGGATCTCTGTTTCCATTATCTGCTGGATACAGCCTCTCAGATGGCAGTTATGTTAGGTTCCTGTCCAGATCCTTCTCTCCATCCACTTTCGGTGTCTATTTTATTTCCCCTACTTAGAGGGAGTCAAGCACCATCCATTGAATGCTCCTTGTTACTTAGTTTCTAAACATAAGAACCGTCAAATGCTACTTCAAGAGTTTATCTCAGAAAATTAAGGCAACCTTTGAGAACTTTGTAGCTTAAAGTTATTATAATCAACTTGGACCTATCAACAAAACTGAATAATTTCTAAGCACACACAAATTTCCCATCACCTCAGCCATTGGAACTACTATTTCACATCATTCTGCAGCTAATAAATAGCATACAGACTCCAAGAGGTTGGGGGGTTGGTTTATTCTATTTTTCCCTTGAATTCATAGTGCCAAGAACATGACAAAGAGTAAACACCTGATGTTTGTGAACGAGGAAAAGCATTCAAATCTCTCACCGACACATGGTAGAACACACATTTGGCTCACACTGAGTGTACACAACCATATTTTCAGTTGGATGTGAATAGCCCCATGAAGTAAGAGGAGGATTCTGTCCACATATTATAGTTGTCAAAGTCAAATCTCAAGTTCATGGCCTTTTCGGGGACCACCTGGATGGTGTTTGTTATAGGCATGGGTGGCACTGACCGAAGTTTCCAATTTTGTGTGTTCCAGGGCAAAGAAGTGGACCAGAGATACATGGTTATAAATAGGCCTAGAGACAGTTATTAGGAAAGAGAAATGAGAGTGGGCTAATGAGAGAGAGAAAAGCATACCCTTGAAAATGCTGGGTCCTGGGACTCATCACCTTCATGGTCACGTTCACAGTCCATCCCACATTTGCATATCCTGGGCTTTGCTTGGGCATGCTGTCATTCTATACAACTAGGATGGGGAAAGCTTCAAGGCTTTCTGTGCCACCTGACTTCTTCCATATGTTGTCTTCATATAGCTTTCTCCTCTGAGCACTCTCATCCACAAATGGAAGGCCTGTGAAGTTAACTCAGTTACCCCTCACTGAACTATACAAGCCCAGATAAAATGAAATATGGGAGAGGATTGAAAATAGTAGAGAGAACTTCATAGAAAATTTTAACCCTTAAAATCTATTTGGCAAGAAGAAATAGGGTTCTCAAGCTGTCCCCTAATGGAGGGTACAGTCACTAGGGATTACATTTAGCACCCAGTTCCCTCTGCAAGGAGACCGTGGTGAGAGGAGAGAGGTCAGAGCCAAAGCTGGGAGGTCTTGGGTCAAATCCACTCTTTCTTTGACAGTACTGCAACTATGTTATGTCTCCGCCTTACAAGAGGAATGGTGTTTAAGACAGAACAAGGTCCCTCTTGAAATTCACCCTTATAGCTTGGAGAAAGAGCACCAGCACTTACCCATGGGATGCTGAAGTAGTTCCTCAACCAACAAGGATAGAACTTGGTTACATAAAACCCATAACACTTACACCGGGCTGGCAGCTGATTCACTGTAGCAATGTGCACTGTTCCAGGTTCCAAGTCCTTCATTTTCATATTTCACAATACAAGTGATTGGTGCCCACTTGGCAAAATATAAATGGATTCATTGTGCTTTGGGTCTTGTCACACCCATTACATGAGAAAGCAGAGACAAGAGGTGTTGTTTTCAGGCAGCCTCGGTAGCATAGGGACAAAATCAGAGACTCCAGGCAGCAAGCAGAATTGTTGGGAGTAGGTGGTCCTATGCCAGCTCAAAAACTTCTGTGACAAGATGGAGCAGCCTGCTTGGGTTAATGTTTATTAGGACAAGCTGATAGTTCTGTGGGCTCCAAAGTCCTATTAAGAACATGGTTTGAGAGAATATGTGAAGACCCCTAAGACTGTGAGGAGTAACTCGGCCTTTTGTTCACAAAGTTTTTTCATTTCTCTGCCAGTGCTCAGCTTAGATGGAAAGTTCTGCAGTGATTTAGTGTTGAAATTGACATGAGGAGTTTTATTTTTCCTTTCTTTCTGTCCTTAGTCACTGCTAATATATCCTTAGTCACTGCTAATAATTAAGGTTTCTAAATCTGTTACCCGGATGGGTGTGTGCTGCAGAGCAAGGCTAACTTTCTCAGCTTGCACATCGGTTTTCCTTTCCTGCTGAGCACAGCCGAATAGGATTTACTGTCACTAGATATTGGCTTACTGAAATCCAGTAAGTTTTACTAGGAGCCATTTCTTCCCCTAAAGACTCACTGTCCTGAAAGTGACCAGCTGCACAAAACAACAGCCATACAGCTACTCATAACCCCGGAATGCTGACTTGGTCTTCAAATTAAATGGAGCTAACAGAGCAGAAAGCAATGTTCAGAGCAAATTAAAACGGCAGGCTTTGAAATGCTCCCCATCCTGGGCATTTGCTAAAAACACACTTTAATCTCTGACCAGCACACCATTTCTTCTTCCCACAGGGTTCAGTCACAAGCTGGAGCGGAATGAATCACACCCTGAAATTCTTTCCGTCCTTCCCCACTTTTGAGCATGTGCTAACTATCAGCTTTATTTATGGGCACCAAAAATCGCCATTCTGTTGTTTTGGTTATGGAAATCCCAGGCCGATTTTGTTTCAGTCTCCAAGAGAGCTCTGTGCAGAGGCTTGATCAACATCCAGGAGAGGAAATCCCCACCCTGGTACAATAAAACAAGACAATTGCTCGGTGTGGGCAGTCAGCAGAGCCAGGGCCTCTCAGCAATGGTCACTGTGAGCTTAACCCAGGGCCATGGGAAACAAAGAATGTCAGAAATTGTGGTGTTTATTCTTGGGGAGGCTTCTAGGCGTGGCCAACTCATTCCCATTATGTTTGTGATCTCAAGGGGATGCATGGACAGGGAAAACAAAGATTATTTTGCTGACTTGTAGGCTTCTTTGTCAGCACTTAGCACCAGCTTGGTGTTCTCTGGAAATATGTGCTGGTTGGTGTACTCCTCTGACTAGCAGCACATGCTACTGGCTGCATGTGATGGGGACTGCATCCTGGACAGAAGTAGGAAAGACACACAGGGAACATGACTCTTAACAAGAGAAGCTTCCATTCACGTGTGTATGTGGAAAGGGCCAAAGGAGGCTCCTCCCGAAGCTCTGCTTTCCGTGGCCCTTTTAGGGCTTCACAAGCAGTAAACATCAGCCCCTCCTAATGAAAAGAAGCCTAGAGCAGTTGCCTGCTTCATTCCTTTGCAATTACTGTCCTTGTGCTCAACCCTCTGGGAAACAGCAGTTTCTTTTACTTTATTTAATTCCTGCCTGGCTGCGGGTGGATGAAGGGGGGGGGAATTAATCAGACAAAGAAATCATTATAGATTCAAGTCATGCACTCCTCCTCCAAAGTAGGTTTCTTGTTCTCACTATCTCCCCAGGGAACTCTTGAGTGAATTCCCTATCCTTCAGCTGAGGGCTTGAGGGTGAGCCAGGAAGGGAGGGCATTGGGGGAGAGCAGAAGAAGAGAGACCCAGCTTGGAGGGGTAAGGGGTTGCTACCCATTGAAGCATCACCCAGAGCTGCCTCCCTGACTTTGCCCCTGGGTGCTGTGAAGGACTCAGCAGTTTTCAAGCATATCTTGAAAACTGTCACTGAAAGTGGTCTGTCTTCTGCAAAGCAATTTTGATAAGACCTTGAAGAAGGGAGTAGGGGTGACAGTGTTTTCTCTTTAAGTCTTACCTTCTTCTCATCCCTAGCTCCATCACACTTGAGATAAGTGTCCAACATGGGAGTTTTACTGGAGTAGGGCTGAAGAAAGGGGAGCTCTTCCTGTAGAATGTGCCACTGAGTTAGAGGATCCAAGTCATACATACAGCTGGGCAAATTCGGAGGTGCCCAGGAGGGCTGCAGCCTTGTGGGACAGACTTAGGGTTTCCACATAGGAGGTGGAAGATCGTGGCCAGGCACTGGCAGGCATGGGAGAAGAAAGCATGTCACTCCTGTGAAGTCCAGAATATACTTTTCTTCAGGTTATATTTTGACTTCCTCTGAAGAAGCAAATCTGTTGTGTTTGATTCATAATCTTCATAATGATATCTACAATTTTCAGGGTAGATGGAATTTCCTAAAAATGTAGCTTGAAAAATCAACATCCTTCAGTAAACTTAATATTCATAAGCAAAACCAGCTTTCTCCTCAGACTTACAAGATTAAAAAAAATCAGTCATTATACTGTTTATATGCAGTGTCTCTGTCAGAGAAAGCAAACATTCCCAGACATATGAGAAAGGAGAAAGCAAAAGATAGGGAAGATTCTAGAATAATCTATGTGCTCTGCTTCACTATTCCATCTATGAAGCAAATAGGTATTTTGTGGGTATAAGAAATTGTGTGTTCCTACTACTCAGCCATCAGAAACAACGAAATCCTGCAATTTCCAGCCAAACAGATGGAACTAGAGAAGCTCATCCTAAGTGAGCTAACCCAGACTCAGAAGGATGTACATGGCATCTATTCACTTATAATCGGATTTTAGCCATATAGTACAGAATAACTATACTACAACCAATGCACCAAAGGGAACATGAACATAGACTTTTTTTCCTGTCAATGAGACACATTGCCCTAGTGGTGCTGCCTTGTAGGCCTCCAGTGTATGAGGAGGCTCTTGGCCCTCATATGACTGCTGAACTGGGGCGGGGGACTGATATGTAGGGACACTCCACTCCAGAGGAGTGGGATGGAAGGGATAGAGGGTAGAGGGTGGGAGGGCAGGACTGGGAAGGGTGGAAAGAAGACACTGTGGTGGAGATGTAACCTGAAGTAATAAATAAACATTAAAAAGTAAAAAAGAAAGAAATTGTGTGTTCCTAAGACAGAGGGAGTGCCTCTGTAAACACTCAATCCAAGTTTATAGTTCATCCTACCCAAGTAGACTGAGTATAATCTCTAATCATAATAGATTCCAAGAGTTGATTATAAAAAGGAACTCAAAAATGAGTAAATGTATCTTTTAACTAAAGTCCTTTTTATATACCCTTGTTAGATCTACACAGGTCTTGATTTTCACTCTCCAAGAATAGCCCAATTGTGTTCCCGATCGCCATCAGCAAACCCCAGGCAGGTCTCCAGCACTGGAAATGAACTAGCAGTCCGATTTAAGACAGACAACTCTTTAAGTGGGAGAGGCTTCAATGCCTCATGGCAAGCAGTTCCTGGAGGTAAGTGAATATATGGAGGCATCTTGAAAGTGTTGAAGCTGAATGAAGCCTAATTGAATTCTACAAAATTATTGGAAGAAGGCATGAGAGTTATACCCTGGTGACCTTGTGACTTCTTCAGTAGCCAGTACCTGCTTTGAGATTTGGTTTTCCTTAAAAATCATGGTAGAGTTCTAAGGATATTGATTGGCCAGTGTATGTAAGAGTAGAATTGATGTGGTTGGAGACAGTTGCTTGCTAAACACATGACTAGTTCTGCTTCCCCTGTCACATCAATAAGTGTCCAGTTGTATCACGCCATAGAGTAGACTTTGAATTCTTAGCAAATGTAAAAAGACCTAAGCATAAAATTTGTCAAATCCAAGCTCAAGTGCTGCAGTAGTGATTCTGCCAAAGTTCTTAGGCTATCAAAATAAGTTGCTTGTTGCAGATTCTTTAATTACACATTTTATCTCGAAGTGTTTTAATAGATGCTCACTACTCCGAGAATGGTGGTGGTGTTCATGGAACGGTTGCTGTATCCTAGGTACTTTTTTTTTTAGCTATTGAGAATTATTTCATTTAATCTTTATAACTTACATTGTGAGGAAAGTCTCTCATATATCCTCATCTTACAATCAAAGAAAAGAATCTTAGAGAACTCAGTGACTTGCCCAAGGTCCCATACCTGTGTGCTAGTGCAGAGATGTGACTTAAGGCCATGTCAGACCATTTCCTTAGCACCAAGACAGTATGGAGCTAAGTGAAATCTCTCTTAGAGCAAATTGCATATTAACTTATGTGCATAGTATTCAGATTAGCTCCACTTCCAGAAAACATTGCTGAAATTTTCTACCAGTTGTTTGTGTTAACATAAGTCCAAGGCTGAACATGGTGGCGCATTCCTTTAATCCCAGCACTCAGGAGGCAGAGGCAGGCGGATCTCTGTGAGTTCAAGGCCAGCCTGGTCTACAAAGTGAGTCCAGGACAGCCAGGGCTACACAGAGAAACCCTGTCATGAAAAACCTAAAAAAATAATTATAAAATAAAAATAAATCCAAGGAATGATGGTTTACATATTTAGACCATGCTGACCTCAAACTTTCCGTGTAGTAACTGATAAATTTGAATTTCGAATCCTCTTGCCTCCACCTCTAGAATATTGGGATTACAGGATGCATGGCTATGCACAATTTATACAACTCAGGTTTTTGTACATGCGAGGCAGGCAGTCTATCAAGTGAATTATACCCTCAGTCCACATTATTATTTTAATTAACTTTGGCACCATTACTTATAGTATTTAAACTGTTTTATTACTGTTACCCATATTCCCATATTTATGTTGGGATGCCTGAATTAATATGGATATTTAGTTCTTTAAAATTTTTAGCATAAAACCGATTCAATAGTCTAGCCAAGTAGGATAATGATCATCTGTGGTTAGTACCATTACTTACATTTTTCTATAAAAGGGGTACCTCTCATGGCTGAACCTTGCTTCCTACTTGCAGGTTGTGGTGGGATTTTCCAAATTCCCAGAGGAGAGATCCATTCTCCAAATTACCCCAATAGCTACAGAGCTAATACTGAGTGTTCTTGGGTCATTCAAGTTGAAAAACATCATCGTGTTCTCTTGAACATCACTGACTATGACCTTGAAGCCACAGATTCTTGTATTATGGTAAGTGACACAGATTTGAAACATTGTTACCACTGCGGTGTCAACTTTGAGGGTGAACTTATTAGTTATGGATGTCTTTCAGTGTCAGGTCATAAGTGAACCTAACAACTTTAAATAAAAGGATTTTTTTTTTTTTTTTGCTTAAAATCTAATCAGATGGTGGATGATATAGAGGTGTGTTTGGCAGCTGCATCCCTACCCTAACATTATTAGTTTTTATTTTGCTTTTTTTACTTCATATCAAGGAATAACTTCAATAGTCCTATCTCAGTCCATTATCTGGTGAAAGGAAGAAGGGACTCTGTGCGTGTGTGTGTGTGTGTGTGTGTGTGTGTGTGTGTGTGTGTGTGTGTGTTTGATGATTTCTTCTAACACCTCTTTATGGACATGACTGGCCACAAACTAAATCTGGGAAACTGTGGGAAGATTGTCACAACTAATTTAGACAGATTATCATTAAGCTTCTGGGGTCCCCAGAGAGATTTATTTTTCTTATGGTCAGAGTTTTTCAATTTGCTATTCAAACAAATCATTACTCAGATAGGACCAAACCGTCTGGGATATTGGGGTACAGAAAGGGAGGCAGCTGTGAGTGGGTTTAGTGATAAAGTGTTTTTGCCACTACCATCAGCTAAAGCTTCTGACGTGAAATTAATACTTTGTAGTCAATGTAAGAATGAGTGATGCTTTCTTTATCTTTGTAATTTAAAAAGTTTTGGTTATTGATTTTCCAGCAATAGATTTCCCATGTTTCACTTGTTTATAGGTATTTCTTTGTAATATAAACGAGGCTTTCTTGGTTAATGGATCTTCCTATTGTAGCTTCCTGGCAGTTCCTTGCACATACTCCAACTGGCTACCTTCTTTTGAATTTGACTCAGGAAAATTCAAAAGTTTTTTCCACATTTCAAAATTATCAAGGCTGAAAGTGTACATTTTAAGTCTTATTTAACAAGGTTGGATCATTAGAAAAAGTTCATTTGACTTAGGATTATATACATACCCCTAATCAAGCCTTCAGAGTCTAAATGGGCAAGGTATTATATGGAGGAAATCTACTCTCCTTAATGCTAATTTGGGCCAACACTCCTGAAAAATAATATTTAAAAGTTGGATGACATTTAAAGACCTTCTAAATGTGGCAAAGTCTTATTTAATATGTGAGAGAAATGTGAACACAGTATTTGGAACACTCTTTGCCTATAAGGGCTTGGCCATCCAGAAAAGGTTAGCAGTACCTTTGGGGTTTCAGAAGCAGCGAAGACAGTGAGCTCAGGGCACAGTTAGGTGCAGGTCCTGGAAACAACAATAACAACAACAAACATATCCTATGGAAAAGAAGGTGTGATAGCCTCTCCAGCAACTGCTTTCTAGCTTCAAGTCATCTGAGTGTTCCCACAAATCTCAAGATACGGGATAAAGGGAATAAATATTGTATTGCTTATATGTTTAGGTATGGACACCTGGAAGAATCAATCTAAAGCTCTCTTCAAGGAAAGAGGGGATCATCCTATACCCCTGTATGTTTTCATGAGTAATAGCCAGCAGCCTGTCACAGGCAATCACCTACTTGAGAAGATGGTGTTATGTAAATGAGACACCACAGAGCAACAAACAACAAAAACAAAGTTGCTGGCATGGCCAGTATTGAGGTCACCAGACACACGATGATTATTAAACTCCTCAAGATAAAAATCTAGCTAACGCATGTCAGTAAAGAATTGCAAGCTATAAAAAGTCACAGTGCAACCATGAAAAAGAGCCAACTGAAAAATTTAGAACCAAAACCACAGTATCTAAGGCCGCAGAATGTTGGAGAAAATTAGATTAAGATGAAGAGAGGAATAATGAACTGGAAGATAAGTCAGAGTAATGAAAATGAACAAAAACATAGACGAGCGCAAAGGTTACAGTGCAGGAGAGAGGCTTAGGCATGTTAGAGATGCTTAGGAAAGGATACTGGAAGAGACAAGAGAACAAAACAGAAGCAATATTTAGAGATTATTGATCAAGATTAGAGATTAGTGATTGATTAGAGATTAATGATTAAGGCTTCTGAAATTGGGTAAAGAACTGATTTTATCAAAATTACTAAATTTACAAGAAGGATATATAGGCATATTTACTTAAGAAAAACTTAAAGTGGGAGATGGGCTGGGAATGTTGCAAACTAAATGCTGACTTTTTATAGCAATAATTAGAATCAAGCAAGCAAACCAAAGGCAAGTGAAATTACATGATCTGGCTAAAGAAAGAAACCCTACAGGCTTATAACATTTCTTTATAAGCAAAATAGAAATGTATATTGATTCAAGAAAGGGTCTTTAATAGAAACTTGAATGGACTAGAAGCATACTGTGTCTACCCACAGACTAAGGCAACAGGCAGTTCTCTGCCACTCCCTCTTTCCTTAGCACCCACAGGGTAGTTGAGAGGAGATACAGTTCCTCCTCTGTACATTCCATGATCCCTAGAGTTCAACATACTGTGTGTGATAAGGTCAAAACCCAGGTTAGAGGCACGCCCAATTTGGGTATGTTTCCTTTCTGTGGTCATGGAGTGATTTTTCCATGGACTCTGGGGGAAAATGCACAGATAAATGTTTGTGTTAACGACTGCCATGTCTCCATGAACATCAGGGTTTGGCTTAGCCAACCATAGCAGGAGGGAAGGGGTAAGAGGAAGTGAAACTCCAGATAGGATCCCATCAGGGAACAGAGGTGGGCAAGTAAACTGGCAGACAGGTGCTGGGTGGGATTCAGCTTGGCAGGAATATCAAAACACAAAATGTGATCATCCAAACATGTTGTCAGTATGAAACAGCTGGAGTAGCCTAGGGAGTGGGCAGAATGATGCTGAGAAGCAGGTGCCTTCAAATACTTGGAGAGTCGTGATATAAAACGTGAACTGCACCAACAATGGGAGTCATAGTGCAGTGGCCCAGAGATCTAGCATTTTGGTAGGATGAACCTGGGTCTAGCCCAAACGAGGTCATTACTAGCCATGTCACTTGAGAAGAGTTCATCATTCGGCTTTAGTCTAATTAACTGGAATAAGTTAATAAGGGGCTCATGCCACATTCGCTGTTGGATTATTTGAGAAAATGTGGAAGACGTGCTTGTTATCAAAGAGAAGCTTTTCGACCGTAGCCTTCAACATACTTCTGATGGGACATGTGGCTTCAGACAGCAATGTTCAACAAGCAGAGATGAGGCAGCATGGAATACTGAGAGGACCACTGAGCTTAGCAACAGGCTGAACCTCAAACTCCTGAGATGCAGAAGTTTATGAATTTTCCTAATGGAGTTCCACCTGGCACTTAGTGTACCTAGGACTCATCAGACCGTCATAATAGTCACGAGAGCAACAGGGATGATTCATTTGGTCCTGGGAGCCAGGAAAGCTTTGGCACTGGAGGTGGCATTTAAGTGACAGAGAACATGCAGTGAGTCTAGGGGTGAGGGAGGCTTCCAGAGAAGGATGGGTGGGAAAAGAACACATGGACTTTAGAATAAGAAAGGCAAGCCTTGTGCTGGGAGTGTAAACAGTTGTTCAGAAGCATGGAGACCAAAGCCAACAGAAGCCATCCAGGTAGAATGCTCATCTGTGCACTGATTAAAAAGGAAAAAAATCATATATGTAGAGTCAGTCCATGAATATTTTCCATATAATAGAGGGATAATTTACTCAGAACTGTATTTTACAATGAGAAGTATAAGGGATAAGTTGGCAGAGAAAGAAAAACTTTCAATAAAGATTGTTGGGAATCAGTGGGATATGGTTGAGTGGTAAAGCCTTATTCTGGGCAGCTGTCTTGAGAATGGAAAGCAGGGACTATTTCTACTGGAAACCTGTTATAATGACAAAGAGAAAGACCTATGGACCAGTTACGTGGTGGAAGGTGTGTGAGTGACAGAAGGTGGGGTTAACTATTTTTGGAAAGAACAGGTGAATGATATGCCATCAACTGAATAATGAGTTAGGATATGATGGGTTTGATAGAAAGTGTTTACATGTCTACCCTAGAGAGTTTAAAGTCTGAGTTCAGTGCTCAAGGTGGGGGTCTTAGTTGGAGATATGTGTATGTGCACATGTATACGTATTTTTACTTAGGTGATTCTTAAGGTCATGGGAATTAAGTATGCTCACTTACAGGAGGATCATGAAAATTCTTAGGGTCATGCCACCAATTAAGGGGCAAAGGAAATCTAGGAGAAGAACAAGAGAGAGTGGTCACAGGGCACCTACAGTGAAATTGAATACAAAGAGTGGGTGACCTAAAAGTGTTGCACTCAGCAGAAATGGCAGTATATTAAGGATGGAAACAGAGCCACTGGCCAGTGTAGCTAGTTGATGGAAGACTCTAGATCACATCGAGATAGAAAGTACAGAACTTCCTGCGTGTTCCAAACAACGGTAGACATAATTGACATGAAAGGATAAAAGGGTTTTTATCCATTTTCCATAGTTAAAAGAAGTCAATGGGAAATTATATTTTAAAAGTCATAGGAAAACAATTCATATATATTCACACACACACACACACACACACACACATATATTGTTGCTGTTGTGTTATCAATACACAGACTTAATATGGTGTTAGGGTTTGAATCTGAGTTATCTCGCAAAGGCTAATAATTTCAGCACTTGCTTTCTAGCTTGTGATGTTAGTTGGGGGGCCGTGGAGCCTTTGGGTGTTGGGGTGGGCTAGTAGAAGTAGGTCACTAAGAGCATCCATTTGACTTATACTTGTCCCCCATTGTGAACTTCTGCTTTACGTGTGTGAGTTAGCCAGGTCTCATGTTCTTGCCACTAGAGATGGAGCCTCTCCACCACCATGCTTTCTCTGTTAGGATGAACTTAAGTGGCTGTGGAACCATCAGCTGAGTCAAGCCCTCCCCCGCCCTTTAGTTGCCTCTCACTGGCACAAAATTAACTAATGTAATGAAATGATGGGTCCTGTGTTTGTCTATTTTTAGAATGAGAAATTAGAACATTCAATGTTATTATCTGATTATGTGCAGCCACTGCTATTTCTTTTTCTGAATTATACATTTATGTTGTTAGTGGCATAAGCTGTGTCATCTTTTCTTTACAATTTAGAAACCACCTTCCCAACGAAATAATTAAGTATAAAAAAGGTATACAAGTAAATTGGGATAGAGGTCTGCTGTGCACAGCCACCAGCTATACTCAGTTATGGGAACAGGAGGTCTGCAAAGGTTTGGAACCAGGATGACCAATGTTCTGGTGAGGCTCGAACTGGCTCCAAAATACAGTTTCTTATCCAGGAATTCATGAATGCCAGCACTGGAACCCTAGCCATTTATCTTTATGACCAGATGGACTCTGGATGTGAAATGTACCCCAATGTCCAATATCTTACATAATAACCTCTGTAGCGTAAGCTCATACAAAGCCAGTCATTCATGTCAGAGGCAGCAAAGCTAATTCCTTGGTCCTGTTGCTTAGACAGAACCATTAGCAAGGGGAAACTAACAACTCCCAATGACACTTTCAATAATGGTTTATTCAGGGTGTTTTTAGAACATCTTGAGTGTACCTTCGATACTATGGTAAACTGTGCTTAAATGGGACAAGTCATCCTGTTTTTGTAAAAAAAAAAAAAATGTAGTAGGATGATTGTAGTGAAAATATCAACAGCCATAGGGTAATAAAGACACAGAATACTAAAGTCAGGACACATTACAAATCATTTAGTATCAACTCCTTTGAAATCTCCTTTAAAAAGAGAGCTAATAGGGTCTGGGTCAAGGTGCAGTATACATTGATAGTAGGTCCCATCCTCCAAGGAGATGCTTATCATACTCCCTCGAGGAAGAATATAAGTATTTTGATAAAATAAAAATTCACTTCTATTGCTAGTGAACCTAGACTTGAATTATCGCTGAAAGAAAAAAATGTTAGAAATTTAAACATGGAGTGGAGAATGTCATTAGTTAGAAGTCAGGAGGTCTAGATGCTGTGAATTGACTGATGGTTGGTTGTTTCGTTCATTCATTCATTCACTCATTCATTCAATGTTATTATCTGATTATGCGCAGCCACTGCTAGGCACTTGGTGCCGAATGTGGCCTCCCCTGCCCCCTCTCTTTCTCTGCATGACATGAGGATCTAAGTTTATTAAGGGCTCTGGGAACCCAAGAAGCTAGAGAAGAGTATCCAATTTGAACCTGTGTTGTGAGTGGGAAGAGGGAGGCAGGGTTTACAATGGATAGTAAGGACAATGTAGTGTCATGTCAAAGTCTGGTGCACAGGACCTCTCAGGTTCAATCTCTGGAATGCAAGTACACTGGGCCTTGAGTGGCACTCATCCTTCTGTGTATGCAGATGACAGTTCATCTAGAAGGTAGGCTAAGCCCACAGACACCCCCAACCTGGAGCACCAGGAATGAAAGGCAAACCAGCCATGCAGAGAAAGCAAATGAAAACTTAAAAATAGAGCATCAGCCAAATTAAACCTCTCCTCCCTTTGCTTGTTTCTGTCAGGTGTTCTATCACTGTGATACACAATTAATCAAGGTAATAAAGTAATAAAAACACTCTCCATCTTCTTTCCTATAACGCTCAGGAGTCTGTACCTAAAGGCAGCAATCTGATGCATGGATTCCTCCTAATAGCTCTGCAGTGAATAAATGTGTGAATGAGTCTTTGCCATTTGCTCCTGCTTGGAATCAGGTGCATTCTAAGATGTGCAGAGGATGCCTGTGGGATTGTGCCTGCCATCAGCGTACTCCTGCACTATTATTGACATAGGACCTCATTATTTTGGGCTTCATGGGGAAGCCCATATTTAGAAAACACGACACAGGTGTATTTTCTAGAATTTCATTCTGCTATAATGAAAGGGGGGGGGAGAAACCGATTTCTTTTAAAACTTCTATTAAAATGTTGAGGGTCCCACAAAGAACTGACCTGAAAGGTAGAGTACGAACTGGGTTACAGAAACTGTGGTAACATGTCTGTGCTTCCTGCTTACCTGCTTTCCAGCCTGATGTTAACTTTCTTTGCCTTTAGGGAATGATATTTCATGAGTGTTTCATGCTAGGCAGTAGTAGGAGCACTCTGGCTTGCTGGGGGTGGCTCTGTGTTGTTAGCAGGGGAAGTGGCTCCATTATGTTTTCCTTCCTGAAGGCTAAGTGTTAAAGTGACCTCCAACTGCCAGTTTAATTGCTTCATTAGAATTTCCCTTTTGAGCCTTAGATGCTGTGGGTCTGCAAGTTCTTATTGATCTGGGAGAAAGTGGTTAGGCTCCTTGTTAGAGGGAGGAGGGAAGTCAGAGGGTGGGGGAGATGGAGAAGGGAGGACAGCTGAGGGGCACCAGAGCCCCTGGAGGCTGATCTCTGTTTCCAGTAGCCTCTTTGCTCAACGCAATGGAATGTCTGTCTTGTGAGAAGCAGTACAGATAAAAAGCAAGCAGAGCACACAGACCCATCCTGCCTCCTATTTGCAGGGAGTGTACACTCAGGCAAACAGAGCTGGAGCCAGAGGAGGCAAGCAATCCCTAACTGGTTTGCTTTTGTTTGTTTGGTTTTTTTATTTTCCTGAAGCTCTTGGTGCCTCTCTAAGTGAAGGGAAGCCAAGTGTCTGTTCTAACCTGAAACAACCCAGATCCTCCAGCCTCACTCCAAGGCAGCAGAGCCTGGGCTTCAAATTATCTGCCACAGCACCCAAAGCGCAACTGGACAGACACCTAATGAAGTATCCATAAATGTATTATTATTATTATTATTATTATTATTAATCATTATTTTGCAATGCAGCCCGTGATATGTTTGCTTTTAAAACACAATCCTTTCTCAAAAGGAGCCAAAGGAAAGCTGGAATAACAGATAACTGGGGCTTCAGAAAAGGAAACAGCCTTCTTTAAATATTTACTGTTTCACAAATGAATTCAGGACAGTCCCCCTTCCTCCCTCTCCCTTCCTCCTTAAGCAGCCCCTGTTCTTTCTCCCTTCTCCTTTTATTTCCCTTCTCCCCTTCCTTCTTCATCCCCACCAGACCTTTTAGTTTGCACTGAGCTGCTTGAGTACGGTCTTTAAAATGTTTGTTTTGTGACTCACTGTGATAACCCGCTTAGCCCTTCCATGCCCAGGCCAAATGAATCCCCAGCAACTGTGTCAAAACAAAGGACTTGTCTCAGTTGAAGACCCGACTCAGTTCACAGCCAGGGTATTTATTGTGCTTTGTGTCCATTTTGGCTGAGTCTCTTTAAATGCTTCCATCTTGGGGGGTCGTTAAGTCACTGCTTGTGGACACTGCACAACTTTACATCTCATAGTCTTCTGAAAACGTGCAGACTGCATGGGATAGTGTAGAACAATAGCAGAGGAGCAGGAATCCTGATCAAAGGTGTGAGGCTGTGAATTTAACTTGGTTTTCCATTCAGAACAGTGTGCTGGGAAATATCACTGATGAGGAAGCCCTTGCTTCCTTTCTCTCTCCCCTCAAGAGAATCTACTGCAAAGGAGTCATGTTTCCATGTCCTTCCCTGATTACATTTATGATTCTAACAGTGTCATAAACATCCCAAGAGACTCCCTTCTTTGTTCTTTAGTATTTCCTCTATCTTGGAGCTAGATTTGAAGCTGGGAATTCCATTAACAGCTATGTTACTATATATAATTTTGTACCTTGTACAAAAAACTTTTTTTGTAGCTTGATATTGTATAAATTAATGACATGACTGCTCCATGGTATGGGAAGGTTTCATTGTGCATCAGAGAAAGAAAATATCCCAAGGTATCTGGAAGAATCCAGAACAGGGAGAGAAAGAAGTAGATTGAATATGGCCAGAGGATTGGAGGTGGCCAGAGATATATGTAAGAGAGGGGAAAATAGCAGATATAGAAAAAAGAGAAAGCACAGTGAAAATAGGGTTAGAATAGTGCGGATAGCCAGGTTATAGGGGGTGGGGAACAGGAGACTGGCATGGGAGCATTGAAGTGTATCACAAGTATTTATGAGTAGGAAGTGTGCAAGCATGGAGACTCTCAAAGACCTTGAGAATGATGAAAGGTAGGTGCCCAAGGTATATGTTAATTGGAGATCCATTTGTCCCTTTTGCTGGAGGTGAGGGAAATGACTCATTTTGGTAGAGGGGAACTGGCCTCCCAAGTTCCTGAGGAACACTGGCTTTCCCCTAACTTCCAGAAATCCTCTAATAGTCCAGGTTGAGCTCCCTTCTGGATATCTGTGGTGCCTTTTGGAGTTTGGGGAATTGGATCTTCCTTTAGACCTGGTGGATATGAATTAGTTCTTTTACCTCCTACGTACATTACCCTTCCTCACATTTCTTTCACCTTGTTAAGATTGAAAGTACTTAAAGTTGAGGTGTAAGCTGCCAGCCGGAGTTAAAATTTAGTAAAGAGTAAAGATGAGGTGACTAATGAAGTCAGGGTTGCAGTGAGGGAAGAGGTTTCGCTAATGCCAGATCTGCAATTATTCCTAAGAAGGGCAACATACAGTTACCAGGATACCCCAGTCCAAGAGCACAGCCAGGGTTAGCAGTAAGGGATATAAACTTTAGGTTTATTTGTTAACAAACACATTGGGTTGTCTGTCAGATACCTTGTTAAATTAGCCATGCTGGAAATACCAAGCCTGTTCACAGGAACAGAAGGCATGACAGATGTCAAACACTCTGAAATCCACAGGAGCCAGCACAAGGCTTTCTAAACTGTCCCTTTGTTAGTCAGGCTTCTCTAAAGGAACAGTACAAATGACTTTTCCAGTGAGGATGAGGGCAAGCAGCCAGAAAAGGGGAAGCTTCCTTCTTCTTTGTCCTTTGATGTGAGCTTCCACCAGAAGGAACGCATGGTCCAGATTTTGAGTGGATCTTCTGACCGCAAATGACCCAACCAAGAAAAAAAACCCTTCCCAGGTACACCAGCTGCTTGGGTTTTAGTTAATTCCAGATAAAGTGAACTTGACACCCAAGATTAGCCCCTACAGCCCCCAACGATGTTTTATTGCGGTCTTAGAGAAGCGGGAAGCTCCAATGATTGTCTTTCTGAAAGGTCATGCAGATCTCACATAGCTTCACAGAATTCTGGCCTCTTAATTTTCAAGTTAATGAAAGAAATTTGATTTTGACTTTACTCTTGATTTAATGATAACCAGGAAGATGTCAGGAAGACAGGATTTGTACTGTTCTGTGCTACCAGTAAGTATTTGATTCCAAGTAACTTATATTTTCTAAGTCTTTTAAGTTTCCAGGCAGAAAAATTGGGCCATAAGAACTAACTTGGCCATCCAAACTGTATGTGAGATACTTACCAGTGCCTCACACTGATATTTTGCTATTACTACTAAAGTTCCCATTACTGCTACTTCTAGCATGATTAGTCCAACTACATTAAAGGTCTCACTTGCCTTTTTACGTTGTGAACCTTAGGAACAGAGCTGGATCCAGAATCCTCAGCTCTTCGCTCACTCTCATCTTAAATTATAAACAGTCCCTACTTTGTTTTTAAATACTTAAATTTTAAGATATCTAAGTTATTTTCAGTCTTTAATGTATCTTCCTAACAAAATTAACATTTTAAATACATTTTTACGTATTAATTTTGTGTGCATGTATGTATGCCTATGGAGATCAGAAGACAATTCATTAGAGCTACTTCTGTCCTTCTGTCATGTGAGTGGATCTCAGGACTTGAACTTAGGTCATCAAGTTTGTCTGCAGGTATCTTTACCTGCTGAGCCATTTCACTAGTCCCCACCTAACACATTTCGTCATGCTACGACTGTACTGTTTTCCTACTTCCCAGGAGATTTGCAAATGAGGAAATAAAAGACATAGTGTCACAAATGGAAATAAAACTATACACTTATATATTCCCAGTTTCTCTTCTTGAAAAGCTCAACTTGGAAGCTTTAGAAAGTAAAGTGTGTGTTGCTGCCAAAGTTGAAATTCATTTTTGGTCCATAAGTGGTGACTGATCTTTTCATCAGATGGTCACGAGCAGTTTAATCACTCCAGGGCTATGACCAGAGCAGAGGGGTTACTCCAGGGTACAGTGCTGTTACTAGCTTCCACATCAGTCACCTGTTCTTCAGTTCTCAAGTGTAGCCGCCAGGGACTGCTTGTCTTTGTCTGATGGAATCTACAAATCAGTAAGGCTGTTCGGCTTTCCCTTTGCACTTGACTTTACACTTTAGAGAGCACAGGACATAATGGCAGTTGTTTGGAGACTGAATTGAAAGATGACACAAAGCCAAGGCAGAAAAAAATGATCAAGGCAAGACCCAAACACTAAGTCAACATGGGGGGTGGCTTCCAGGCATGAAGATAAGAGATGGAATCAAAAGATACATCAGAGAAAAATGACAGCATACTGATCCACTGGGTTGAGAGATAGAGGAGAGATGTAAAACATTTTGTCATGAAGATTCATGCTATTTAATACCTATCTGTTATACACCAACAATATACCAGGAACTCTCTTAATTCTTTTTGCTCATTTACTTCTCACAAATAATTTATGATAAAGACTAATATTAGTTCCATTTCACAAAATAGGTGGCTGAGCAATGATTAGGAAGCCACAAGAAGTGAGGGGGGGCAACTTGTCCCCCAAGACAGGAAACATTACCTCCATTATTCTGGTTCCACATTGAAGCTTATAAAGATGTTTTGCTAAATAACAAATTTCTAAAAGAAATTGTATCAGCATTTCAATAGCTCATATAGTTCATTAATAATGAATATTTATACCAACACATTATATACAGTAAAGTAAAAGATTCTCATTTTGTTTTCTCAAATGACCATTCTGTAAGACTCTGAACATAGAACCCCCTCCTCCCAGAACTGCAAATGTCATCAGGAAGGGATGTCAGTCTCCCACTTGAATGATTTTCTTCCTAATGCCACTTGATGTATGACAACGGGCATGTACTTGGCAATGGTTGACATTTACTCAAATTTTACGATATTGAAATGACAAACATGAAGTTCCTAATCCATTAGGTCAGTTCTTGCTTCTGTCTAGGGCTCAGGGTGTGGAAAGGGCTGACACATTGTACCAAGTCATGTATCTGACAAGTACTCTGGGCTGCTGGATAAACCCAAAGCCCTTGGCCCACCTGATCCTAACCCTTCTCACACAGTGCCAGAGAAAGGCACCTGGGAGCTGAGTGTGCAGGGTTGGCTATGTTCTGTGCCTGCACTCCTGCCGTTCACTCCTTGGGCCCAGAATATAGAAAACCTGGCATGGCAGCACCCACAGGAAACCTCACAGCCGCCACATTTGACCTCTTTCCCTGTGAAGAGCTTCTTACTGTTGAACCTACTTTTTTTTTTTTTTTTTATAATCCATCTCATGAGGGAAATGGCAACTTTTTCCTGGGGTTTTTCTCAACCCACCCCTGTATTCTTAGAAACTATAAGCAGACATATACTAGACATTTATACATCTGGCATTTACTGGCTATTATGTGCCAGGTTCTGTACTTTTTCTTTCTTTTTATTCACTACAGTTACATTTTTGGCTTATTAAGTGTGTGTGCTAGAATCTTGTTATTTTTATGGCATGCCCAGTCCTTTTCTGAAGAAATGTTTACCACTTAGCTAAACCTGCCTTAGCTTCTTCAGAGCTGTGCTAGTTGGAACCCATGAACATGGTTGCTGGTTTTCTTTTGTGGATTCAACGTCAAAAATCTTACTTTATTAGTGTCACCTAGAAGAAAAGAGTAAGTTGAGAGTTTTTGTCTTATGTGTATACTGCTCTGGCATTTCTCACTTAAGTAGCAGGTCAAAAAATCAATTCCTAAGCCTAGTCTGGCAGCAGACTTAAGAATTATGTTATATGAATATATTATACATACATCCAGTAGTGAGTGATACAATTTTCTAGCTCTGCTTTGGGAGCTAGTAGAAATAAAGGGCCATGCATATTGATAATTTCATGACAGCAGAGCTTTAAATAAGTGGGAACAGAGTTTCTCATATTTTCTTTCTTGAAGTGTTTCCTTGCAACTTAGCAAATTAAAATTTGAAGTGTGAGAATATTGTTTTAAACTTGCAAATGTTGAAAGCAGTCTCAAGTAGAATTGATATTCCAAATGCAATTTAAAATGCTCTCTCATTGACAGTCTAAGGCTTTGAAATTTTACAAAATGATAATTAAGTATGAATAAAATATTCATTTATTTATCCAGTGTCTTACTATTGTAGTCCAGGGTGTGCTTGAATTTGAGATCTCCTACTGCAGTCTTCCAAATTCTGGGGTTACAAGCACATAACAATAGGCCAGTTATCACACGTGTTTTAAAAAGAAGCAATATAGAATTTTTTTTTAAAGATTTATTTATTATGTATACAGTGTTCTGTCTGCAGGTATATCTGCAGGCCAGAAGAGGGCACCAGATTTCATTATGGATGGTTGTGAGCCACCATGTGGTTGCTGGGAATTGAACTCATGACCTCTGGAAGAGCAGCCAGTGCTCTTAACCGCTGAGCCATCTCTCCAGCCCGCAATATAGAATTTGATGAGTGAAGACTCATGCTCACAAGCTGTGTGATCCTAGATGAGTTACTATCTTGTCTTGAATAAGGCATAGTTTCCTAACAAGCACATTTGTCTCTCTTTATTTAAAAAACAATCACATGTTGTTGCAGACTAATTGAGGCATTTGTAGTGATCATTATAAAATTACAACACACACACACACACACACACACACACACACACACATACTTGGCATGCTGTTGGTACATAAGTTCAATTCACAGACAAGAATGGCCTGGGAAGAGAATCTCAAGGAGGAGACATTTCCTACATTGGGTTGGCCTGTGGGCATGTTTATAGAGGATTTGACTTATTTAATTGACTTAGGCACCACCCCACTTTTGGTGGCACCATTCACTAGGTAAAAGGTACAGAACTATATAAGAATAATCAAAACCAGGAAGGGAGTATGCATGCGTTCATTTTTCTCTGCTCTTTTCTTGAATGTGATGTGATTAGCTGTTTGAGATTCCTGCCATGACTTCCCACAAGGATAGAATTTAAACTGGAATTAAAATAGAAAGAAATCCCTTTCTTCCCTGAATTTCTTGTCAGAGTATTTTATCACAGTAGCACAAATTAAACTAGAACATTTTGCCTTTTTAAGTGTGGTCTTGGAAAAGGTTCACACAGCTTGTGAGCATGAGTCTTCACTCATCAAATTCTATATTGCTTCTTTTAAAAACACTTGTGATAACTGGCCTATTGTTATGTGCTTGTAACCCCAGAATTTGGAAGACTGCAGTATGAGATCACAAATTCAAGCACACCCTGGACTACAATAGTAAGACACTGACTAAATAAAGGTTTGGGGGTTGGTATATACTTCATAGAGTCTTAGAAGTTAAGCCTATTAAGAGGTGTGTTTGTGAGCCTAGTATTTGTCTAAAAGAAGCAGTCATACAAGACTGTAAACAATATTTATTTTGAAATCTTCATTCATCTATAAAATGTATTTTGATCATAATCATCCCTTAGGCCCATTTACAATTCCCAAACCATTTGTAACTTCATGCCCTTTGTTTGTTTGTTTGCTTGCTTAATAACTGCATAAATAGGCAACATGACTATTCCATGATATGGTGAAGAGCAAGATTTTTATTGTAGATATAAGAGAGAGAACAGTCAGAGGCAGACTGAATATGGCTAGCAGACTAGACCCCAGTGAGGGCTATGTACAAGACAGGGGAGAATAGCAGAAGATAGAGACTAGAGAAAACAGTGAGAGAAGCAGGAGCAGAGCAGGGAGAGAACACATCAAGGAGAGCTGGGAGGTAGGGATGTGGGGGGATGCCCATGAGCAGGAAGTTTAGCAGGAGGAGATGAGAAGGGCTAGGATGCTAGCATGGAGTTTGAAATGTGTAACAGGTGCTTGTGTACTGAAGGAATCTGGAGGCCAACATGAGCTTTGATATGCTGATAGATATCACAGGTATCCATATATCTCTCCTATCAGAGGTAGGGGGATTTATTTCTTTTGGTAGACAGGAACCCTCTTCACAAATTCTGAGGAATGCTGGCTTTTATCTAATCACCAGAAATCCTCCTATAGTCCAGGTTGAGCCCATTTCTGAATATTTGGAGTGCCTTTAGGAGTTTGGGGAATTGGAGGTTTTGGGGGGCTTAATAACATCCAATAACTAGCTTAGTCTAGTGCTGCCCATACCAACATGCGTGTGGGGTTATTCACTGAAGCATGAACAAGGCCCACATCACTGGAGAAAGCTGACTCACCCTTTTCTGTCATTCATCAGCTGCCAGTAGCTCCTAAGCTTAGGGGTGGACCCTCTTGAGTCCCCCCGTTCTCTGTGTTGAGATATTGACTCACTAGATCTTTGCAGGTCTTATGCAGGCAACCACAGCTGTGTGAGTTTATGGGTG
Source organism: Lophiomys imhausi (assembly GCA_907164525.1). NCBI lineage: Eukaryota > Metazoa > Chordata > Mammalia > Rodentia > Muridae > Lophiomys > Lophiomys imhausi. Next base: position 8,253,872 of record CAJQZJ010009351.1, on the reverse strand, counting down.
CAAAAACCCAGTCACGTCCAGAATACACTGCTTTACAGCAATCCTCCCCATCATCTGACTCTACAATCTTATCTGCATCCCTCTTCCTGGATTCTCTGAGCCTGTGGGAGAAGATGTGACACAAATGTCCCCGCTCATGGCTGAACACACTCTGCCAAGGACAAGTGACTGCTCAAACTGATCAGCACTGAAAATCATATTTGGAATTGGCTGGAAGAATATAATTCAATTTTCAGTCAATGTTTGTTGAATAAAAAAACATTTTTAAAATTTTATTTATTAAATGTTTGGATTTAAAATGTAAGTATTAAATGACAAAAGGAGCAGGGAGAAAGAAGTACTGTTCTAAAACCACATTTACTTTGTATTTGTCACTATTAAAGCGTGGTCCTTTCCTCTGAGAATTTACATCCTATTACCATCTTATTCATGTGCTTGCACAAGTCAACTCTGAATGCATATGTGATAGAATACCAATTATAGTTCTCACTAGATCTTCCAAGTCATCTGTGAATACCTTCATTACTTTAGATCCCTGAATATTCTGTTATCTCCCCTTTTTTTTTTTTTTTGGTTTTTCGAGACAGGGTTTCTCTGTTTAACAGCTCTGGCTGTCCTGTACTTGCTTTGTAGACCAGGCTGGCCTCGAACTCACAAAGATCCGCCTGCCTCTGCCTCCCAAGTGCTGGGATTAAAGGATTAAAGGCGTGCGCCACCACCGCCCGGCTATCTCCCCATTTTTTAAACAAAATGTAGAGGGCAATAAGTTTTGAATGAAACAGTCATAATTAATTTGATTTAATTTATTTCAGATACCTGTGTTATTATATCACCATATGTACCCTGTTCAACTGACATCTAATATTGGACAAAATAAGAGTTTCAATTCTAGACCCCAAAATCTAGTTTTCTGACTCAATGTGACTCATTCCCTCTTAAGAATTATGCAACTTATACACTATTCAGATTGTCTATGAATTTGTTGGTAGAGATATAGGTGGAGAAAATAGTTGGAAGGATCAAATGAGAAAGGATGAATCCAGTTTCTGACAGAGCATGTACTTAGTAGTAGCAAGTATTACCATGCAAAGACAAGGGACTCGCTTATCCCTGGCTAACACATAAAAGTGCTCAAAGAACTCATGTTAGCTCAGAGTGCCAAACAGATGAGGAAACCTGAGTTTCACAGGGTGGTGAAAAGGTTTGGGCACTTAGGATATAAACATCACTCCACTGGCACAGAAGATGGGACAGAGTTATTCCAGCAGAGTACTGAGCAGGGATGGAGCCTAGTAGATGCCTTCGAATGAGGTAATTTCTTAAATCAGGCCCATCCCAGTCATATTATTAGAAACCTTTTCTCTTGCTCATTGTCCATGATCCTCTGAGGAGCAAAGGGTTCCAAGAATGTTGTGATTCTCACAATGAATGGGCACTCATCATCTCTCACCTGTTTTGCTTTTGTGTTCAACTCTGTATCAAGCATATGCAGTACACACCGTGGGTGTATACTGATGGTCATGAGAGAAAGGAAGGCTGTGTGGGGGTCAGACCTTTCAGAGGTAATAGTGGTGTTAGCAGATAACCTCACACTGACATCCTTATAGAGTCTCTAAAAATGACCAAATACTCAGACATGCCCCTGGAACTCTATAGCAAGAGAATGGAATAAGCCCAATTGTTCTAGACTCAGCCAAAGTGACGTTTTACTGGTTCATTGATATTCAGATTGTCCACAGACTATGGGCCTTATAGGTGTAGACCTGCAGTATTGAGACAGTTTTCTGTCTTCCTTCTTTGTAGACATATGATGGCTCAAGTTCCACAAACGCCCGTGTGGCCAGCATGTGTGGACGACAGCGGCCACCTAACTTCATCACCTCTTCGGGAAGCAGCCTCTTTGTGAGATTCCAGTCTGGATCTTCCAGGCACAGCAGGGGCTTCCGAGCTCAGTTCCATGAAGGCAAGTATCTTCTGGGTCACCTGAGCCCTTCTTGGTGATATAATGACACCAGATTTCAGAAACTGATCACAGCTTCCAACTTAATATGCAAATGTTCAGATAGGAAGACTTAGAAGTATTCCAACATTCATTTCATACATTTCACTTTTCTTTAATGATGACGATGTCTTAGGATCTGTATATTTCTTAAGTGCTGTGGTTTTAGAATAATGTTTAATGGTGTAGTACTAGCGATATGTAAAAAAGAATTAGCCAAATTAATTTACCTAACACCTATTTGTGAAGATGAGTAACTCTTAGACTTGTTTGTAATGTAGTGACAGTCTATATCCATGGAGTGGTTTACCTTGTTGCTGAATCCCATAGTATTTTTTGTTTTTGTTTTGTTTTTGTCCTTAAGTCAGTACTTCTCAATTTCCTCTCTAAAGCCTTTTCACACATTGCTTTTCACCAGATTTTTCTCAGAGATTAAACTTTATCAAATTGTCAGACATGGAAGAAACCCAGAGATTAGAGGAACTGTTAATTGGTTTGAATAGGACCATGATTTTTATCTGGATGATTCAGATCATTTACTTCAAAATATTTTTAATTAAAAAATTGCACATCTATTTATTTGCATGTGCCATGGTGCACATGTAGAGGTCAGAGGACAACCTATGGGACTCAGTTCTCTCCTTATACCATGTGGATCTCAGGGGCTGAACTCATGTCAGCAGGCTTGATGACAAGTACCTTTACCTGCTGAGCCATGTCACCTCAAATGAGGTCTGCCTGCTTTAGTTATCATGTCCTTGGTAATGTCCGTATTAGTAGACTTGCAGGTATCATATTGGTAAATAGTCCTAGATGGAGACAATGTCTCAGTCAACCTCCCAAAGGTGCACTAGAGATATTGGAGAAGGACACTAGTGTGTCTATCATTCTCGGTGATTTCAAAGAAAAAGAAGTACTTAACACTTTTGTTTCACTTAATATTCCTTGAAGTGTTGCCTTAGAGTAAAAGTTCCCTCTTGTTCCTATCTGAAACTCACCCACCCTTGCTCCATCTTTCTCCCAAATAACTTGTATGACATGTGCTGATTACATTGAGGTTCCTCATGTCTGTCCTCTGAGTGGCTTAGAGGATGAAAGCCAAGCCCCTCCAACTGTTAACTACCCTCCCAAAGCTGTCCTGACTCCTTTGCCATGGTGCTTTCAGTACTACTTAAGCCTCACAGGCTTCAGTCAAGACTGTGTAAACGTGGCCCTTCTCTTCACCCGTGCCTTTGCTCAGGGTGCCCACTCCCTCCACTATTCTTCCCACCTCACAAGCCCTGGATCAGGCCTGCCTCCTCTGGAGACCAGGCCTCAACAATGCAACCTGCTCTACTCTCCTTGGTTCTGAAGGAGCAACGAGCTTCTCTGGTTAACTTGCAATCATCTTTATAAATTGAGTGTTTCCTAGAGAAAAGAAAGTCCATTTATAAACAAATTATCCCCCCTTTTTTTGCTTACTCTCTTTACTCATAATTTATGAGTAAAGAGAGTAAGCAAATCAAGGCCAGAGCATTGGTTGACTGATTCAGACAACTCACACCACTTATTGTGTTGTTCTATGCCGTGTCCTCACTTCCTGTAATTAAAAAAAAATAATTATAAATGGGAGGCATTTTCTCAGTATTTTATGGTTTATGTGCAGCTTTCTTGGCCGAGAGATTCCTTGGCATGTGCTGCGGAAATAAGAATTTATTTACATTTTCACTCATCTAATAATTATTTGATGTTGTTGGTAGAAACCAAAAGTATGTGACATGCATCTTTGTGCTTACCAGAGTGTGGAGGCCACATCATCACTGACTCTGGTGACACTATCCACTCTCCATTATTCCCTAACATATATCCAAACAATCAAAACTGTACTTGGATACTTGAAGCTCAACCTCCATGTAAGTAACAAAATTAAAAAGGGGAGGAGTCTGGGGCAAGTGGGAACTTTGGGAGAAAAGACTGTGGGTGGAGCACTTACCTCTTCAGGGGTAGCAACTGATGATCAGCCTCTTTTGGAAGTCCTGGCTCCTGGAATGCCTGAAAACTGTCATTTTCTAGTCTAGAAAGAAAGCATTTTAGCTGGGCATGGTGGCACACACCTTTAATCCCAGCACTCAGGAGGCAGAGACTGGTGGATCTCTGTGAGTTCGAGGACAGTCTGGCCTACAAAGAGAGTCCAGGATAGCCAGGGCTCTGTTATACAGAGAAACCCTGTCTTGAAAAACAAAACAAAAAACAAACAAACAAAAAAAACAAAACAAAAAAAAAAGAAAAGAAAGAAAGAAAGAAAAGCATTTCAAAACTGATGCAAATTTATTCAAATGAATTTTTAAGGCTAGATCTAGATGTGGTAATCCTAGGACTCTGGAGGCTAAGGCAGAAGGATCCTGAGTTGGAGACAAGCCTCGATTCAGCAATTAGTTCAAAGCCAGCCTGAGTAACACATGGAGACCTTGTCTCTGAAAAGGGCCAAGGGCTGGGAGCTGAGGGTGTAACTCGGTGGACTGAGTACCTACCTATCATCACTGAAGGCCTGGGTTTGGTCCCCAGCACTACATAAATCAAGCATGTCGTCACACACTTGTCATTCCAACACACACAAAGGTAGGAGAATCAGAAGTTCAAGGTCATCTTCTATTCATATCCAGTTGGAAGCTACTCTGAGATCAGTGAGATCCATGCTTCAGAAGCAGGTAAACAAAGACAAAGGAGTGAGTCTGTGAGTGCTAGAACACTTACCTACCTACGATGCACAAAACCCTAGGTTGGATCCCCAGAACTGTTAATCAGTATTTGTGTATATCTTCGTTGTACTGGCAGGCATGTGAGATTGAGGTTATAAAAAATAATTCATAGATAAACAGCTCTTGATGTGTGTTCCTAAGCCTGGCAGATGCTGAATCAATATGTGAGGATATTGGATAAGGATAGAGATTGGGGACATACCTTACAGTTGGAGGATAGTGTCGCAAGCTACTGATCACCAATGGGGAAACTAATCATAAAACTTGGTCTCTCCTGCCATGTGTGTATTTATGAAGTCCAGGCACAGGCCTAGAAGCCCTCAATAAATGCTTACTTTCTTTTCTTTTTGGACTCTCAGAAATCTATTATTGACATGGTAATAGTCTGCCCATGTTTTACAGGCAGAGAAAATGAGATGGCCTTTACAGGCGCAGCGAATGCCTCCAGAGTGATCCAAGCCCCATTATGAATCCTGTTTCTTTTGAACCTATCCTCTTTTAAGGTTTCAAGGAAGAAGTTGTGATTTAAGACACAATGTGGGAAAGCCACTAAGTACTCTTCTCTGTTCTCTAATTGATGACCTTGTGGAAAATGGACAGTCACTTAATCTAATCAGATTCCAGCACAAAATAATTGGTGCAAGAACTGGGCTTAAATATTATCTAACACCTTCACAAACTGATAGTATTTTGTGGCCATGCATGAGATGTGGGAGCCGATGATGTAATCATCGGCCTTTGCAGATGGCTAAGGTGGAGTCCCAACAAAGCAGAGATAAAGAAGCCCCCTGCATTGAGCCCAGCAGTTTTGTGGCTGCTGATTATTTTCTAATGAGCTGTAAAAACATCCAGATGAAAGATCCCTGCAGCAGGAAAGCAACAGGAAAAGATCCCGCTCAGAAGATTAGGGACACTGTAAAGGACAACAAAAGGGAAATGTAATTCAGGCGCTGGCTGTTCCTTATGTGATTCAAAGCTGTCTTGATGGATGGTTCAGAAGCTGTAGGGCACTGCTTCTGACCCCTAAATAAACCTGAGTGTGCTAGGAGGCATGTCCAGGGGAGAAAGGCTGTCTCAGTACAAGCACATGTAAGGAATCAAAATCTAAGAAAACTAGTCTGTGGAGGAAAATGCTTCTGAGAGAAACACAACAGCGGCTCATAAACAAAACAAGCATAAGATTATATTTTCCAATAAGACATTTCCCAAAGTCCCTGGAATGAACCTACCCAAGAGTTCTTATTTACCATGACTGGTGTTTTGGGTTCTACAAGCATTTTCTTTTTTTTTTTTTAATACTTTATTTTTTTTTCTTCAAGTTACATCTCAGTCACAAACCCCTCCCTATTCCCCCTTCCTACCCCGCCCTTCCACCCTCTTCCCCCCAGAAGTTTCCCCTTTCAGTCCAACAGATGGTTCCTTCTCTTATAACAAAACAACAGACATAAATAGGCCACATTTATGAGAGTTAAATGGCCCAGTATACCTTCCCAATGTCCAGTTTATACATATTTGGCCCCTGACTACAAGCATTTTCAAAAGCATCAATTCTGTTAGTCTTCAAAGGAAGCCCTTTAGCATGAAGTAGAGTCCTTAGCTCTGTTTACTCACCCCCACCCCTGTGCAAAGCTGCCAAATTCCTCACTTCCCTGCTGGAAAGCCCTCATCTGAAAATATCAGAGGCAAAAATCTCTCTGTTCTGCTTGCGAGTGTTTTATTAAATAACCAATCCTCTTTGCTCTCTTTTCTCTACAGACAATCATATTACTCTCTCGTTTACCCACTTCCAACTTCAAAGGAGCACAGATTGTACACTGGATTTTTTAGAAATTTTGGATGGAAAGGACTATGATGCGCCTGTCCAAGGTACCAGAGACTCAGTCATTTACATCCGTAGTCTGTGTGTGTTTGTGTGTGTGTGTGTGTGTGTGTGTGTGGTGTTGACATTCAAGGTTACAGAGTTTCCAAAAAGTATAATGAGCCTCATAAGCCACAGAGGAATAATCAGAGGGTAGGTAAGCAGAATAATGTGAGAGTCATGAAACTCAACTTATTTATGTTAAAAATATAGTTTGTGTATTTTAATTTGATCCTCAAATACAAGCTACAGATTCTAAGTTACAATCTGAAGCAATAGTGAAACAAAGACTATTTCAGCATTAGACAGAATTCTTTCAGAAATTCTGGTCAGCACTTTAAAATATTTCTTATATTTCATTGGGCATGTTTCTTCTCTCTCCAGTGGAAGAAAAACATTTTAAAATTAATTAATTCACTTAATTAGAAGTCTCCCAGTTTTTGTGCTAGTCATTCTGATAAATTTAAAATGTGTGGAATGTAGCTCTTAAAATGGTTCAGAGAAAATAACCTTCAGTGGACTAAGCTTTCTCCATGAGCCTTTGCCATGGAAGTGTCTCCCTGGCAGAGAGCAAGCCCTGTCAGAGGGGACTGTTTTGCTCACTGCTTATTCTTATGCCCAGAACAGAGCCTGAGAGAACGGTGGGCAAAGAATGAGCTGTAGGCACATCCCTCATTGTATTCTCTGAGATATTAATCCATTCACATTGGACCAAAGACAAGGATGTTATATAACACACACTCTTACCTAGCTACCTCCTGTGGAGTACTGCTCTAAGTACTTTATATGTAGTAACTCAGTCTTTATATTCTTATGACATGGATTTAATTATTTCCAACATATTTCTCTCTTCATATGGGTAAACTGAGTAACAGAACACTCAAGTTACTTGTCTCAGGTTATGGTAGCTAGCAAAGGCAAGCCAGGCTCTGTATCCATGTAATCTGAACCATCATCCTCTCTTCCCTGTGATAATGTGCTGAGGCTCTAAGTGCATTATTGTTTGGTCCCTACCAGGTTGGACATTTTTACTTGAGTTACATTTTGAGTCTGGTCACATCAATTTTCTCTCTGTCTTCCTGTTGCTCTTCTTCTTCTTCTTCTTCTTCTTCTTCTTCTTCTTCTTCTTCTTCTTCTTCTTCTT
>CAJQZJ010009351.1:8228408-8246123 GCA_907164525.1 Lophiomys imhausi | reverse complement strand
TTCTTCTTCTTCTTCTTCTTCTTCTTCTTCTTCTTCTTCTTCTTCTTTTAATCAGAATTATAAATCATCCTGGCTATGCTTATATCTGGAGTTTATACCTTAGTGGTCATGCATTGTCTCAAACATAACTCTGACGTAAGTGGTTCTCCCTGTGATTTCTTGTGGATGCCTGGTAAAGACATGTGTGCCCCCTCTCATCCCATTACTGACCTCCTTGTCATTCTTTTTATCCTTTAGGCCGTTACTGTGGTAACTCCCTGCCCCATCCCATCACGTCATTTGGAAATGCCCTGACACTGAGGTTTGTCTCTGATATTATGGGCAGGTTTGAGGGTTTTCATGCCATCTTTTCTCCGTCAACATCAGGTAAGTAAGGGGCATTAATATCAACAGATGACTGCAGGGTTAGCAGGCATGTGATAGAAATCTTTGGTTTTTTATTTGGGACTCTTTTCATTTGAAGTTGGGAGCTAGTTTCCTGATATTTTCCCTGTGCCTTCTTTGTTTTTTTTTTTCTTTTAATATCTTTATTGGTGTGTGTGTGTGTGTGTGTGTGTGTGTGTGTGTGTGTGTGAGTTTCACATCATGTACCCTGATCCCACTCATCTCCTACCTCTCCTCAGACCCACCCTCCACTCTTGAAACCTCTCCCAACAGAAAAAAAAGAGAGATCTCATTGTGGAAGCTGTAGTGTATCACAGTGTGTCCCACAATATTTCCTTTTGTCCATACCTTTTTGTTTATTTGTTTGTATGTTTTTTTTTCCAGATAGGGTTTCTCTGTGTAGCCCTGGAACTCAGTTTGTAGACCAGGTTGGCCTTGAACTCACAGAGATTCACCTGCCTCTGCCTCCCAAGTGCTGGGATTAAAGATGTGCACTACCACACCCAGCCTTGTCCACACTTTTTTGCTTACAAATGTTCATTATAATGACTCCTTGGTCTGATACAAGGCCTCTGGCTTCTGCTACTTTGTCAATACTGGAACCTCACTGGGACTTCTCTCAGATATATTATTTTTCTGTATAATGGATATCCTATAGTTTTGGGTCTGTGGAACTAGCATGCACTCCAGCAGTTCATCCATGGGCTGTATGTTGGAGTGAGCCAACTCTAACCCCTGGTTCTGGGCCTGCAACCTCCACTTGCACGGCCAGCTCTACTGTGCTACCCAGGTAAGGTGCAGGGCCTGCTCACCCAAGTGCTGCAGCAGGTAAAGGGATTGTACGAACTCTCCTGCTCTTATGACCCCATCAGGGCCAACTCTCCTACCTGCTACCTGTGGTGAGGGCAAAAGAGAATGTAGGGGATCTCCCCCATGCCAATGCCACCACTCAGTGAACAACAGTCAAGACCAACTCTCTTGGGCTCACAACCTCAGGGTTGGTTCACCTGCAACCCCCACATCCAGGGACAGCTATACTGTGCTGCCCAGGCAAGGTGCAGGGCCTGCTCTCCTATTCTCATGACCCCAGAGCCAGGTGTCTGACCTACTGTGGGTGATAAGGAGTGAGGGAGAGAAGGGTATCTCTCCATCATCCATGCCACCATGGGGAGACAAGTGGTAGGACTGGAGATCCCAAGCTCAAATCCTTGGGGCCAGCTCACTTGCAACTCCTGAAACTTCCTATCCTGCTCTCCTGAATACTGCAGCTGGCTAGGGGAAAGGTCAACTCTCCAGCTCTCATGCCTCTAGGGCTGATTCTCCCATGATGCCCAGGTGAGGGGTGGGCCAGTTCTGCACAGCCCTCTGATATCAACATGACCTGGCATGGAAACCCAGACCAGGGATGTCTACCTAGATTTCGGTGGTAATAGACCCCTGCTGCTCTGGTGCCATGGACTCAGATATGACCCCTGTTGGCAACTGAGGCCAAAGACTGGTACCACCATGGTCCTCAGTAGTATCACTAGCTACCCACATCAGGTTGTTCCCCACTACCCTCCAGTTTCCAGTTCTCCCGCTCTTCCTTTTGCCCATATCCTTCTGTTTCTCTTTCTCTTTCTCTTCCATTTCCCACCTCTTACTTGCTCTTCTTAGTAGTGCCGGATGACTCTGAGTGTCTGGGTTTGTCTCAGCAGTAGTCTCAACAGTGCTATTCCCCACTTTTGCATTGCGCATTATGGTGCCAGGCAGGGGTCATCTCCAGCTTGGTCTGACCTCCAGGCCTTCATGACACCAAACTGGTGTTCATTTCAGGCTAGCTCCATGTCCAGTCCCCATGGTACCAATCTGGTGGCTGTCTCAGGTTAGCTCCTTGGCCTGCTCTCCTAAGTGGCCATATGCCTGGGGTCTGTGGTGCCAAGCAGTGTTCTTCTAGTCTCTAGCTTGCTTCCTATCATGTGCACCCATCTGGTGCATGCCTGGTGCTGGACTGGTGGTTGTCACAGGCTAGCTTCCTGTCCAGGCCCTCTGGCACCCAACTGGTGGTGGTCTCAGGCTTGCTTTTTTTCTGGGAATGTTAGGCTACTATTCATTCAGATGTTCATAGGTTGGAGCACTAACCATAAATATAGTCTCTTAGTCTTTGCCTCCTACTGATGCACATGTGACACAGCCACTTCTGCAGTGCCTCTAGGGGCAGGGCTCTGTGCATTTTTTATAACTCAGTGTTGTGTAAATTCCGACAACCATGAGATCTAGATAGAAGTGAGGAGAATCGGCTGGAAACCTGGCTGTCTCTTAGTGAAACTATCACCTGTTCTTTAGTGTCACAGTGTCTAGTGTTCTTAGTGTTTACTAAGGTGCTCCATGACTGCCAGTGTGATAGAAACTCCTATGGATGCACAGCCTCAGGTCTATTCTCCCATCTTCTGAGCTTGATAATGGAATCAAATAGGTCTGGGTATTGACAGGTCCTCTGTGCAGTGAGGCATATAAGGAGGAAAGGAAAGAAATGATGTCTAGCACTACTGTTCTTGGTTAGGAGGGGTTACAACAGCCAAAATGTAGAAAGATGAAGAATGGTGTGTTTCAGAGCTCTCCCCCAGGAAAAAGCTGGAAAGTTGCCATGGCTGCCAGAGAAAAGTGCCTTCTCTTCTAGGCCAGGTTGAAGATTATCCTGGCCATAAAAACTACGATGAACAACAAGTCTTTTATTACCTAAAGTTCTAGTTCACATGGAGAAAGACTTTTAGAAAAGGATCCCTTCTGGCCCACCATACTGATGAGTTTTTGGTTTTCTGTTTTCAGAATCATCCCACTGTTGTTGTATGTGATACAGATTACTTCTTACTGGCGTTAATGCCCCTCTCCCCCGCATTTTGTAATGTCTTTCATTTGGTCTTTGCTCTGAAACTCCATTTGTTTCTTTTGCCTTCCAGCTTGTGGTGGAATCTTCCACATGGCTGATGGCATCTTCAACAGCCCTGGATACCCAGCAGACTACCATCCTAATATGGAATGTGCCTGGAATATTGTCAGTTCCCCTGGCAACCAGCTGCAGCTGTCCTTTCTGTAAGTCCTTTTCAGGGATGTGTTGTCTGAGCATGAGTGAATCTGCAGGGAGGAAGGACTGTTTCTGACAGAATGGGTCACAGAAGCCTGTGTCCAAGCCATCACCAGAGAGAACACGTGAGAAGCTTAGGAAGACATGCCCCAATATCTTCTGTTTCATTTGTAGCTTGAGTTGTATAAAGCATTAAGAATCTCTCAATAGTATTCTTTCTTCCAACTGAGAGAGATAGACAGAGAGAGAGAGAAAAAGAGAGAGAGAGAAAGCTTGTCACCATTTGGCATTCTTTATTCACATACTTTATCCCTATTCCTACCCACCCTTCCTTTTCTGTCAGAGAAATGATCTTGGGATGGTTTTGTTTTACTTTTTTAAATTAGTAGTTGATTCTAAAAAGTGCTTTCAAGCTTCTCATTGAATCTTAACACTTTTGGAACACGGACAATGGATTTGGAATGAATGGGAGATTTTGTACATTTCAAGTAGACCTAGCCTAAACAGCAATCATAGTATTTCCGAGAAGTCGATGTAAAGAGGACATGGTATGTGAAATGGGATTGTCTCATTTCTCAGTAGAGAGGTTCCAGTGGCCAGCCATATTAATAATGGGTATGTAAGAAATAAGCTCTGGCAGACATGTGTAGTGGTGCACACCTTTAATCCCAGCACTCAGAGGTGGAGGCAGATGGATATCTTTGAATCTGAGGCTATCCTGGTCTATACAACATGCTCTAGGATAGCCAGGGCTATATATAGAGACCCTATTGCAAATACACAGACAAACAGACAGACCAATAGATGATAGATAAATAATGAACAAAGAAATATTTACTGAAGATATTTCAGCACTTAAATTACCATTTTGAATTCAAAGTCATGCTCCATACTCTAGTACACGTTATTGGGGTCAGGTTGAAATCATTAATTCCTTGTCGCTGCTGTTGTTTTTCATGTGTTCTCAGTGTATCTCCCACAATGGTCTAAAATTTGTGATCCTCCTGCCTCACCTTGCCATTCAGGGATAACAGGCACACATGGCAATGTCTGGCTGTTAAGTGCTACCATTTTGAGAGAAGAGCATTGTTTTCTGGCTCTTCCTGATAGACATGCCCATCTGTGCAACAAGAACTGATCAAAACAGAGACAACTGATTTAAAATGAGACAAGCTCAAATATCTCAAGTTCCTTTCTTTAATCATCAGTCAGACCATGCCTCTTCAGGGTGCAAGTGACATTGTGCTAACCAAAGACACTCTTCCTATATTGGAAAGGCAATGAAAGTTTCAACTGCCATGAGGGAAGGTTTCTTGTCTTTGTGTTCACTGAACTCATGACATTTCTTATGTAACAAGAAATTGTACAAATATGCATATAACAATCTCTCTGTGATGTGTGTTTCTATTCAACAAATATCTGTCAGTACCCCAAGCACACAGAGGATATATGTTCCTTCCTTGGGGTTGACTGACAAAGATAAGAGAAGTCCTACCCTGTCTTGGTGATGAAGTCCAAGGTCCTCCATATCGTTCATTTTACTTCACAGCTTCCCAAGTACATGAACCTCTTTTTTTTCTTTTCCTCCTGCCTCTACCACATTTATGTTGTTCACCCCTCTGATGTTCAGTGGTTCCTGGAACTAACTTAGGCACTGGGGATATTCAACACATGTATGCTCTCTATTCTTGAACAATTTATTAATAAATCAACTTCAAGAAGCTATTGAATTGAAACCTCAAAAGACTCATTTCATCCTTAGAGGGGCAGCAATAAACTTGAAGGACGCCTGCTAGGATTAAGAATACTAAATTTTAAAATACAAACCCCAAAGCTATGATATAGCTGTGTTCAGTGAAGGCTATTTCTTTCATTCTTTGCTGTCTTAAGAATCTTCTGTGGGCTGGGCATGGTGACACATGCCTTTAATCCCAGCACTCAGGAGGCAGAGGCAGGAGGAGCTCTGAGTTCAAGGCCAGCCTAATCTACAGAGTGAGTTCCAGGATAGCCAGGGCTATACAGAGAAACTCTGTCTCAAAACAACAACAACAACAACAAAGACTTGTGTGGTTCTTCAGGAACAAGCCCTTGTGGGTCACTCTAGACTAGAGTATAGGTACTTATATCTTGGTTGTCAACTTGACACCCCCGGGAAGAGGGAACTTCAGCCAGAATGTTAGCCTATGGGCATATCTATAGGGCCTTGTCTTGCTTGCTAATTGATGTGGGCGGGTCCAGGCCAGTGTGGGTCAGAACTGTAGAAGAAAGGCAGCTGAATGTAGTCCTGGGCATAAGGCTGAAAGCAATGTTCCTTCTTGGTCTTTGCTTCATTTCCTGCCTCCAGGTTCCTGCCTAGAGCCCCTGCCCTTTCCATATGAGGAATTACAACCTATAAGCCAAATAAACTCTTTTCCTCTCAGGTTAGTTTTGGTAATGGTGTCTATCACAGCAATGGAAAGTAAACAGGAACAAAAAGCATCATCTATTTTAACAGCTGACAGACATTAAGTCCTGATTACAAAACAGAAAAACCTTGGAGACTCTGCGGCTCCCTTGCTCACCTGTATGACATTTCCTTGACTCCTTTGTGTTACTTCCTTGAGTTTCCTTGTAAATTTGGCTTTTGTGGGACAGGAGTTGCTTTTGGTATGTGTGAGGGATCATGAGCAAGGCCCATGAGTCAGTTATGCCTTGATCTAAACTACATCCAGATGTGCACTCCATCTCTTCCCTGGGGTGTCCTCACACAGGAGCCACATCAAGCTCTAAACACAGGGTTTAGATTATGTGTGCTGTGGTGAAACTGAGTAGGGAGAAAAAATGGATAAATTATGGTTGATTTTTCAGTAAAAAGGAGAGAGGAGAAGTGAAACTTACTTATCCTGTAAAACAGATATTCAAAGGAATGAACAGAAATTGTACTTCATGTCAGCAGAGGATTTAAGGAAATGGTTGGTTCTGGTAACAGAACAGAAATGATATAATGAGAAACAGAAAGCATATTATTTTTGTTACACATTATATTTTTACTGGCAGATCTTAGCCAAAGGGTAGATTTGCTTATAAAATGTACCAGTCTAAAACAAGGAATTCTAAGAATAAAGCTTTTAGAAGTTTGCTTTGACTTTTGTAAGATTCGCCACTGTAATTCCTAATGGGAAGCTCTTCCTGCTGTTCACTCCTGGAAGACAGTCTAATAGTTAGGAAAGACTTTTCCTGTGTAATCTCTGAGATCGTTGGTCAGAATTTTCATGAGCATTCAGATCACCTGAGTTTTATTTCACATCCTGATTCAGTTTCCATTCAGGGCTAGACTCTTGTCCCAAATATATAACTATCTCTTTTGTATTTTTTTTAATTGAGAATATATTTTTCTCACAATATATTCTGATTATGGATTCCCTTCCCCCAGCTCATCCCAGTTCCCCCCCACCTCCCAGCCACCCAAATCCACACCTTTTATCTCTCATTAGAATAGTCACCTAAAAAAAAAAAAGAAAGAAAGAATACGGTCACCTAAAATAAAAGTAATTATTACAAAAGAAAATAATATAAAATAAAAGCAAACAAACCAGAATAGCACAAAACAAAACAAAAACAAAAGAAGAGCCAACGGAAGGACACAAAAACACAGAATGTGAGACGCTCATATTTGTATATATAGAAAACCCATGAGAACAAAATTAGAAACTATAATATATAAGCAAAAAAAATCTGTAAGAGAAAGAATAAGATGCCCAGACAGCATGTGCAGTTCAGATTCTTTATTTCAAATACGCTTTCATGTGATGCTGGGTTGCTTGATCCTACTCGATGGTACTTTAGTAGAATGCTTCAGAGTGAGACCATGGATTCACTTCTCTCTTTTCTCAGAAGCAGAATGAAACAATTTTGACCTACTTCACATTGGGGATAACATAAAGTGTAATAAAATATTGAGCTTGCATTGTACTGTTTATCTTCTAGGTAGTACTATTTTGCATTTGTTTATCTCAAAATTCTAAAGGTAGTCTGTTCTGTGGTAAGAGTTTATATTTCATATATTTAAGCACATATATGAAAACATTAAATTAATTTCAGCATATGAAGAAAGAAGTTGAGTTTATTTTTCTTACTCCAGAAGAATATCCAGTTATTGTAGCAACATTTTCAGTATTGAACTACTTAGGCCTCTTGGGCGCCTGGAACAGGAATCAGAATAATCTTATATTTATTCTGTCAATTTGCTTTGCAACTGCTTGTTTGTTTGTTTGTTTGTTTGTTTCCAAATTAGATCCTTCCAATTGGAGAACTCTGTAAACTGCAACAAGGATTTTGTGGAAATCCGAGAAGGAAATGCCACGGGCCACTTGGTGGGAAAATACTGTGGAAGCTCCCTCCCTGGAAATTATTCATCTATCAAGGGACATATTCTGTGGATCAGATTTGTCTCTGATAGCTCAGGCAGTGGCATGGGCTTCCAGGCCAGATTCAATAATAGTAAGATGGTTTGTTTCCATAATGGCTTCCAGAATGTATCCTACACATTAGGAATGATGGTCAAAGTTTCAGTAATGTGTTAACTAAGAGTAATCCTACACTCTACCAGAAAAAAAATTAACTATTTATGCATGGCTCACTGACAGAAAAGGAAAGTGTACTTTATGCTTTGGGTGATTTTTTTTTAGGCTCCGATTTCCACCTACTATTAATGTTTATGATATTGTTCAAATAAGCCTTTTAATATAATTCAGGCAGATAAAGTTCTATCAAACATGTTTCATTTGGTCTTTTAAATACGTTCTTCAAATTTAGACCTTTGGAATTACTTCTGGATTGGCTTAAACATTCAGATAAAATATGAATTATCCTTCCAATGCAGATAAAATATTAATTATTTTTATTCTTTAACAAGTTTTTCCATGACTGGCAATTCTCTGTGTTGATTCTCATGTAGAATTTTTTTAAAAAAATCCTCACGAAAC
The DNA here is from genome assembly GCA_907164525.1 of Lophiomys imhausi. Taxonomy (NCBI): domain Eukaryota; kingdom Metazoa; phylum Chordata; class Mammalia; order Rodentia; family Muridae; genus Lophiomys; species Lophiomys imhausi. The sequence goes on along the minus strand of CAJQZJ010009351.1, from coordinate 8,237,711 downwards.
AAAGCAAAATTGGTAAAACACAGTTAAGATGTGAGATGGCACCCCTACTCCTCAAGTGCCCTGATATCTGGGAAATCCTTTTTACATGGGAAGTTGTCCCATTTTTTGAACGCTGCAACCTTCTAAGGAGATGGAATTCCATTCAAGAGTCATCCTTCTCCGGGAACTAATAGCCTAGAAAACCGAAAAGGAAGCAGTATTTCTTTCAGTGGTCAGAAAAGAAATACTAGTCAGTTAAAAGCTCATCCTTTCTAACAGTCTTGCCCTTTGCTTTTGTTCTTACTTTTTTAAAAAAAATTTTTCATTAAAGAACAATTCGAAATAGGTCTGATTTATAACTCTGCTTTCCCTCCTAGTATTTGGCAATGATAATATTGTGGGAACTCATGGGAAGATCGCATCTCCCTTGTGGCCTGGAAATTACCCCCATAACTCCAATTACAGATGGACAATAAATGTGAATGCGTCTCAAATCATTCATGGTAGAATCCTGGAGATGGGCATTGAAAGGACAAGGAACTGCTATTATGACAAATTGAAGGTGACTTTCTTTTGTTAGGGGATGTTTATACATTTGATGAATACTATTGGCAAAAATAAGTCCAATTTCACACCTATTCAAATAAATGAAAGATATATGTGATGGTCCAGTCACACCATAACTGTTGCCTCACCATCATCTATAAATAAGTAACTCTTAAATTGTATTTGTTATTTTTCTGTTCTATATCAAATGAGTTTTAAGCATTGTTATAATTTCCTTATTGACTTTGCCTAAGGATGCCTAGTTGCCTTAGTTTGGAGTTTATTTTATCTTCTATCCTGTTATCCTGTTTGTTCTTTTATTTGCTTGTCTTACTTTGCTATTTTTCCCGGGGCACAGTGAACATTTATTAACAGAAGTCTTTACTATAGATGGAAGCCCCAGTGTTAGGGTGGAGAGAGAGAAAGAGGCATAGTGCACATTCTGATTCAGCAGACTTGCTGAGAGAGAGGGAGAGAGAGAGAGAGAGAGAGAGAGAGAGAGAGAGAGAGAGAGAGAGCTGTTCTAATATTTGAAACTTAAAACCTGAAAGATGATACAAAAATAAGAAAATACATATAGAAAAATTATGGTTGCCTTTGCCATCCATCCACTGACTACTCTGTAAGTTCCAGAAAACACTATCATGTTCCCGATGGCCCCAATTCAGGCACTCTTAGAAGCTCAGTGTTCAAAGTAGAACCCAGTGACTGATAACACATTGCCCAAAAGGAGTGGGAATATTTGTAACATAATTTGAAAGAAATAAGCTTAATAGAGAATTTTAAGATTATAACAATGCAATTATTTACAATTATTTGAAAACAATCATAAAATATGTCTCTAAATAGGCAAGGTAGTATTTTAAGGCAGATGGAAGAGATTTGCTAAGTAGTTTGTAAGTGCAGAGAACCTCATGAGCTGTGCTTCTTTCCTGGTTATTAACTGTTTTCTGTCTTAGCGTATGAACATCTTTTTTTTTTTTTGGTTTTTCGAGACAGGGTTTCTCTGAATATCTCTGGCTGTCCTGGACTCGCTTTGTAGACCAGGCTGGCCTCGAACTCACAAAGATCCGCCTGCCTCTGCCTCCCAAGTGCTGGGATTAAAGGCGTGCGCCACCACCGCCCGGCAGCGTATGAACATCTTACAATGGATTGTACTTTTCTACCCACAGATTTGTCTATAAGCCACTATGTAAGCTATAGCCCACAAGCTTGTTTAATAAGACAATTCTGCAACAAAGCTATCTATATGAAACATCTTAAGTTATTTATAGTAATATATTTAATATGACTTTCTGTTTTAAACTGAAATAAGATATTTTCCTGATATGCTTTCTTCTTTGATAAAATACAAACCATCCTTTAAAAGTCTCTTTTAATGAAGAAAGTATATGTAGTGGCCTAGTTACAAGGCTCTATTGTGCTTTTTTACATGCAGATTTATGATGGGCCTGACACTCATTCCCGCCTGATTGGCACTTACTGTGGTACCCAGACGGAATCCTTCAGCTCCAATAGAAACTCTCTGACATTCCAATTTTCTTCTGACGCTACTGTGTCTTGGAAGGGATTCCTTCTGGAGTGGTTTGCAGTAGATGCTTCTGGTAGAACTATTCCTACCATTGCTCCAGGTGTGTTGGGTAATGTATTGGGGTCTTTCTAGGACTAGAGTGTGTGTGTGTGTGTGTGTGTGTGTGTGTGTGTGTGTGTGTGTGTGTACTGGTGTCCTTACAGCCAGGAAAGAGGTCGAGTTTTCTGAAGATGGTGTTGCAGGTGGTTGTGAACTGCCTGATATGTGTATGGGGAACACAACTTGGGTCTTCTGGAAGAGCAGGATATATTTTTAACCAGGTATTATCTCTCAACCCTAGAGTGCAGCCACTTGGGAGCACTTCCAGGACAAGTGCTTAAAGGTGTGGCTTTTCATTCTACAGGTGCTTGTGGAGGGTTTATGGTGACGAGGGACACTCCTGTCCACTTTTTCTCACCGGGCTGGCCTGGGAAGTATGGTAATGGTGCTGATTGTACATGGATCATTTATGCCCCTGATTCTACTGTGGAACTCAACATTCTCTCCATGGACATCGAACCTCAGCTAGCATGTAACTATGACAAGCTGATCATAAGAGACGGTAAGAAACATGGTAGAAATCACTGTTTAAAGTCTGATACACAGTTATTCAGCTGTCTTTATGCTTGCATGCCAACTTCATACATTTTGCATGGAATTTCATAGATAGTACAATCAATAAAGCCATCAAGTAGAAGAAATGGCTACTGTTTAGAGAATCTAGGGACAGCGTAATATTATCTACCACAGAATGTCAAGGACAACACATTCCTCAGGAAAAAAAAAACAAAGGCCTTTTGAGGGGAATAACTAGGAGATAAAGTTTGGACTTCTGGGCAGTGCTAAATTTTTATTGATACGGTGAAAATAGACATTGACATTTGTACCTATGGCTTTAAGATCCAGGTGAAAAACCAAAAAGTGTTCAAGATAGGTAATGTGCCCATGTCTCATCATCCCCCCGATCTGTGGGTAGAATAGATAGAATTGAGAAGGTCGTAGTATTGCTATGCAATGATGAAGGGGCATATATAATAAGATGTAAATGTAACTTTTCTTCTCCAGAAGTAATTGTTGCCTCTGTCTACTAACCCAAGCCTAGTCCTGGAAACTTCCAGCCTCCATTCTATCTTATCTAGGCCTAGAATGTTTTCAGCTTCTGAGACTTAACTGCTGGATGAGCTTACCCTTTCTAGCTTTCTCTGGACTCCAGCTGACTGGTTCAACTTGGCTTCTCTGGGTCAAACTCCTCTGCAAGATGACAGATTCAATATGGCCTCTCTCTCAGCCTCTGACTTTTTGCTTTGCTTGGCCTCAAATTAACTCTAGCAATCTGTTTTAATCTTCTGGCTCCTGTGCCTTCTCTGACTCGTTCTCTCTTCACCTGTGTCTAGCTTGTTCTCTCTTCTGTCTCTGTAAAACTCTCCCAGTAAAACTGCCCCTGAATTCTACTAACTGAACTGCGCTGAACTCAACAACACTGTCCCGCCTTTCAACTCATTGACTCAACTGAACTTTTTAGAACTCAGAGATCTGCATGCCTCTGTTTCTTGAGGGCTGGAATTAAGGGCATGTACCACCATGCCTGGACTTAAGCTTTCCTCTAACTAAAATTTGCTCTATACCAGGCTGAACTTGAACTCAGAGATCTGCTTGCTTCTGTCTCCTGGGATTAAAAGCATGTCTGTTTTACAGCTGCATCACAGAAACCTGGAAGATCTTAGGATGTGATCTCTTGCTAGAGCATCCATGTTCTGAAATAAAATTCATCTACATTGAGATCATACAATATACATACAATTGCCCTTCATACTCTGCATGGGCTAAGTAAAAAAGGACATTAGAGAGGCCACATCCTCCATATCAGTGGTTCTCAATGACTCCCAGAACAGCAATGTCAGCATCACTTAGAAACTTGATGGTAATGGAGATTGTCAGTAAAAGCAAAGATATTTGACTACATCAAATCAAGAAATCAGAAATCGCTTTCTTAGATTCCCAACCCTACAAAACTTCCGGTGAAGAGTATCAGTTGGTGGAGCTGCATATCCGTATCTGTAGAGACTGGGAGCTAAGAAACAATCAAGCATGCCAACATAACGCCATCATAGACCTTTGGTCCTCTGAACAATTAGCTTTCAGCACAGATCCACCATCCCTCCCTTCTCTGATTATCCAGACATCCCTAAATGCAGACACTAAATTTTATAGCTATAGTGCGATACAATGGGTGCATGCTGGCACACGCAATTCTGTGTGTTTGTAATCCAGTTGAAACCTTTTAGAAATCTTCAGGAGGGAGCTGCATCAATGGAGTAGCTTGCTTATTCTTTAAAAATCATTGTCTACTGAGTTGCCTTTTGTCCCTTCAGTAACTTGTCTCAGAAGCCTGGACTCTAAGGAATACTCCCTTTCTTCTGAATGACTTATATGAGCCTGTTTTATCTGTGAAAGAGATGAATGCTGTTCCTGAGGGCTTTTCTCCCCCAATGGCTCTTTCTTTTTTTTATGAGTATCTGAAAAAGCAATAAATGTAAAACTCTAACAAAAGTCTGAGAATTTTGAAGATATGGAATTCAGAATCCTTTAAGCTTTACATAAGTAGATGCTGCTGACATGCTTTATCCATTTTCTTGCTCATAGGATGAGTTGAAAGAGCTCAGACATTGTGCTTTGTGCCGAAATAACAAAGGTGTTTTAGACCAGTAGAGCAACGAGTACATATGGGTCCTTTTCATTCACGACCATGAATAGAGGGCTCATAGCTTCCTTCCTTCTTCATCTGTTTATTTGATTGCTCAGGAAAAGCCTGTGTTGAGTGCCTCTGACAGTTGTTGGGTGTTTTGGGTATTTTGTCCACTTGCATTGTGTTAAAATTCTTTGGAATTAAATTTTACTTCCTTGTTATTTCAGTTACTTGGATTTTTGCCTCACTAGTTATTTGCCTCTGATTAGTAGGCCTGTATAGCATTCGGAAGCAAATATCTGAAGTTCATTGACCACAAAACAGTGACATGGGCGTCATGTGCAATTGATCAGTACTCATATGTCCTTGGCCCTTGGCCATGGGGTAACTATGAGCAAGCTCTAGTAGTCCAGGAAGCAGCGAATCTTGGGAAGTAAGTCAGAGTCTGTCTCCCAGCTAAGGTTCATTTTTTATTGTTTAAAACAGAATCATTCTCTTCACATAGCACACATCAAATTTTATATACTAAACATTCTGCCAAATATATTTCATGGAAGTATCCTGAGAATTAGAGAAAGTATTTTTGAAAGAAGGGGAAGGAAAGAAAGGAAGAAAGAAATAAATGGAAAGAGGAAAGGGAAGGCGAGCAGAGGGGGGGGGGAATTTTATCAGAAGTCAGTAATTCTGGACCAGGATATAACTTAGTTGATAGGGTACTTGCCTAGCATTCAAGAATCTCTTGATTTAATTCCCAGTGCTGCACATACTTGTAATCCCAGCACTCAGGAAGTGGAGGTAGGTGGGTCAAACATTCCAGATCATCTTCTGCTACTTTGTGAGTCCAAGGTGAGCTTGAAATACTCAGGACCTTGTTTCAAAACCAAAAATAAATCAAACAGTAATTTCTTTTTGTAGTCCCATCAGATATATTATCTCACAGAGTAAGTTTGGGGTATCTAGCATTAATTTTTCAGGGTTACAGTGGTTGTTGACTTCTGTGCCCTTAAATATGGCAACCAAACTTGCATCCCTTCTAAGACTCGTTTTCTAAGTATAATCATAATAATATCTACCTTACAGTGTTTTGTGAAGAAAAAGTTAGAAACCATGTGTAAGGAATGTAAGAGGGTTCATAATAACTACTCCATAAATGCCAGGTTTTTATAATCTTGGTACCTGTTTCCACATCTTCAAGATAGTTGAGCTAACCTGGAGGGGGATCACCAAGTTGTCTTCTAGACCTGATGTTTATGGTTCCTAGACTTATTGACTCTTTATACATAGGTTTTGGGTCTAAAATTGGCATGTTTAACATTTTTAAGTTTATCAAAATGTCCCCAAATTAAGTTTGGAGACTAGAAAGCTGAGTGAAGAATGCATGATTTTATAGTTATCGAGTTACACAACAACTAAGGAATGAATTCAACACACAATCTTCTGGGGCTAAGCATTGTTTCACCAAACAGTCTAGGGTGCTACTTGGAAAATAAATAAAAATTAATAGATAAAGCCCAGTCTTGCTGAGAAGTAAAACATACATACATATAGATATAAATGAGCCAAAATTTTGTAGCTTTGATAATTACAGAAAAAAAAATCATTAAAAATACTAGATGAAATGTACATCAAAATAGCATAAGGAAGACAAGTGAAAACATAATTTAAGGAACACATTTTGAATTATATATAGCCTGAGTTTTCAGGGATGGAAGATAGCTAAATCAATAAAGTGCTGGCTATGCAAATATGAGGATCTAAGTCCTAAGCACCCATGTAAAAAGCTGGGTATAGTGGTACAAACTGTAATCTTAGAGCCAAGGAAGTAGAGACAAGTGGCTCTCTGGATAACCAGTGAACCTTAACTGGTAAGCCAGCCCCAAGTCACAGTGAAGAGACCTTGTCTCAAAAGGCAAAGTGGACGGTCCTTAAGAAAAATGCGGGAGGTTAACCCCTGGTCTCTTCACACACCTGCATACCACAAACTTACATAAGCAGGTGCACACACACACACACACACACACACACACACACACACACACACACAGAATGAAAAGCACACATATGCAGAAGTAAGATGTTCTCCAAAGAATTATGTTCCAAGCTTCTTGGAAAAGTTTATATTTATAACTGATATTGATTATATATTTCATTGATAATTACATGGAAAACAGAAACAGACTTATCAGTACTTAAAATACATGTATATAAAAATAAATAAAGTTTATGTATACATATATATTATATATAACTGCTGGATATATAAAAGAGAATATTTCCTCATGTCTCAATTTGTATATTTTATAAGTTTGAAATCTCTCAATTTTCTGCCTTTAGGGGAAATAAGTATTTTCCCAGTCAAGGACCCTGAGTCTGCTACAATCCCTTTATCCTGTTCAGCTCCTGGCTGAGACAGCTGGCAGTTCATTTGATGAAAACTTATATACAAAGGAAGCAAAAGGAAAGGGCGGCACACCATAGTCTGACTTCCCTTTGTGTCTCTTCCTGGGGACCACATTTGCTGGGACCATCTTTTCTCATCTCCACTTAACCATGGTCCTTTTACTGAAAACAAACAAACAAACAGACAGACAGACAAACCCTCTCCGGGCAGAGAAAATGGTCACATAAAAGCTTCTGGACCTTCTGGTGGATGAGTTCTGAACATGAGCTCAGCTCTGAGGCTAAGCCACCCTGCCTCTCTCCTTTAGATAGCTGACCTTCAGCCATCAGAACAGAGCCTCCAACTGCCACTCACAATAACATGGTCCTTTGATCCCTTCTCAGCCTCAGGCCCTCTCATTCTGAGTTTTAGTGCCAGGAAGAACTCACAGCCAGGTTTAGGAAGACAGGAAGGCTTACCCCAAAGAATTTTATTGAAAGGGTGAAGAGAAGGGCAGGCAGACCCCGGCAAGCTGGAGCCAGAATGATGTAAAGCTGGCTGTCTCTGTCATTGAGAACACTATTATCTCCTAGGAGCTTGGGTGTTCTCAGAAAAATCTGTGAGCAGTTTTATCTGGGCTGCAAATGATGGTGCAGTGGGTTCTTAAGAGCATATTTTTTATACTGACATTTCCCTTCTTTGGTCACAGGAGACAGTAACGTAGACCAGCAGCTGGCTGTCCTGTGTGGCAGAAACATCCCTGGGCCCATCCGGTCAACTGGAGAGTACATGCACATCCACTTCACATCAGACTCAAGCGTCACTAGAACAGGCTTCAATGCCTCCTTTCACAAGAGTAATGTGGCCAAACATTCTCCATTTAATCTTCCCTTCCTCTCCCTGTTCCCTTTCTCCTTCCTTATTCTCTTCTTTCTTCTTCTCCCCTATTCACCCTTCTCTCAATTTTTTCTGCCCTCTTCTTTTGAAAATACTCTCTTCTCCCCTTCCCTCCTTTTCTGTTTGCTATCCTCTCCTCTCCCCTTCCTTTCCTCCTTCTCCTTCTATCCTCTTCTATCCCCCCAACCCCCAGCCACCTCCTATCCTTTCTCCTCCTCTCTCCTCTTCTTCCCACTCTTGTCTTTTCTTCTTTTTAATTTTCTCCATAATCACTCACCTCATTTTATCATACTAATGCATAATTATGAATCAAAAGACACAAGTGTCTGTTACATCATGGTACCAGGTACTAAGTTCTCACACAAACCAGAGCTGTCTAGTTGTACAAGACTGTGTCTTGCACTCAGTCTGAGTGGCACTTCTCATTTCTGTAAGAGATGTGCTCATGGTAGACACAAAAAGATCTTTAAAATAACTTTCACCCCAGCTAAGGGTTAGAACTGGAATATAATACCCATCGTTCCCACTAAAGGAACTATAGATACATTCTGTCTCCAATTTAAGAAGTAACCAGTAAGTATGATACAGGAGATGCTGCCATGAAGGTCTTGGTTGAAATTAATCCTCTCAAGTATGCTAGAAAGAGCCAGTTGCTTTTGAAATAGAAACTTGATTAGTCAGAGAATTTGTGTAGTATATGAAATGGTATAATGTGTTGTATCATTGAGATTTTTCAAAACCTGACTTCATGGGAAGTTTAATGATAACCTTGAAAATAAGCTAAGTTGACATTAAAGAAATTGTCTATGGAATACTGAAAATGAGCCATGTATACAAAACCTAATTTTAAAGTAGATTCTTAACCTAATACTAAAACTAATCTACTATTTCCTTCCCTGTTTATATGTAGCTTATACGAAGAAGGGAGCAATCAAAGGAAAATGATCTATCTTATACTCAGTAGAAGCAGGCTGTGCAGGGGTGAGGAGAGTGGACTTTTAGAATTCAAGCTAAAGCAGATGTCTGCCTCTGTGATGTAACTTGTGTGAAGTTTCTGCATTTACTTGATGACAGGCTGCCTAGTATCTGACAATGACAACTTAAGGCCTGATTCATCACTCTCTCCTCAGCTCCCAATGTCTAATATAGGTACAGCCCATCTCATTAGATAGCTAGACAAACAGGCATATAAATTAGATAGATAGATAGATAGATAGATAGATAGATAGATAGATAGATAGATAG
>CAJQZJ010009351.1:8202730-8222795 GCA_907164525.1 Lophiomys imhausi | reverse complement strand
TTCTCCCCCTTTGGTTATTTGATAGATGATTCATTTTCTGTCTGAAATAGGACTCCACACAGTAGTGAGAATCCATAGGTGCAGGGAGAAGAAGGAGGTTTAAAAGGTGATCCTTTGGATGACTGTTGACATTTGTATGAGAAGCAAGTAGCAGATTGCTCAACAGAGTTCATCATGGACAATAAATATCTTCAATGATATCTATTTGTACAAAGGTCTAGAATTGAACACAACCATAAAATTCATATTTTGGGTCATAGTGGGTGACTTGAAAGAAAGGAACAAGGTACTTAATTCTAGCTCTCAGGAAGCAAAGGCAGGAGAATGACTTCAAGTTTAAGGTTAGTATGGTCATGTAGTGAATTCCAGGCCAGCCAGGGATGCATAAAAAGACTGTTTTCTCCACAGCAACAAATACCTCACATATGAGGTGCATGACATGTGCATGTGTGGAGTCAGAGGATACAGAGCAGTGGTTCCCAACCTTCCTAGTGCTGTGACTCTTTAATACAGTTTCTCATATTGTGGTGACTCCCGATATGACCTCATAAAATTATTTTCATTGCTATGTCATAACTGTAATTTTTCTACTGTTATGTATCATAATGTAATTATTTATGTTCTTCTGGTCTTAGGTGACCACTGTGAAAGGGTTGTTTGAGCCCCAAAGGAGTCATGACCCACAAGTTGAGAACTGCTGATCTAGAGTATTGGTACTCAATACTCTCCTTGTTTTTGAGGCAGGATCTCTCTTGCTGTTTGCCACTGCACTGTGTACTCCAACCAGCCAAGCATCTGGGGGCTCTCCTGACTCTGCTTCCTACTTCACTCTGGGAATTCTGGGTTTACGGACAGGACACATGCTATCCCTTGCTACCACTTTGTGGGGCTCTACTTCCTCAAGGGCTATTGGCCACTGGCCAACGAAGGTGAGGGGAGCAGAGGTATGGGGGCAGGGTTCAGACTGCCATGGGTACTATGGACTGACTTCTGAGAACAGCTTCAGTGAGACAGCTCAACTTTATTCTGGATGATCAAGGGTTATATAGATCTTTGGAGAGTGGATTGGGGTTTCCCAGGGTAGGTGTACATTATTGGCTAGGGCTTAAGGTGCTGGGAATGCCTCATTTACATGAAAAGGCATTCCAGGAATCCCAAGTACTAGCTTGGCAGGTTCCTATCAGGAAAAAGGAAGTTGAACCTGCAGTTTGTCCATGAGGTAGGGGATGTGGGGATCATGCTTACAGATACTCTCCAGATAAGATAAGGCAGAGAAAAGGAAATCAAGCTGAAAAAGGGAATCTTCCATTTGCACTGAGTTCAGAGAGCTATCCAGACATGATGGACTGCAACCTTAATAGTAGGTTCTTCCAACACCACTTCTGACTTTTGCAAAGGTTCTAGGAATCTGAACTTGATAAGCTTTGCATAGCAAACATTTTACCTACTGAGTCAGCTGCCCAGCCCTTAGTTCTTAAAAACACATTGAGATCACAGGACTCCTTTGTTCACTGATCCAAGCTTTCAATGGGAAGTTACAGCTGCTTGCATATGTACTCACTCATCTCAGTGATGGGTTTATATTTTCTGACACAGAAACACAGCTCTCATCAAAAGAGAATAAAGAAAATTTACTCTAGACTTCATATGAATTACCATGACCTGGGAAAACAGAATTTGGTTATCCTCAAATACTATGTTCCAATGTTGTTGTAAATTTGGCACTCTGCTGGCCTGCATTTCAGTCACCCAGTGACAGCAGCTTGGGAAGCTTTCATTAGCACTCACTGATACCAGGTGCAGCACATTTCCACAGTCACTAAAAGTGTGTAGCAACAGGTGCAATCTTTAAAAGATCCCTCTGGACATCACAGCTCTCTTTCTTTCTTGTTCCCTCTCTGTCTTGTTCATTTTCTCTGTCTCCAAGTCTCTCTGTCTGTCTGCCTCTAGCTCTCTCTCATGTCCCCACTCTGGGATGGCCTTTTGCTCTATCCCTTCCCCCAGTAAGCCTCTTACTCTGTATTTGTTGTGTTGTATCATCTCTTGGAGCCACACCTTGGCCCTGTGACCCTGCGAAGCTGTATCCTAACAAACATAGCAACAAGGTCAGGAAGCTTTCATGGCAACAGAACAAAAGAAATCCATAGATCAGGTCATTTCTCAAATACATTGGTGGGAACAACAGGCAAGTAGTTTATAAGGAAGTAAGGAAATCTCCAGTGGCCTCAGGTGCTAATGATGACATTCTTAGCCTTTTGGTTGGGGAAACTAGGGATCTACTACTGTATTTCAAAAGGATTTACCTAATAGTCATGAAAAATGGATGTTAGATCAAACACAGGTGGACATTAAATGGCTATTTAGGAGGCCAAAGATAGTCCAAGATGATTTGGTTTCAGACTGCAACAATCCAGCTCTCTATAATCTTGGAAGTTCTAATCGGTCATTTAGCCTTGTAGAATTTCAGCTAACATATTCATGAGATACTGGGTAAACTTTGTATAATCATCATTTTGTTAGATTTAATGAAAAATAAAAATTTCAATCAGGACAGATAATTTGGATGTGGCCATGGTGCTAAGTGCCTATAATCTCAGCTCATGGGAGATGGATGTAAGAGAATCAACAATTCAAGGCAACCTCAGTAGCATAGATGCCCTTTACCCAAGACTGTCTCAGAAAATGAACAAACAGGTTAGAGAGATGGGTCAATGCTTCCGAGTACTAGCTGCATTGAGTGCCTTTCCAGGGGACCCAGTTTCAATTCCCAGCACAACTGTCTATAATTCCATTTCCAGAGGATCTGATGCTCTCTTCTGTCCTCAAATGGCACCAGGCAAGCATGTGATGTACAGACACACATGTAGGCAAAACACTCATACAAATAAGGTAAAAATTAAATTAAATTAAATTAAAAACAAACAAACAATACCCCCACAATACATAATTAAAAAAAAAAAAAACCAGAAACCTGACCTGACAAAAAGAGCAGAGTAGATGGTTTGGCAGAATAAAAAGGAACAAACACAATAACTCATTTTATAGGAAATTCAGAATTTGTTTGCTTAAAAAGAACTTGAAGATAATTCTGATGAAAGGAAACTGAGAGGAAAAATATAGACAAACTGATGATAGACAATGAGTGTGGTAGCTATGACCACATTCACCAGATTGTAGATTGATTTAACTGTTTCTTGACAGCCTGTGGAGGCAATATCTACATCCATGGTGCTGACTCTGATGGATATGTGACCTCCCCCAACTACCCTGCTAATTATCCCCAGCATGCAGAATGCATTTGGATTTTAGAGGCACCTTTGGGGAAAAGCATACAGCTCCAATTTGAAGATCAATTCAATATTGAAGAAACACCCAAGTAAGTCAACTCCATTTTATTGTTCCTCCAGTTTGACCGATATTTTTTTAAGCTGTTATGTCTCAAGAAAATTTATTTCTTCTTTGCTCAACAGTACCTACTGCCCAGGGAAATGTAGGGACAATGAGATAAGTTAATGCCTGAAGCCTCAAAGCCTTGCCTAGCAGCTACTCCCACCAGCTGAGTAGATTATGTGTGTTGGCACTGTCTGTTTTGACCGTCAACACATCCTCCAAGAGACACTGAGGGTGACTTGAGTGAGGGTGTTTGAGATTTTTGTCATTTGTTCTTCCTCCCACAGGAAAATTGCAATCTCTGTTAGATGAGTGTTTTTTGTCTAACCTCAGACTCAGTGTCACAGATGATAAATATCTGCTTAACAAATAAGAATGTGTGTGGCTTGGCTCTAAAGGCTACCAGTGCTTCAAGCAGCACCAAACAAACACTGTACAATTTCCCAGTCTTGGTTGCATCAGGATTCTTGAAGGATCACAACTCAGACATCATGCATGACTATGTTGAAAACCAAAGAAAACTACATAGTTAGTGAAAACAAAGCAAAATCAAAAGCTGACACAAAGATCTATGGTTTCTTTTTCATTTATCTAAAATATCTCTATATGTGCATGAATGAACATATGTCAAAACAGAGATTCTGATTATCAATTTTTGATAGCAAATATGATTTGGTTTTCCAGAAACTAGGCATGTACTGTCTGATTCATCTTTATTAGGAAACATTAGTAAAGACTTACCTTCCTTCTTTAATGGACAGAGGGAGTACAGTTTCGCCATATAGTCATACATGACAATAGCCATATGACATACGACAATAGCCATAGTCACGGGACTTCTAAGATAAGTTGATCCTTCTCATGTGAAATATATTCAATTATCATGTCTGACAAATTCCACTTTAGCCAAATCCATAGTTCATCTGCAATGACTTTTATGTTTGTAAGATAAATACAGAACATGGAAGGAACTATTTCCCAGTGTAAAAGTTGTCTTCTTCAGTAACTCACAGAAAAGTTATATTGTCACTAGAAAAATATATGGCATTTAAAGCACCCTGATAAGAGACTCAGTCATGTTGTCTTATAATACTGAAATGATGCTTATGTAACGTCCTTGAAGAAAGGGGTCTTCACTGACGAAATAAGTCAAATCAACTTGTTTTGTAAGTTTGGTCATTTCTTTCTGCTAGCTGCTCTTCAAGCTCTCTTGAAGTGCGTGATGGAGCGGACTCAAATGCACCACTTCTTTCCAAATTGTGTGGGCACACTTTGCCTCGTAGCTGGGTATCCTCAAGAGAACTTATGTACTTGAAATTCAAGACGGACAGTGGTTCCAGCTCCATGGGATTCAAGGCCAAATATTCTACAGGTAATGTTTTATTTTCAAGTAAGAGAGAAGTAGTACAGGAGAACACTATGAATTTAACTATACCAAGCCCTTCATCTGCCTAATTCTAAGACTAGGAAGAAGAATACCATGTATAAACTCACAATGTTATTGCCACTTTTAACTTATTTTATATTATGCTAAAATACAATTTTTATTAAAGCCTTAGTATTCTATATTTTCCTAATTTGTGTATAAAAATATTTTCAATTGTATCAAACTTTGTTTCATTCTCTTACCATGAAATAAATATATTTACAAATAACGAAATTCTTTAGTGATCTAACAACTGCACTTGGACAATTAATTGGAATACCTTACAGCATTCATAGAATGATCTGATCAGGCCCTTTCCTCTGAATCTCCAATGCCAAGCCAGTCACTCCATGAAAAGCAAATTATTCCCCTGGAGTTTGATTTCTTTATTTTAAAAAATTAGCCATAAGCACACATGTTGAAGATTCACTCAAAGTGTATAATACCACAAATTGCATATAATTTAGTGTCTAGTGGGTCTGAACACTCAAAACAAATATATAAATCAGCAGAAGCTCAGAAAGTCTAGTTTTAACAGTATTTAATCTATATAAATTACTTTATATCCTAAGTTAAATTGTATGTAGGCTAATTTAGCTATCACATCCAACTGATAAACAATAACTGAATAATAATTTTCAACCACTAATAGACTATTTACTACAATGCGGTATGTATTTAACAGTTAACCTAGAATGGTTAACATCAGCACTTGCCAGCTAACTACCATGCCCCTTCCAAAAGAGTGTGAACAATGTTTGGAATCATCAGCAGAGGTTACTAGGTCTTATCACTCTTCCAGTTGCTTCATGGATAACATTTACATGCAAGCAATAGCTCTTACATGCTGTCCCAAGAGAATGAATGTCACGTTACAGAATATGACATTCCGTACTAATCTTCCATTTCTCATTACTAGGTAAGCTTGTGGTGTCTTTCTTTCCACCCACAGTAGATTTCAAATAATTAGGAAAACTTTAAGCAAATTTTTTGGATTTTTCAATTTCTGTTAATTATTATTTGGATCCTAAAAGTTTTAAATTATACTGCTTGAATAAAAAATAATTATTCATCATGGGATATCATTTGTGTATGTGTGTGTGTGTGTATGTTTTGTAGCTTCATGTGGAGGAACAGTCTCAGGGGACAGTGGAGTCATCGAGAGCATTGGGTACCCGACCATTCCCTATGCAAACAATGTGGTTTGTCAGTGGCATCTCAGGGGCCTCCCAGGGCACTATCTTACCATCCGTTTTGAAGATTTTAACCTTCAGAGTTCCCCTGGTTGTGCAAAAGACTTTGTGGAGATCTGGGAAAATCATACTTCTGGTCAGTAAAATACTACTTTCTTTGTGGGTGTTTACTTCTTAATTTATTCATCCTCTGAAGCAGCTTTACTTCTGATAAAGGCAAAGGAGTGTCTGATATCTTCAGAGAAATGCAGATTTGTGGGCCCTCGGAAAGATTAGTAGTTCTCTCCTGTAATTCTCACAGATCACCATGGATGCTCAGTATCCCAATAGCCATTCTATAGTCATCTTGAAATGCACACTGAAAGAGCCTTCTTTTGGGAAGGCATCCTCCTGCTGTGGCGACCCCTCAGTGCCATGTGGTTACTGAAGGAGTCTCCTGAAACATAAGGAAAGGGAAGGACAGTGTATCTCATGTTACAGTGTAAGAGCCACTAGGATCACTTCTTCAACCATGTGAGCAAACCTTCTGCATTAGGCTGAGATAGACTTAACCTAATTGGCTCCACTCTTTGTACATCTGCATATATTTGAATATATTGACTTTCTTCATGATTTTCTTAGCAGTGGTTGCCATTTTTTTTCATGACAAAGGTTTGCCTCTTAAATTTGATTTTCTTTGTCCATGCAAAACAACTTAAAATTAATAGAAATAAATTACCTGGGCATGTACATAATTAATTATTTCACTCTTACAGGAAATGTTTTGGGCAGATATTGTGGAAACTCCATTCCTAGCAGTATCGACACATCTAGCAATGTTGCTTCAGTCAGGTTTGTCACAGATGGCTCTGTCACTGCCTCAGGATTTAGGCTGCAGTTTAAGTCCAGCAGAGAAGGTGAGTTCAATGACTTGTTCAGAAAGGTACTGATTCCTACAGAGAATAGACACTATGCTAGGCACCAATAAGACAACAATTTAAAGGAAATGTGATTCTGTCTTCTTGGCTCTTACATTAAGTTGAAAGGCAATGCTAATAAACAGTCACTAACTAATGAAAAGTTACCCCTGGAATAAATGTCACAAAGGAAGTAACTTGTATCATGAGAGATACAGAGAGGAGATGGGACTTCCCTGCAATGCCCAATTGGAAAAAAGTCATCCATTGTAATACCCTATAGCTATCAAGAGCTCACATTCCTAAATGACTTGACAAACCTGGGTGAAATAAAAATTCTGTCTGAAAAACAGAACGACAACTTTAGTTTTCCTAAGTTTGCTATATTTATTTGTCTTTCATACATCCTGGGCTCTGATAATAATTTAAATGCGCCAGTGGACTGTTTTCCATGGAAGCAAATGTTAAATATTGATAGAGACAAGAACTGAATACAGATGTGAGTACAAGAAGTCAAGAAATGAATACAGATGAGCAATCTCATACATGTAGAGACAAAAAAATATGGCCAATTGGCAAATAATTTTGTCTAGATGGATAATTAAAAACTAATTTAAAAGCAGCCCTAATGCAAAGACACCTTTTGATTATTTTTTTTCTTTCTGTCTTTCAGTGTGTGGTGGGAATTTACATGGCCCTACTGGGACATTTACTTCTCCCCACTACCCAAACCCAAATCCTCATGCCTGGATTTGTGAGTGGAAAATCACTGTACAAGAAGGAAGGCAGATTATCCTAACTCTTACCAACTTGAGGCTGAGCACCCATCAATCTTGCGACAATGAGCACCTCATAGTAAGTGTTCTGGGCACTGTGTTCCATTGTGCATGGAATGTGTTCACCAGAAGTGGTAGTATAAAAACTCGGTCAAGTTATGTGACTGCATTTCAGACAAATTCTGCATGTTTTAGATAGACCAAAATCACCATAAACCTCTTTCAGAGATTGTCACCTATCACTGCATGTGCAATGCTTATAGGTTGGAGAAGTTTTCAGAGCAAACCATCATTAAACATGACAGGAGAGTAAACAGATAATGGCTAAGATAATGGCTAAGCACACAGGTAAACTTCACCAGCCTCAGCTCAAGCACCAGTGAGTCTTATGCAGGTGAGTGGTTGTACATAATCTCATTCTCTCCCAGAGGTATTGAGAGACCCTGGGTAAGAAGCCAGGGTTGCAGGCCTGCCATGTTGCCAACTTCACATGTGAGAGGCATGTCCTCAGCATTCCTAGCTTCTTTAAGACGAAGAAAGCAAATGAGACCTAGGAGTGCTAATCACAAATATGTTGTTGACTGAGAGGTGATACACACATGCATATTGATATGCATACATATATGTACTTATCAATAGAGCTACACAGACTAATAGCCTATTAGATTAGTGTTAGTATATTTCTCTACCCCTCTTTCTCCTTTTTTCAGTCTTTAATTTTCTTTAAAATGTATTCTTCTCTCATATAATACATCCCAATTGCAGCCTCCCTTTCCTCTACTCTGCCTAACCCCATGTCCTTTTCACCCAGATCCATTGCTTCTCTGTTTCTCTTCAGAAAAGCACAGGCCTCCCAGTGATGTCAGTCAAACATGGCATAACAATATGAAATAAGGCTGGGCACAAACCTTCATATCAAGGCTGGATGAAGCATCCCAGTAGGTGGAAAAGGGTCCTAAGAGTAAGCAAAAGAGTCAGAGACACTCCCACTCCCATTGTTAGAAGTCCCTCAAACACCCTAAGCTAAAAAGGTTTCTCTGTGTAACCCTGGCTGTCCTGGTATTTGATCTATAGACCAGACTAATCTCTGGAACTCAGAGATCCACTTGCTCCTGCCTCCTGAGTGCTGAGATTAAATGCATGTACAACCATGTCTGGCCTCTTCAGTCTTATCTGAGTAAAGGCTATTTCTAATTGCTCAAGGAAACAATCTTGATGTTTATTTTGGAATTGTAGCTTTTACACCCTATAACTTCATCTATACACAAGAGCCATTATTTGTGTCTTAGAAAAACTTCAGCACCTACCATTTTATCATCTACCTCTTGCTGTTGCAATTATCAATCATGTGGATTATTCCATTAGTCCCAACTGGTCTCCATTTCTACCCTTGTCTTTCTACATTCTTAGCACAGCAGCCAGGAAAATGCTTTCCAGTCTAAACAGGATCATGTTGAGGCTGGGAGTGTATCTCAAGGTTGGAACCTTACCAGGCATGTTATAAGGCAAATCCTATCACTTTCCCTTTGAAAAGTCCTCCTAAGATCTCTCATCTCATTGAGATAATCTCAAATGCTAACAAAGGCCCACCCAGTCTGACAGTACCTGCTGACCCTTCCACTCCTTTCCCTCTACCTATCCCTACCCCACCCCATCTCCTTTCTTCATCTACAACCCACCTCTCCCAGCTTCTCTTCTGCTCCGTGATTATGCTCAGAGACTCCAACATTGGGCCTTAATGTCGATCATGGCCTCTATCTAGACTGTTCCTCCCAAGATGGCTGCCTGGTTACCTTTATACC
Source organism: Lophiomys imhausi (assembly GCA_907164525.1). Classification (NCBI taxonomy): domain Eukaryota; kingdom Metazoa; phylum Chordata; class Mammalia; order Rodentia; family Muridae; genus Lophiomys; species Lophiomys imhausi. Next base: position 8,213,312 of record CAJQZJ010009351.1, on the reverse strand, counting down.
TCCCTTAGATCTCTGCTATAGTGACTTAACCCCCCCCCCCACTAAGATCCTATGTGAAGCAAACTCCACCTTTATCTGCCCCACCTCTGTGCTGTCTTTTCAAAGCACTTCATTCCAGCTCCATGGGGGCTAAGACTATGTTCCCTTCAGTGGATTCCCAGTGGTCTATACTCTTGAAGATAAGGGTTAGGTGAATAAATTGGGAAAATAAAATCGTTATAAAAAGCTACTTTTGTTTTCAGTTTAGTTGTCTGCTGCTCAATAGTAAACTTCAAAATAAAGCCTCCCATGACATCCCTCATCACTTTCTCTTACCCTAATGTGGCCTTATTATCCTTTCAGATTATTGCCTGAGTTCTAATCTAATACCTGAAGTACTGAAATGTTTTCCCAGATACTCAGTATGGGACTAGTGTGTTTTTCTTATGTTTGAGAGCCAGGAAATGCTGGGTTATGTTTTTGTTTTCTCCTTCCTTCCTTCCTTCCTTCCTTCCTTCCTTCCTTCCTTCCTTCCTTCCTTCTTCTTTTATTTTTTTCTTTTCTTTTCTTTTTCCTTGAGACAAGGTGTCAAGTATTCCAGGCTGGCTTAGAGTTCACAGTTCATAGTAGAGGATGACGTTGAATTTCGGATCTTCCTGATCTACTTCCAGGGTCCTGTGATTTCTGGTATGCACTACACACCTGGTTTATACAGTTGCTGCTGGGGATTAAACCTAGGACTTGGGCATTCTAAAAAAGCATTTTACAAAATGGATTACATCCCCATCACAAGGCTGTTATTTTTTAAATTGCATTTTATTTATATCTTTATTGTGCATGTACATTTGTGGATGTACACATGCTACAGCTCTTATGAGAAGGTTAGGCTTAGTGGTAGACACCTTTATATATAACCATATTGTGACCCAAAGTTCTTAATCATAAATAAACATTTTTCCTACTACTTATTGTATGGATATATAAACAAAGATGAAGGAGGAAAAAGATTAAACCCCTTCAGTATACAATATTTTATGTGTTGTATGTCTTTCTTGCTCCTGTATGATTTAATGTACATTTAACTAGGCAATATAAATTCCCTTGAATACTAACTTAAAATGTTTTCTGATTAAATATAATGGATGCTTAGTAAATAATATTATAAAGGTTCAGAAAATAAAAAATATCAAATTTTTGTATTCTATATACCTATACAAATTTTTTCATAAATATACTAACCTGGTTGGTTTTGTTTTCTTTTTTTTTGTCCTTTGAAATTATGTCTGTGATTTAAACCATGTTGAATCCAATGATTATTAGGATTTATGCCACCATAGTATATACATGACCTACAGGATAAAAGATAAAATGAAGTCACAGTTTTAGAACTCAAATAATAAAATAAAATTGACAGTAATGGTCACAGATTTCATAACTAGGCCTTACTTGTCACTTTTCCGTTCCTAATCACGAAAGCAAATGCGTCTACTCTCTGGGATTCTAGTTCCTTCTTGTAGCATTTATACCATTCTTTCTAGCTAACATTGCTATTCTTCACCTCTCCAGTCGGTCTTGGGTGTCATCCATCCACCTCTTACTATATAAACTGAGGAATTAACTTCCTCCCATGAAGACTGCATATAGGGAATTCACAGTTCTCATATTCCAACAACTTCCCTACAAAAGGCACATGTCACAGCTTCCATGATCATGGCCATTTAATGTTTGCACCTGGGTGATTATGGAAACTTCATTCAAGTTAAGCTAGGCAGTATGCTCTGTCCATATTTCCTTTTTCTTTTTTAAGTAACAATAGCAACAGTTGTACTATTTTTACATTTTATTGATGTTAGTCACTAATTCTTTTACGCATCTTCCACCAAAGGCACACGTCTATTTTTATCACCAGTATCCTTCTGTGAATCCATCTGCAGCAGGCCTGGTGGGAGCTATTGTTTGGGATTTCCTTGCACCATCACACTAGTAGCCCCTTCATTCCCTTCTGGACTGGCCACCTGGCTTCATGAGGCTGTGCATATCCTCTCTTAGTCAATTTCCTGTTTTTGGTGAGGCACATGCTCTTATAACCCTCTAAGGACACAAATGTGGATGATAATTTTTGAGGACCTGTATGATTCTTGCTGTGCCATATTCATTTGAAGGTATATATTAAACTATTCTAGAATCATAATTTGCAGTTTCGTATTGTTTCCTTCAGGTTCCATCTCTATTTATATTGGTCTCTGCATTTGATATTAAATATTTCCCAGAGCCCTAGTTGTTCTTCATTTGTATTTAAATAATATGTGCAAAAGCTGATTGGCAGCTCTGTTACATGCCTGAACCTGGTAACTGGGCTTTGTGGAAGTAACTAAGATAGACCATGACTTGTAATTAGCGATCTGCAAATATCATGGTTTCAGATCTTTCCTCATGGGGAGGCCGAAACTCCATCAAAGAATCACGTTGGGAATTCATTTCTGTAGGAGGATGTCCAAATTCCATTTCTTTACATCATTTTTGTGCATTGATGTTTACTTTTCCCGTCTTTACTCTGAACAAGTGTCTGAATTGCTTTTTGCCCACCCTCTGTGTACTTGAATGCTTGTCCAAAATGAGGGTAAGGAATACTAAGAACTTTAGGTGGCATGGGGAGCTTAAAGCATACTGATGTTTGTTGAAGACCACACCCAGATGGACTGAGCTTGAAATGCCTCCAAACGCAGCAACCAGTCTGATGACTCAGATGGAGGAAATGAAAGGCTTCCCCACACAGTGTGTGGTGTCATGACAGGAATGCCCAATTTTGTTCCTGCTCATAACAACTCGTATATCCTCTCTTGACTATCATGTGTCTGTTCCTGCCTTATGTCTTCTAAGGCTTGTAGTACCTGACTACAAAAGATGCTAGCAGACAAAACATGAGCTCACACTCTGGTTGCTTCTAAATGCAGAAAGAAGCCCATATACTAACTGGGTAACTGCATGTGTTCTAATCATTATAGCTCTGTGCCATGGTCAGATGCAGATAGAGGCAGCCAAGACCACGGGTCATTGGCTACATGTCCCATCAGCCTTGTAGTTGCTTATAAGTTCCTTTGATTCTGATGACACATTACCCGTTCTTGTTCACAGTAGCAAAATATGTATTGCCTTTTGTTGTTTTGCTTTGTGGTTTGATATTGGAATTTGGAACCAAATTCAAATATTCCTAGTTCTTGGAATTTCAACAAACTACAAATCTTTGTACTCTACTGTCTGCATTTGGAAAATAGAGTCTTAGTACATGCCTGAGAGGTAGAGGCATGGTAATGATCAGATAAAATAGTCTAAGTAGGCAATTAGCAGAGTCTGACTTTGTATCTGCCCAATAAATGATTGGAACATTTCCTGAGGTCCTGTAGCTGGAAAGCATTTTAAACCAGAATCCACCGAAGAGCTAAGTTCAGTCATTAATTATGGTAAATTAAAAAGCTTGCATCTCCTGGAGTAGGGCATGTCCTATTTCTACAAAGCTTTTAGTGCTGTTATTTCTAATTGTGAGTCATTCAAATCTGCCTAAAAATAGGAATATCAATCACTGAGTAAATTGTTATTTATTACTTTAGAATCGTTTCTGAACTCTTAAAAATTTCACAAGCATTGTTTCTGAACTCTGAAAAGCATACACAAGTAATCATACTTTACCAGTCTTAACTAAAGCCATTAATTGTATTTTGATATCAGTAATAATATAGTTTTCAAACATCAAATGAGTAAGACACACCAATCAGTTGTCCAATGGCAAACAGTAAGGCCTGAAACATACATACAAGTAACATTGTAATGGCTCAACAAATGGTATTTAAGATTATCTGTGCATATACATATATACACGCACTAACAATTAATTTTAGAAAAGGGCATGAATTTGAAGGAGAGTGGGGAGGACTATAAGGGAGGGTTTGGAGGGCAGAATGGAAGGAAGACTGTTATAATTGCATTATAATCTCAAAAATGTTGTCAAATGAGTAAGGATGTAGAAACTAAGTCCATAAATAACTAAGAAAGGCCATTATATTTACACAAAGATAGAGTTATTTTTTAAATTGTTTTTCAAAGGGCACTGGAGAACTGGGTCAGTGATTAAGAGAATGTACTGCTCTTGCAGAGGACTGGAGTTAAGTCCCCAGTGTATACTTTAGACAGTCATAGCAGCCTGTAACTCCAGCTACAGGCAAATCCAATGCCTCTTGCCCTCTGGGCTCCGCAAGCCCCTATTCTGACATGCATATAGCCCTACCCAGATACTCACAAGCACACCTAATTAAAGGCAACAAAGAAAAATCATTCAAATGTACTTTTCAAGGTATTTAGAGTAGATGAGTGATTATACACTTGAAATAATCTAAGACTAACATTTAATTTTATATGTTAAAGCTTCCAAGGCACGATTAAGAAATACTGCCAGTCACTGAACTATAAAGAAGGCACAGTGTTGAATTTACTTCACTCATAGAGCAAGGTCTCCACTTGCAACACACACAGTAGCCTCTCATCTGTCACACATAGGAGGAAGACATTCTTACAAATCTTTTATTTTCTTGACATGACCCAAAGGCCAAAAGATATGCTTAGGGTGGCTCAGTGGCTTGTGGTCCTGGGGTAGGCATCTCTAGTGTTGAGTATGGTTTCCTTAGAAGGACCTGAGTCTGGGTTGAGATGGTCATCTCCTGAGGGATATTCAGTAAGGTGGGCAGCATAGCTACAAGTGAAACTATTTTTCTAACAGGTATTCAATGGCATTAGAAGTAATTCACCCCAACTACAGAAACTGTGCAGCCGTGTGAATGTAACCAGTGAGTTCAAATCTTCAGGAAACACAATGAAGGTCATGTTCTTCACTGATGGATCCCGGCCATACGGTGGCTTCACTGCTTCCTACACCTCCAGTGAAGATGCAGGTGATGAGGGATGATGCAAATGCACCTCCTCACGGTCAGACTCATTTAGTGTCCCCACAAAAATTGCCCCAAACAGTTGAGCCTTCTGTTTTCTCTGTAGCGATCAAAAGTATACCTGGAAGCCGGGCGTGGTGGCGCACGCCTTTAATCCCAGCACTCGGGAGGCAGAGGCAGGCGGATCTCTGTGAGTTCGAGGCCAGCCTGGTCTACAAATCGAGTCCAGGACAGCCAGGGCTGTTATACAGAAAAACCTTGTCTCGAAAAACCAAAAAAAAAAAAAAAAGTATACCTGGAATCTTCAACATAAGGGCAACGTGTATGATCAAATTTAAAAAAGAAAAACTGCTTGAGGGGTTAATCTGGGAGGGGGAAACCATTGTAGTTTCAGGAAAAAAACCTTTTATTTTAAATATTTTTTACAACAACATTTTATTAGATTACTTTCTAGCATGATTCCATGTGTAACTACTGCTAGGAGTGAATCTGAACCCACAGTCTCTGATTCATTATTTTGTGTTGAAGAAAACATCTACTTCCTAGGCAACTTAGTACCAAAGAGTTAATTTCACAGACAACTGAATTTGTGTTATTGGTTTTTGTTCACATACTTATATGTATATTTTCAGTGAAAATAATAAAGGGAGTGCATTTAATATACATTATCCCAAAATTAAGCAATAGGTGACCTAGATTATATCTATCCTCTTTTAAGACTGCTGTCATTACCCAAAGGTTTTATAATTTAGGAAGAATGGAAGTAAATACATTCTTCAAAAATTGTTTAATTTATTTTATTGGTTTAAGAGACATTCATTACCATATAAAAAGCATGGATTTGTCAACACTTCAATGTTATATTATCTATTTGATGCAAATAAATTATTGGATCAAATATAAAATTGTTCATCAAAAGCCACTAGGACCTACCACTGGTTTGTATATTTTTCTAAATTAAATATTAAATGAATAATACATCCAATTTTGAAGATACTGGTATACAACCAAATCACAGTCATCTTCTCTTTTCCAGAAGGGAAATAAAGGAACTTTGTTTTGTGTATCTTTCCCTCATGAGCCCAACAACATCTCTCCTATAGTTTGCATGACTACCTCTAGAAGAGCAAATGGATACAGTGTTCATTATGTCATTCATTGTGCTGTGATATTTGGAGTCATCTGTTACAACATGGAGCTTACTAGTCTCTCTGTGCCCTTTATTGCCTTAGTGTGTGGTGGATCTCTACCAAGTGTCTCTGGTGGAAACTTTTCTTCTCCTGGTTATAATGGAATCCATGATTATGCAAGAAACCTAGACTGTGAATGGACTCTCAATAATCCAAATCGGGAAAATTCATCCATTAATATCCATTTTCTAGAATTTTCCCTTGAAAGTCATCAAGATTGTACGCTTGATGTCCTTGAGTTTCGTGTAGGTGAGTTCCATCAAAAAATGTACTTTCTGATTTATCTACCTATTCTTCTTATTCTTGGAGACAATAGCAGGAGTCAAATGACCACTATCTCAGTACACAAGATGCAAAAGAGCTTTGCCATTGCAAAGCTGAAATCCTGTGTTCCTAGATAGGAAATGTGGCTTTTAAACTGTGAGTGAAGTAGGTGCTTAGCAAGGGGAACTTCTACCTCAGATTTCCGGTGGGAGTCATGTTCCAGTCAGTCTCTATCCTATCAGTGTGTTCCATTGGTCCTACAAGACAAAGCTTGGTTTAGTCAGATACTGTGAATAGTTTCCTGGACTTTCTGGACTCACAAGGAGCCTGTTCAATTCTTTTTAGACCTTAGAATTTTAGAAACCTTTACAGTGTACCAATGAGGAGGAAGGAGTACATGATCTTCCACAGTATACCTATGTAGAGGAGTACATGACCTTCCACAGTGTACCAATGTGGAGAAATACATGACCTTCCACAGTATACCAATGTGGAGGAGTACATGACCTTCCACAGTATACCAATGTGGAGAAGTACATGACCTTCCACAGTATACCAATGTGGAGAAGTACATGTACATGGGAGCTATTTGGGGAATTATCTTCAAAGTCACCATTTATCTTGTGTAATGATGGAAAAGGATCAAGGCATATCTGATGAACCATTCTTCTCTCAAGATCTTTTTAAACTCTATGCTCACAGACAGTTGGTGATTACAGTTCCTTCTTAGAGTTCAGGCATAAGTAATCTTACTAGGGTGCCCCCATTGTCACACTGATGCTTGCTTCCCAGTAAATAAGTAAACAGAGGAGAGAAAATAATATTATAGTTGACCTATAATGTCAAATGTCGGTTGTGTTCTTAATCCCCAGTTTTAAAGACAGGAAAGCTGAAAGCAGAACTTAATGAACAGCTATGATAATCAGTATTAGCTGCCTATTATTATTGCCATTGTTGTTACTATTAACACCTCTTATTTTAGGGGAGGGAGGTATTATGCAATTCTCTCATAAACTTCTGGGTGGTAGAGAATTAGGAGAAAATACAGAGAAGAGTAGCAATCTTAATGTGGCTACACAAATACTACAATGCAGCAAGTAAGAATCATGTGTGTCTATGCAGAAAGTAATGTTATAATATTGTATGTAGTGATTACAATAGTGTAGTGTTGTTAATAGGCCAAGTAGCAATTTGATACATATGAAGTAAAATTAAAAAAAAATCAAATGGATTAAAGAATGTGTTTCATGCTGGACATGGTGGTGCACACCTTTAATCTCAGCACTTGGGAGTCAGAGGCAGGCAGATCTCTATGACTTCAGGCCAAGCTGGTTTATATAGTGAGTCCAGGGCAGCCAGGGATACACAGAGAAACCATGTCTCAGAAAAAGGAAAAAAAGAGTGTGTTTCATCTCTAAACTTCTAAAGATAATTTCCATTCAGTGTTGATAAAATAATGTAGTGCCAAGGTGCATCAGAGCAGCCCTGCACCAAGCCCAAAACTGAGAAGACCTGTTTATTCTCTGACAGCCTTCTTTAAGAACATGGCAGACAAAGTTTTTATGAAGGGCTTTGATATGATCTGTGGTCACAGATCAGGAATGTTTGCAAGAGAATCATCCCAGCTCTCTGGGGCAAATGAGTTAAAAGTGGAAGTGGCCATTTGAGAATGCTGTCCATGATGTGCTGATAAGCAGTTACTATCTCTAGCTGTTCCCAGACCATTCATGGAATAAAGAAGAATAGCTGTATATTCAATTTCAGTCAGTTAAATTCAGTCTTCTCTTTATTCCCCCTGATTTACAGACAGACAGTAGAAATACTCTATTTCATTGATTTATAAGGTATGGTGTTCATCTGACAGGATAAATAGGAGGCAGATGAATGGGCACTCTCCAGGTACTCTGTAAATGTTAATCAAATTTCTGTGAAAAGCAATCTTCATGAAACATGGTCTGCTCAACCCTGACAATTCTTGGCCTAAGTGTGGAAACATTCTGTTCATTTTTGATGATCAAATGCAATGAGGAATCTTCAGAAGTTTAGGCAATTATCGCCTTTATCCTAAGAATGCATTTGCTATCGCTATTGGCATTACATTTCTTCCTCCTTTACTAAGCACAAGCTGAAAGGGATATTAAAGTTGGTCGCCCCTCTCTTTGGATATATGAAAGTAATTATGAAGACATAAATTGTAACAAACTGGTGCAGATAGTAAAGATATATCTACACCCAAACAGTATTGTCAGAGAACTTTTCTGTGCAATTTACAAAGGTAATAGAGGAATTTTTTAATGCATGCTATTGTACCAGGATTGAAGTGTATCAAAGAATACTGTGTTATTTTTATTATTTGTTCCTATTAACTGAAGATATTTGTCCAAGCCCTGTAAATATGGTGTCACTTGGTATACTGTTTTGTTCAGGCGATGCTGATGGACCCCTGATAGAGAAGTTTTGCAGCCTGTCAGCACCAGCAGTTCCCTTGACTATCCCCTACCCTCAAGTGTGGATACACTTTGTCACCAATGAGCGTGTAGAATATACTGGATTCTATGTAGAGTACTCCTTTACAGGTAAGCCCTGAAACATAACACATACAACTCTATAGATTTATGCCATGGTATAAAATGGTTTCATTGCTAATTTCAATAAAAATTTCCAGGCTAAATTTTTAGCCAGTTGTTACTGATATCGAGAAAAGAATTTTATGGTTTTTATATCCTTACCTTTATCTGTGAGACCCTACTTTATTCTTACAGTTTTAATACTTTGATTTTCTTTGGTTTCTCTGTGTGTACAGTTGTGTCTTCTCCAAACTCTACTCTTTTTTTTTTTTTTTTTTTTTTTTTTTTTGTTTTATATTGTTTGGTTTGGTTCCCAAGCTTGGTCAATTTACATTGACATGTTTTCTCTTGTAAACCATTCTTGCCTTTTAGGACAAGTTCTACATGGTCACTGTTTATATTTTATGCAGGTTACTGAATATTACTAATAATTTGTGTTATACCTGCATGTGTGACATTCAGAGTTTATATGTGGAAATTCACTTCAATGTGGGCAACAAAACTGCTTGCCTTGGTTACCAGAGGGTTTTTTTTTTTTTCCTGGTTCCTTTCACTAACATGGCAATCCTTTCAGATTTGTAAAATGGTTCCTTTAGTGAAAGTCTAACGTCATACCTCCTTTACCTGCCATTTCTCCAAAACGTTAGTTCCCACCCTGAGCCCATGTCTTGAACCTAACCCTCTCGGTCTGTCATGCTTTGTTAATGTCCCTCTGGGTTGGAGTGCACTTCTTGTTGATAGATTTTAGAAGCCCATTTTTCTTTCTGTTGAGTTTGACTGTGAGTCAACATGTTTTGCTTTGGTTTCATGTACTGTTCTTTGTGTTATAACCAAATTCATGGTTGAAGGGGAGAATAAGCTCAAACATAATCCACTTGTGCAAACACTTCACCCATTGGTTCTTTTTCATCCTGTTGAAAGAAGAATCAGATAAAGAAGCAGTATTGTTTATGTTGAACAGCATGTCATGTTATGTTACAGACTTGTATCAATTTTTTAACCTGCTACAGAAGTCTATCCCTTGAAACACAAGTGCTTGTTACGAAATGATGATATATTTGATTAAGGGGCAGGCCATTTCTTCAGACTTACCTATATTTTTATGGTCTTTTGTTCTCAAGAAAGAATTTAATTTTTCTCTAGTACATTGATAGCCATACCCTATGGCTAATTACTCTCTTTTTACATTTTACTAAGTTGAGGCTGTCTTTACTATGGAATTCTGTTTGATGAACACTATTTGGGATTCAATTCATTTGTTTCTGTTCTTCTACCCAACTTTGCTCTTGTTCAGGTTTTTATTTTTTGATTAAGCAACTGATTGAATTTTTTACCAAAAAGTTTGATGTCAATAATTTCATATTGTTTTGGCCCTGTGAGTTTTTTCTTCTCTCTTATTTAGAGGTTTGCAAATTTAATTTCAGATTGTGGTGGAATACAGACAGGTGAGAGTGGAGTGATCTCAAGTCCTAACTATCCAAATGTTTACAGCAGATGGACCCACTGTTCATGGCTACTGGAAGCCCCAGAAGGGCACACCATCACTGTGAGTTCTTACAGCTGTGTTAAATGTTTGCCAGGACTAAGTCAGAGAAATGGTGTGTGTGTGTGTGTGTGTGTGTGTGTGTGTGTGTGTGTGTGTGTG
>CAJQZJ010009351.1:8165000-8202720 GCA_907164525.1 Lophiomys imhausi | reverse complement strand
GTGTGTGTGTGTGTGTGTGTGTGTGTGTGTGTGTGTGTGTGTGTGTGAATAAGCTGTGAGAATAGGCTTCAGTTTTATAATCAGATAATTTTTTTCTATAAAACTCTTTATTTAGAGTACAGATGTTGTTATCTACAAATCTACAATTCATGAAGAATGTTATCTTTTCTCAAGTTAGGATAAATTATTAGAATTTAATTTAGCCTCCAGGAAAGAGGTGGATTCGGTATTGACATGAACTATCATTTCAACTTAACAGGTTGCTGGGCTTCCCCCAAATGACTCAACTTCTCAGAAAAATATACTCTTTCTAAATTCACAAGAGAACTTTTAATAATGAGAATAGTGTGGAGATGAGAGAATTAAAGACGAATCAGAAATACAAAACTATGTGAATTACAACAAAATGCAAACCTTTGTAGGAACTTTGTCTCCCTGGAGATGGATAAACTCCTTCACAACTCAGGGTGGCTCATCGTGTCTTTTCTCTTCTCCAGCTCACATTTAGTGACTTTCATCTTGAAAATCACCCAATTTGCACTTCGGACTCAGTAACTGTCAGGAATGGTGGGTCCCCTGCATCACCCATCATAGGACGATACTGTGGATGGTCAATCCCTGGCCCAGTACAGTCTGGTTCCAACCAGCTTGTGGTGACTTTTAACACAAACTATCTAGGGCAAAGTCATGGATTTTATGCAACATGGAACACAAACACTTTAGGTAAAAAAAAAAAAATCTTCTCTATACTTACCATTTATTTTTCAGTTACACATTTTTTCTTAACTACTTAAAGTATAGTCATTCCTGAAGAGGAGTGGGTTCCAGGACTCCACTCAATACCCAAATCTACAAGTGCTGAAATTTCTTGTGCAAAATGATGTAGTACTTGTGTATAATGTATAACTGTCCTCCAGAAAACATTATCTCTAGATTACTTGTAATTCATAATAAAAATATATATGCAATATATATGGTTGCTACATACCATATTGTCCAGGGGATAAAGACAAATAGTATGACTCTCAGCTAACAAGCAGAATTTTCAGAGAGTTAAGACAGAGTCTACATTATGAAGAGTCTTGGTTTATATATTATCCCCTAGAGACATGTTGTGTGATTGAGGAGTTTGAAGATAAAGGTGAACAGGTGAAATTTGTGATTTAGAATTTTTTAAAGGGTGCTATGGACACTGAATCAAAAGAAGATAACAGATTTGGTTTTTTAAAAGTAGCATTGTACCTATGAAGTATAAACCTTGTGATAATTCTCAAAAATACTTGTATTGCATAGTTATTCAGGATATTAATAACATGAAAATCTCTATGGAATGATTCCAACTCCTCATTAAACCATTGGCTGCTCCTGAATTCACCAGAGAGTACAAATGAACCACTGGCTCAAAAGCAAAAGATTCGTGCAATGTCCCTTAGCTTAACCACCCTCATATGTGAATTCATATTTCTTTCTGTCCTCCCTTAAGTATGTGTATTGATGTAATGAAAATAATTCTAGATTTTTCTTTTTTTAATATTACTATGATTTATTCAAAACCATAAATCATTTTTCAACATGAATGAGGAAGATTACTTAGTGGGAGGACTTTCTCCAGTTCAAAAAAAAAACTATTTTCTGTAGTTCATTGTGGGGGACTAAAATTACAAAGGTCATTCAGCTGTATTCTCTTGTGTTAGTGGTAAGAAAATGGGAGTGAATGTGGCGTGGGTAAACAGTCTTAAGGAAAATATAAAAGATTGCTTGTTTGGAGACAAAGTTAGAGTCCATCTGCTATGATCTGCAAGACTCAGACTAAGTGACCTCAGCTGGGTTAAGTATGGGTGTCCCCAAACAGTGACAGCCCTCTGTTCAAAGGACATCACATTATGGACACTGCTTTGTCCTTGCCCCAAAGATGAGTCAGTGAGACATAGGAAAAGATGAGTTATTAATTCACACTTAGAATTATGCTCTAGCCATCTTTAGTTTCCAAATTTGGTATTTTTATCCTAAAGATCAATCTTCCCCCCCCCCATGGGAATTTTCCAGGTTGTGGTGGAACAATCCATTCAGATAATGGTACGATCAAATCGCCTCATTGGCCTCAGACCTTCCCCGCGAACAGCCGGTGCTCCTGGACAGCCATCACTCACGAAAGCAAACACTGGGAGATTAGCTTTGATAGCAACTTCCATATCCCCAGCAGTGACAGCCAGTGTCAGAACAGCTTCGTAAAGGTTTGTGCTCTTGTTTAACTGGTTTTGTGAATCCCAGCATTCTGGGTACAGAGGACTCAAAGCCACTTCTCAAAGGGAACAGGGTGCAGTTTTGCTGCTTGAATTGTTTAAATGTAAAGGCAAGAAACCTCAGCTGTTAGGAGGTGAGATTTGAATCCCGGAGTTCATACTGTCCTGTAGTCTTCCATCTGCTGATCTGGGGAGAGTCACTAAATTAAAGAGATTTTTCTCTGACCTTTTAAAATTGTCATGAGCATTGATAAATGGTTTTTACTTTCCTCTTTCATTTCTTCCTCCCTCTTCCCTTCCCCCCTTCCTTCCCTCCTTCTTTGCTCTTTCTCTCCCTTTCTGTTCCTATCTTTGTATTCCTTTCCTAAGAGAAAGTACAGCATAAACAGCTTAAGGTCTCTTCACAAGGAGAATTTAATATACGCTATGAAAATTACAGGAGGTTAGAGTAGCCAATGAGAACCTTTATTCTGGACATTAAGAGTCCACAAGGTGAAATAACCATGGCAGACCCACATTAAAAAAAAAAAAAAAATGATGGCGAGAGGGGAAGCTGTGGTTGGGATGTAAAACAAATAGAAACTTAATAATAATAATAATAATAATAATAATAATAATAAAACCCGAAAAACTGATGGCGAACAGGAAGTCAGGCAGACAGTGCTCCTCTAAAGCAGCTGTCCTGCTCGCAAGCCATTGGTTTTCGCTTCCTATTTATATGACCATACCTGTGTCATAAGTTCACCTTACCTGTGTTATTTTGCATCTTGCATATGGTATCACTGGGAAACTTTGCCATTTAGTGGAAAGATCCAATGGCCTAAGTCCCATTAGCTGGGAATATATTCATCTCTTTCATACTTACCACCCACATGTATTTTTATGATTTAATTTAATATTTTGGCTCCAAATTATTCAGATATAAAACGAAGAAAATGATTCCTGCTTCAGTAGAGTTGTTTTAAACATTAGAAGTAATATGACATAAGAGCATAAATACTACCCAGCACTTTGGATATAAAAATCACTTAATGAATGGAAATACCATTTTTGTAACCAAAGTTATTATTTCATATCCTTTCTCAAAGAAATTGTTTTATATCACACTTATCTATTCTTCCTGTTTAAATGAAAATCTAATACTTACAAGATATGCACATAATAAAATGGATTCAATATATACTCTTAATTGGATTTCCCCATGAAATAAGAGAGTTCTCTTTTCATAAGATGAGTAAACATGAAGTATATAAACTTACATAAAGGCTCATAAGTTTTTGAATGGGAAAATACTAATGTGGGAAACTAAATAGGGATCATTCTTCCTCTGGATAGAACAGAAGTCCTCAGAAAGTGTCATACAAGCCCAGTGCCAGCAGAAAATGAGATCAATGTTTGATATTGCCAAAAATAAGTAACAGAAGAAACACTCTATTTCACTGAATGTGATACTTTTCAAACTCTTGTTTCTGCCAAAGAATGCTTCTGTGTAGAAGGAAGTAATGAGAGAGGGACCCAGTGACGGCCAACTACCTTAGTGCCTTTGAGTCGAGGACACTTTGCTTTTGAGAGACTCTAGGGAAGGTGGACAGAATGGTCAACAGTTTAAAAACCCTCTGTTCTCAAAACAGAGATGTTCCTCCTCCCAAAGACCCTAGGCTGCTAGCAAGGAATCCTACCCAAACCTTCCCCTTTGGTGGAGAAATACACAGAGGTCAAAACAGGTGAAGGACCCTCTGTACCCTTGCAAAACATTAACTAGACTGGGAATAGTTTTACGCACTTATAATGCTAGAATTCAAGAGATAAAGGCAGGAGGATCCAAGTGTTAAACTCATTATTGGCAGCATAAGAAGTTTAAGGACAGCCTGATTCACATGCGACACTGTCTCAAAAACTAAAAGGAAGAAAACACTAGTAACATCCTAGAAGTACCATAAAAACCAAGTTGAAGAAACTTATACCACAGATCTTCAGATAATCAAATCACCATTAGAAACAGAGTCCAGGAATGTGTACGAGACTGTATACTGAACATAAACATGGTGACACTCCTCTAAAATAAAACACTGAAATAAGACTCACAGCTTATTAACATAATAGATAAAATGTTTAGGTCACAACAAGGAAGAACCCATCATAAGAAAAACAAAGACTATTACAAGTTCAGTGAGAAGAGCTAATGAAGTTATCCGCCCTGAGATGACACAGATGATGGACATATGTGACAGGGATATCATTGCTGCTGTCATAGAATTCCTCAGGAATCACTGCCAGGTTCTCCTTAAAGCATTGTCCTGACCAAACGAGGAATAGAAAATCTTGACAAAGAAACAGCAGTTACAATGAGGAACTAAATGCAATTTATAGAACTAAAAAATACAATGGAAACAATGCACCATTTAATCTCAATAGTTAAGTGGAAATGGCAAGGAACAGAACCAGCAAATTTGAGGACAGAACAACAGAAGTCACCCTTGGAACAATGAAGACAAAACAGACTTAAAAAAAAAAAAACAACAACCCATGAATAATAGCAAAATATCCAAGTGGCATGTCACCGCTGTTTTATAAGGAAAGAAAACAATTCAACGGACCGTAGTGAAAGAAATAATGACATTCTGAAATAGAAGAATTGCCAACAATAAATTTAGCATCTTGAAAATGACTCAATGTACAAGGGAGAATTTTAAAATTCTCACACAAAAGGAAGCCAAAAGAAAATATCCAAAAAGTCATTAAAGATTGTTTAAGGAAATGTATTCAAACTAGATGGATGTTATGAAAAGGAACCTTGAAGTATGAGGAAGGAGGAGGGGGTAAAGGAATTAGCAGAAATATGTATATCCAGTTAGAACATGCCTTTCTACAAAAGTTTATGAATTACATTTAGTAATTTAAACAAAAGATTACAATGGTATCTGACAATGAAAGTTGTGAAGGAAATTAAGTGGAGGCTGTATTTCCACACTCCCCTCAAAGTGGCCCAGTGTGAATATTGGCACAAACTTCAGTAATTATATATGTACATTTTAACACCCAGAACAATAACAACTATCACAAAGGATATGAAGGGCTGTGAAAACACAATATTTCAATAAAAAAATAAGATATCTAAGAAGTCAAGATAAAAGACACTGTGGATCCAGAAGTAGAAGAACACAGAATGCAAATAGAAAAATTGAGACACAATATGTGTGTACATGTGTGTGTGTGTGTGTGTGTGTGTGTATGTACGAGTGTGTGTGTGAAATAACTTAGTAACACCAATTAAAATAAACAGATGATTGCAGCCAAAACATGATGCAACTGGAAACAAACTCACTTCAAATCCAACCATACAGGTAAGTTGAAAGAGAAGGATATAAAATGATAAATCATGGAAACATTAATTTTGAAAAAGCAGTAATGATCATATTAACACTTGCTAAAATGGAATTCAGGGCTAAAACAACTTGCTGTAGAAAAGGAGACATCTTATGTGAGAATAAGATGATCAGCCTCCCAGGAAGATGACATGAGTCATACCTGAAAAAACAGAGCCAGGAAACACGAGAAACAAAAGTTGATAGGGCTATTAAGATGGCATCTCAGTTGGGTTAAGATTTCAACACTCTGCTCGCAGTACCTCCTCGGGGCATCCAGCTAGATGATTTGCCAGGATGCAAGTGAACTCTGAAACTGTGAAGCATTAGGATAAGATTGACAGATGTAAAAGAAACCATACATCAGCAGGAGCATACACATTTCAGATGTCTTTGTAACATACCAGGACAAACCACACACTGAGATAAAAATATAAAACCTCAACAAATCAAATAACTAAGCTGCAGAGAGTATTTTCTCTGATGGAATAAAGTCAAACTACAAAGCAATAGTAGAAAAAGAGCTGGCCTTCCACACATCAAAGTAAGTAGTCAGCTAAAGCAACCAGCCAGAGTGGAAGTAGAAATCAAGTCTTTAATTGCTTTCTGAAATGGCACAATCAGGAGGTGAAAGAGACGAAAGTATGGGCTCCTCCATCTCACTTTTTGATAAGCACCTGCAAGGGTCAGCAGTCAGCACAGAGGTAGGACTGATTCACAACCGTCTGAGCCCAATCGAAGGCAGAAAAATACTCAGTAGTGAGTTAGAGAGGAGGAAAACATTTTCAACCTTCTCCCTTCCCTGCTTAGAGAAGTCTTGGGAAAGGTGCCTGTGAATGCCTCCAACTGGGGACTGCTGAAATAGAGACCTCCCAGGGAAGATACCTGGCTAGCAATGTACCTGTGTATGAGAGGATACTTGGCCACCAGTGCCTGCGCCCCTTACAGTAACTCACTTCAGAGACTGGAACATGGTGGTTGTGAAAAAGTTATATGAGGAAGCCCTATAAATAGGGCTTGGCAGGTAAAAGTTTTGTAACTGTCTTTGGTCAGGCCTGAAAACTCAGAGGAGGTTTTGACAAAGAAGAGCTCCTTAAATATCTAAACATACATTTATCATTAAACGAAACACCTTAAAATAACCCATGGGTCAAAGAAGAGGTCACAAAAGAAATTTGAAAACACACAGAACAAGACCAACCAAGTACATAGATTATGGCAAAAACTTTGTTGAGTGAATTGATAACCCTGAATTCTTCATGTACAGTTTTTTAATAAAGCCAAAATCATCAGTCATGACAAGAAAATAGAAACTTACGAACTTGACAATAGACATACAATAGGAAAAAAATCAATGAAATTGAAAAGTTTATTGTAAAGCTGACAAAAATCAAAACTGGAAAAGCACATATCACCAGTATCAGATAGAGTTGAATAAAGAAAGATCAATATATTCCTTCAGCCCCTAAAATTTTTAGAAGATGCTTGGCTCATTTCCTTTAGTCACTTCCTTCTAGACCAAATGAGACCACCTTCATAGCTAAATGCCCTTGCAGAGGGCAAGATTACCTAAAATAGACCAATCAGAAGAAGCAACTGGAACAATCCTTAAAACCTCCCTGTTGAGCTCTACAAAACAAAACACAATCTCCTCAGAGCAACCACAATGACATAAGCCACTTAAAAACTAGTGTTAAGAATTACTCTCAATGCTTATCTTCTACTTGGAGTAGAATAGGGGATGCTGTCAGGAGCTGATATGTCTCAATTACAAAAAAAAAAGAAAATCTTAATTTAAGATAACATCTTTGAATGCCATATTCTGCACATCTCTTGGGGTTTTTGAAGATGCCCTATCCATCTCTTGTATTTAGATAAGCAAATGTTGCTTGTCTCTTAACAACTTGATTACTGGGTAGTTTAGAGAATATCTGTGATAGACTGTCATAGTAGCTAACAAAGTGACATGTTTGCATGACTAGGAGTTTGTTTTACTTAACTATCCTAGACAGTTTTAGACGGTTGGTATCAAGAGGCCAGAGCTTCACATTTTATTTTTAAGTATCTCTAGGTATGATACCATTAGGAAGCGTTACCTTTAATTTTGTATCAATATACAAAGATCTATTCAATTGTGATTAAATATACTCTTAATTATGTATCAATATACAAAGATCAATGCCTATGTAGCCCAATACAATCTTAATATTACGTCCATATACAAGGGTCAATACCATTGTGGCCAACTATAATTTTAATTTTGTATAAGCATCGAAGAATCTCCAGTGTGAGATGGTTGAATTAGTGGCAAGCCTATCTCTTGGCATGAAAAAACCCCTTGCTCCAAATGCAGACAGACTGCTGTCCAAAAAGGACAAAACTTGGTAGCAGGGAAGTCGACAGCCTAACTCTGGCAAGACAGGGTAGGTAAGTCCTTCATAATCCCTGCTCTACAACAAATGTCTGTCATAGAAACAGGACCCAAAGACTGAAGACTGATGCAGGAATGTATGGAGAGAAAATGGGAACTGTCCAGGGGGTCACTGGTATGTCATTTCCTAGTTTTGGAAGCTACAGGCCCTGTACTTCCTATATAAGCAGATATATTTATCTCTCTCAGGTCTCTGAGGTGGTTGAAGAATAGACAGCTAGAGTCTCATAGTTAAATTTTGAGTTGTTTAGGAATCAAGAGGGTGTTATAGACCTAAGAAGATACTCTTAAAAGTGTGTTGCAAGTTAGTATGAATGTTGAGTCAGATATAGACCTTTAAACTCATGGAGATGGCTAGATAGTAGAATGTTAAAGTCAGGGGCTAAATATGTATAAACTGGACATTGGGAAGATATACTGGGCCATTTAACTCTCATAAATGTGGCATATTTATATCTGTTGTTTTGTATAGTATTTACTGTTATAAGAGAAGGAACCATCTGTTGGACTGAAAGGGGAAACTTCTGGGGGGAAGAGGGTGGAAGGGCGGGATAGGAAGGGGGAATAGGGAGGGGTTTGTGACTGAGATGTAACTTGAAGAAAAAAAAATAAAGTATTTAAAAAAATAAAATAAAGGAAAAAAAACAAAAAAAAAAGAATTACTCTCAAAAGAAAATATTCTAGATATGCATGTGACTTATTTAGTCTTATGTCCATAGAACTGAATACAATTATTTTCAAACCTAAGCTTGTTAAAATGTTGACAGGTGAAAACTGTTAGCATTAAGTCATGTTTTTGACCCCATCAGGTCTGGGGAGGAATCTTGGAAAGCAATGATACCTTGTTAGCCACAAACTGTGGGGATCTGGCTCCCAGTCCCATTGTCACATCAGGAAATATATTCACTGCTGTCTTCCAATCTGAGGAGTTGCCAGCCCAGGGCTTCTCTGCATCCTTCAAAAGCCGTAAGTAGTACTGGAATCTATACTGCTGAGGAAGCGTGGGTGCCTCAAAAGGCTCAGGGAATAGTAGGAGAGCCCCATCAAGATTGGCTTGATAGGGGTCCTAGGAAGGAATGTTGTTGAGCCACCTAATTCTGAAGAAACATCCTTCCTTCAAAAGGCAGTGAGATGCAGGCATGGCTGTACTTGTCTATATCCAGAGAAGGTAATGCAAGAAGAATTGGAGTTTACATTTTTTTTTGGGGGGGGGATACAGTAGTATCAGAACTGAGTTCAAGAGCTGGTCAACTGAGTCTGACACAAAGCAATCCACTCCGACTGTGGAGTACAAATTAGGTTAGAAGGAACTGTGGACATTTTCTGGTCTGAGGTGATGTGGCCTTTCATTGACTGAATCAAATCAGATGGCCACTATTTGCAGTAAACAGATATTTCAGATGTGAATAAAAGAAAAAGGGTGGTGGAAAGGGAGTATGATGACTATCTTCAGATCTAGCCTAGGTATTCAGATGACATGTACATGCATACATGCATGTGCATATATATGTGTGTGCATGTGTGTGTGAGAGAGAGAGACAGAGATAGACAGAGATAGACAGAGATAGACAGAGTGAGAGGAGTTCATTTATTCAGTGTAAAAGGATGCAAATATTGTCATAATGTACAAATCAGACTGTGACCTAAATTAGAAGTACATGAAAAAAAGTGTCACTTTAGTAATACAAAGATATTAGTCTTTATCTCAGCAATACTGTGGTTGAACCTAAGGCTTTAGATATGCCAGAAAATCATTACTATAGAATGACATCCCCAACCCTCTCCTGACCAATTTTTAAGTTTTGGCACAGTGTCTAGCTAAGTTGCTTAAGCTAGCCCTGAACCTCCTGTGCTGGCAGCTCAGGCTTGCCTTGGACTTACACTCCTGACTCTGCTTCCGGAATAGCTGGGAGTCCAGGTGTGTGCACCTGCCTTATGTGTCTGTGTGTCTGACACCAGGAACTCATGTGGGAATCTGATAAACATCAAGAGTAGAAATTAAACTGGCTTTTAAAAGAAATTAGCATTGTTATTATGATTAGATAAAAGTAAGGAAGTAACTGTTTTCTAATAAGACTCTCAAAAAACACTTAATAAACTCTTTAAATGATTAACATAAAACTTTTCAAATAAGATGTACTGTACTATTCAGAGATAAATCACTTTGCTTGTATGTGCATTTACATGTGTGTGCTTGCTCCTGTGTGCAGATGTATGTGTATACAAGTGAGCACACATGGAGGCCAGAGGACAAGCTTGGGCACTCCTTAGGTACTATCCACCTTTGTTTGTTTGTTTTCTTTCTTTCTTTAATTTTATTTTTAATATTTATTTATTACTTCAGGTTACATCTCCATCACAGTGTACTCTTTCCACCCCTCCCAGTCCTGCCCTCCCACCCTCTACCCCCTATCCCTTCCATCCCACTCCTCTGGAGCGAAGTGTCCCTACATAACAGTCCCCTGCCCCAGTTCAGCAGTCATATGAGGGCCAAGAGCCTTCTCATACACTGAAGGCCTACAAGGCAGGACCACTAGGGAAAAGTGTTTCATTGACAGGAAAAAAAGTCTAGGGTCATGATGGAAAATCTTGAATTGGCCTGGAACTCACTGCATAGCCTAGACTGGTTGGCCAGCCAAGCCCCAGGGGTCCTCCCCACTCTATCCCCCTGTAGATGGAATCCCAGTGGTGCACCACCAAGCCTGGCTTTGTTTTCGTCTGGATTCTAATACTGAGCTCACTCCCTTGTGCTTGAAAAGCAAGCACTATACAGACTGAGTCTTCTCCCCAGGCCTGCAAGTTACTTTCATCTGTTTTGTTTCTTTACATGAACATATTTAATCTTTGATAACTGATCTTCTTAAAAATATCATGATATTTGAAGAGTATTCTGTGGCAAAATATCTACTACTTGGCATCTAAAATTCCTCATGGTATTCTAAAATGTGTTTTTATTTTGCATGCATGTTGACTTATAAATCAAAGGGTCCTTCTTTTGGGGCTCTTCTTCCATTTGGAGTATCTCAATTTCCTGTGAAGGCTTCATAAAATGGCAGCCGCATATCTTTCTTTCTATGAAATAGGCGCTGCAGATGGTCATCAATGTCCTGATGATGGTTTTTCTTCTTGTGTAGGATGCGGACGTAGGTTCAGTAGCTCCAGTGGTGACATCTTCTCTCCAAACTTCCCAAAGCATTATGACAACAACATGAACTGCACCTACTTCATAGAGGTTGAACCTCAGTCTCTGGTCATCCTGACTTTTGTGTCCTTCCATTTGGAAGGTATGTTTATTCTTTTCCAAAAATTAATTCATTTTAACTGATAAAAGTTATATATCTGCAGTGTTGCCATTAGGCTTTGATAAAGGTTTTGATATAGTTTACAGCATGGCTATATCAAGCTGGTTAAAATATCTATTAACATACTTAGAATGTTTTGATTGTGAAAACATCTACAATCCATGCTCTTAGTAATATTGAGGTAGATAAGACATCATTATTAATTATAATCCCCATCTTATAAAGAATAGATTATGAAATTTTTCTTTTTGAAAAATAAGGTTAGGTATTGTGATCTTTGGTAGGCATCTCCCCACCTTTGCATACAGTAGCCAGTGTTCAACTTTACCTTACAAGCTGAGCTGTTTTAGATTTTACAGAGAAATGAGAATGTGTGCTGTTTGTTTTTCTGGTGTATGGTTTCTTTCATTTAACATAATGCCCGTAAATGTACCCATGTTGTCACAAACTACAGTATTTCCTTCTTTGTAAAGACAGAATTGCATTCCATTGTGCTCATTGGCCTGTCTGTCTATGTGTGTCATGTTCTTTATTCATCAGGCAAAGGACACTTGAGTTGACTTTATGTCTTGGCTATTATGAATAATGCTGCATCAAACATGGAAGAATAGATCAATCTTCACCACACTGACTTCATTTCCTCTGGGTATATGCCCCGGAGTGGAGTTGCTGGATCGTAGTACATGTCTATTTTTAACTTTTTAAGAGCCCTCTTTTCTATGATGGCCACACCAGTTTAAATACTCATATAGTCACCATTATTCATCTCTTGCCTTTTGATAATATCCAAGGATTCAGTTCATCACAAGCAAATTACAAATAACTAAGTTATTAGTGAGTGAGATGTAGGCAGAGTGATCTAAAATCACCACATGTAGAAAATAATGAACATGTTCTGAAATGTAAATAAATATTCATCCTTTTTATCTCCATACCGAGGACTGAACTTCGGGCCCTAATGCATGAGCAGCAAGCACTCTACAGGCAAACTCTACAGCCAAACACATTACTTTTCATCTTGAAACAGGGTCTCACTAAACTGCCTAAGCTGCTCTGGAGTTGTCTTTGTAGATCAAGCTGGCCTACAACTCCTGCCTCAGTCTGCAGAGAAAGTGATGTCATAGTCCTGGCTTCCTTCTGGTTTTTAAAGAGCAGAACGGAAATAAAAGAAGAATTTAGGGCAAAGTGTCTCATTGACAGGAAACAAAGTCTATGTTCCTGTTCCCTGTTAAATTTTAACTTAGCATCTTATTTTTCAAGCACAGGAGGTTGAGCTGAGGGATATCCACCAAGTTTTACAAGTGATCTGTCACTGAACTATGTCTGTAGGTCTGTTTTCACTTTTTGTTTTGAGAAAGAGTCTTGCTAAACTACTCAAATTGGCCTTGAACTTGCTCTATTGACTTCGTTGGCCTCAAACACGCAATATGTCTCGGACTCCCAAGTTGCTGGGATTACAGGCCTGTGCCATCAGGCCAGGCTCATAGCTTTTATTCGATTCCTTTACATTTATACTCAACACACATGCATGCAAACATACACACCTACATTCCAGTGAGAGAAGCAATCATGTGAGTCAGAATAGGCACTCAATCAATATTGAATGACTGAGTGGGTAAGATTAGGTAAGATTAGGATCTGCTCTGCTTTCATGAAATAGCACCATGGGATATCCTTTTGTTTGTTTCCTCAGTGGCAAAATTCCCAAGGACACGCACTTCTCTGCTCATTTCCCAATTTCAGAGAAATGGCTGTTGGTGGATGGACAGTAATGTTAGTTTGAGGCAGGCTGTGGCTGACAATATGCACCAGATATTTAGTGAAGACAAGAATAGAAAGCCCTTCAAGTAGATGGATTTTTTTCACCTCCTCATGGTCACAGTTATCCTTTCTCATAAATCAGCTATTTATAAACTATAATTAATTTGTAATTATATCAAGATACTTTTGTATAGTATACATCCACAGCAGGTACCCTGACCTAATGTGGGACCAAGAATCAAATCCAACATTGATAATGTTTCCCTGCATTGTGTGACTTTCGGTTTAACAATCTTACACATTTTTTGCCAACTAAAGTCATTGTGGTTTACTAAATAAAGCAAACAAAACACAAAACATTGCATAATCCATGGTTCCATTTGTGAGAAAAGTCCAGAATGAAGAAATCATGCGTACAGAATGTAGTCTCAAACAGCTGTCAGGAAACACCAAGGGATTTCTCATGTTCTGTGCATGGTCACAGGACCACAGTCCAAAGAGCAGAGAGGTAGGACTGAGTGCCAGTGGACACAGGTCTCTCCATAGGGTGGCCAGAATGTAGAGTTAGGAAGACTACCAGATCCTTAAAGTGCTGTTGGAATATCAACTGGGAAAACCTTGCCAAAGAGCCTT
Source organism: Lophiomys imhausi (assembly GCA_907164525.1). Classification (NCBI taxonomy): domain Eukaryota; kingdom Metazoa; phylum Chordata; class Mammalia; order Rodentia; family Muridae; genus Lophiomys; species Lophiomys imhausi. The sequence continues at coordinate 8,188,985 of CAJQZJ010009351.1, read as the reverse complement.
TGGAGACACCTGGAAAACAGTTCTAGTAACTCGAACTCTAAAAATTTGTCCTATTGATTAAGAAACTATTCAAATATTTATGGACAAGGATGTATTTTTTTTTTTACAATATGTTTAGTCACAAGAATGTTGAGAGAATTTCTTGACCACGGGGCTTTGACTTAACATGGGATGATAACTTTCACATTAGAACTTAATGTATGCATTAGTAAAATGTTCTAGAGGACTACTTACATATGATGTTGCTTTAGGTTAATAAAAATCAGGTTGCATTGATTGTACTCCCATGGTGTTCCAAGAGTAGACACTTACCTACAAAAACAAAATACATGGCAGCAGTAGAAGTCTTCGTAATGCCTTTGAAAGCTGCTCTATGTTGTCTTGCAGGATGGAGATAGAGCACACCTTTGCTTTTAAGTTGAAAGACAATGTTGATGTAAATCTACAATCATTAAAGCGCTGAAACTGATGTTTGCATGAACATCATAAAAAGCTGTCAGGAAACAGCAAGGGATTTCTCATATTCTGTGCATGGTCACTCTTATCTGTACCCAGGTGCTGTGCAAAGTTTCTCTCAAGTGAACACCATTAACATTGTGGGCTGAGTGGTTTGGGGGCTTTTGTTTGTTTGTTTGGTTGGTTGGTTTTGGTTTTTTGCATCAAGATGGCTTGGTGTGGGGGAAAGCTCCCATGTGTGTTAAAGTCTGTTTAACAGCTTTCCTGGCCTTTATCCCATTCTCTGATTTGACACCAAAAAAAAAAAAAACCAACAACAACAAAAACTGTCTTTAGATATCACATGTCTCCTGGGAGGCAAGTTGCCTCTGGTTTTCATTCCTGGGTAAACATAATGGTCTGCAAAGGAAGGAAAGTCTGAGTAGCAACTGAACTTACCTACTGTGGACTTCTGTCTGCTTTCTCTTTCTGTCCCTGTTTTGTCTCTTGGGTAAATATCATTTCACTAGGAACCTAAGTTACATGCTGACATAGAAAGCCACCTCCTAGTTTTGTTTGTCACCTCTATATCAGTTACAGAATTGCAGTGTTTTGTCTGTTATAGCATCACTTGTCTACATCCTTTCTGCCCTGATGTTGGTCACCCTGTGTTCTGTGTAGATCGCTCAGCCATCTCGGGAAATTGTGACCATGATGGTTTGCACATCATCAAAGGTCACAACAGCTCCTCCACTCCTCTTGTGACCATATGTGGTTCTGAGGCCTTGCGTCCCCTCACTGTGGATGGCCCAGTGTCTCTCAACTTCTATTCTAATGCATATGTCACAGACTTCGGGTTCAAGATTTCCTACAGAGTCATCAGTGAGTAACTATGCAGATATCACTTGGAATTTTCTTTTTTTTTCCCTTGTGTAATTCACATAAGGAGTTTTGTTATAACTTGAAGATTCAGAGACATTAAGGCAAAAATGATCAGTTAGAAACATGGTACAAAAGTAGTTATTTTTCTTTAAAAATAAACCATTGGGGCCTGTAGAGATGGCTCTGTGGCTAAAAGGACTGCATACTCTTTCAAAGAACCTAGGTTTGGTTCCCAACATTCACAAGGTACCCTGGGCACTGTATGCATGTAGTGCACATACAGACAAGCAGGCACACACACATAAATGCATAAATTTAAAAATATATTTAAAAACATAAAAAAGGCAACATTTCCCCTAAACTTTGACTAAAATCACCCTCTGAAAATAAAACAGAGAATTGAGATTTGTTTTGTAACAATATGTTATCCAGAATGGCTACTTGAGTGAAACAGGTCCATAAACTGTGCCCAAGTTTGTTTTGTCTTTGCTTCACCACACAAATGCCTAATAGTAGGAAATAAAGTAGTTTATCCTCAAATAAAGCACTCATCCCATCTATAGAGAGAGAACACTAAAACATGTTTGAGTGCATGAAAAGTGTCTCACGATTTGTTCTCAGTAGCTGATGTTTGGCTCCTGACCCTCAGTGACCAGAAAGAATGATTTTGAGATGCTTTCCATGCCTGATTACTTCAGCAGAAGAGAACACATCTTCCCTCATGGTCTTGAATGAGGAGAGAGAGGATTTGTTTTACTCTTTTGGTTAACTACCACTTTGGAGAATTAAGCCCCTGATGTATATTCTGCTCTTTTGCCTCTTATTTTCTTAAAGTATAGTGAGCGTGGTTCAATCCCCTTTTAAGTTTATTTAAAGACTATTGTTACTACTGGCCTCAAATCCTGGTAGTTTGTGAAGATGGAAGTTGTTCTAGGACTGATAAACTTTCAGAGATCATGCAATTGACCTTAAATGAAACAGAGCAGTTGCTACCCAAGTCTGACATTTAATTCATAACTACTATCTAGAGGTCTGAATGCATAAAGACTTTTGTCACAAAAAAGAATTTGCCCTGCAAATAGGCAGGATTGAGGCAAAACCAAATAAACAAAAGCCTTAAATGACAGCCAAAATTGTGTCTAATATTGGAGATATGTTGGTAGAGTGTGTTCACTGGTAACCATAGAAATATATCAAAATATACAAGCTCCATATAATTTTAGAATCATAAAACACATAAACATCATCATCACTAGGTGGGAACATCTGATCCTTCCTAGATGCAATCCATGTGAAAACAATACCTTATTAGTTATAATGGAGCATTATTATATTTTGTGGTGATTACATTGTCACCTGCTGGGTATGACAAAAGGCAATGGACTGTTAATGAACAGCGTTAGAGCAGGGAGTGGGCCCAATATCCTCATGCTTGCTGAAGACAACACAATTTTAGGCAAGTATAAACAACTTTATCTCACAACTAAGTACAAATCTGTAGAACCTGAAAGTGAGGCATTTGACCCACAGAGGTAACTGACCTCGCACACTTCACCTCATAACAGTTTGTCCCTAACCAAAAGAAATCCGTTTGGAATTTCTGCATAGCAGTCTCCCCTAGAACAGTGCACACCTAGGGTTCTACCTGCCTGCTTTCTCTCTCTCTCTCTATTTTTCTTTATTTATTTTATTACGTTTATTTATTACTTCAAGTTACCTCAGCCTCACAGCCCCCCATCCTTCCACCCTTCTCAGACCCACCTTCCCTCCCTCTCCCTCTTCTCCCACTTATCCTACTCCTCTGGTGTGTGGTACCCTCACATATCAGCCCCCCTCAGTTAATCAGTTGTATGAGGGCTAGAGTTTCCTCTTGCACTGGGGGACTACATGGCAGCTCCACTAGGGGAAAGAGTCCCACTAACAGATAACAAAGTCCATGTTCCTGTTCCTTTTGGTCTGTTGGTTGTAGGATAGTTATCCTGAACTAAGTTCTGCCTGCCTTCTTTGAGCATCCAGTTGCCATGTCACCTCTCTGGCAATCAGTCATTTAGAATAAAGGGACACACACATCCCAACACATGAAATATTCTTTCTCGTTGCTTTCACATTGTTTCTTTGACTTAGACATGCCTTTCCAAAATGTACCTTAAAATGTTCTTCTCCAGTTCACTTCTTTTTCTCCTCCCTGGAAAAGTCAAATTTATTTATAAACACAATGAAGGTTTAAGTTATCTGAAGAACAATCAATATGTGAGCTCTTTTAGGAGACAGTGAACAATAGCTTAGACTATCCCCAAATGGTTTGTTCATGTTGTAATGATCATCCTCTGTACATTCTCTTTCTTCCATTTCAGCCTGTGGTGGAATCTACAATGTATCCACTGGGGTCCTCAAGAGTCCTTCCTACTCATACACCAACTACCCCAACAATGTCTACTGTGTCTACAGCATCTATGTTGGAAGCAACAGAGTGATTTTGCTTAGGTATGTGAGAGAAATTTGCTTACTTAAGAAAATCCTTTCAACTCTGTTCACAAGATGGCTACCATACTGATGGAGAGCATGTGTTCTCATGGTGGCTTTACTGGAATCTAGACAAAGGCAGAGAGTTCCCATATGGCAATAGAACCTACAAAGTGGCCCCTTGATCTTCCACCCAAACCAGTAGAGATTGTAGTTAAAGGAGTAGCTTCACAAGTTAGAACAGTCCTTATAATTTCTCAGCCATTGCAAAGAACCTTCATACAATAGCTGTCAAGTGACAAGACCCTCTTAAAATCAAAGGATATGAACCACTAGGAAAAACAGTTGCCATTTTTGAGCAGTTGAACAGTTACTATATATGAGAAGCTTTGTTCAGCACTTTCCTTGGATGTCACATTGTACTGTTAAAACGTCATGAGAAATATACAGGTGTACTTGTCTATATGTTTCAAAAAGCCCCACAGCTTCCCCAAGGCAACACATATTTAATTGAATAGTGAAAATCTGGACCCATGTCTGGTGTCCCCCAAAGCCCCATGTCCTGAATAATTTTACCACCTCACATCTCTTGAAGATAAACTTTATCCCATAAAGTTTATTTTTATTTTTTAATCAAACCAAGTCTAAATTGTCGTTTTATGTGCTATATTATGTCACTTGTAAATTATCTCTCTAATTCCACTTATTCTAAGCAAGACTGATAAAGAGAATGCAGCCCCCACAATCCAGAGGGATAAAATGCTGCTCTTCTTTCTTCTAAGATAGTTTATTTCTATCTCTTCAATTTCACTGATACCTGAAATTTTTACTATGTGATAGGAAATCTGAGGGTAGTTGATGGCAAAATAGAATTTTCTACACAGAAATTTAACAAGCTGGAATAATAGTTACTCATTTGTCCCCTATTTGTCGCTGGTAGTTTCTTTTCTGCTGATTATAAACTCTGAGGTTTACTTTCATCATTTGTGTGTGCATTGGGTCCATGAAATGTAAGGCCTGACTCATCAACTTAATTTAGCTCCTCAAGAAGAAAGTAATTTATAGCTTAGATCTTGAAGGACAGGGCAAGTCAATCACACCTGAGATTATTGGTGAGGAAAATGTACCCTAGGGATAAAGATCCTGTAAGTTTTTTTTTTTTAGGATTAAAAGAAAAAAAAAGTTTTCAAACCACTAGAAGGAAGAAACCAGAGAAGGGGTCCCCTGCCCAGGAGCAGAGGTGGAGGCGTGTCTTGTCTAGGCTGTTTGTGTGGTGTTTATTTCTTACATGTATAGGATGTGTAGGATATACAGGCTGATGTAGCAAAGGGCCATGAACCAGGAAACTCATACACAACAAAAGTTCTTATGGTTTTGGAGTCTGGGAGGTTCAAGATAGGCAGTTTCAACACCAGGGGGGTCATTTACCTTCTTGTTCATACAAGGAAATCCCTTCTAGCTATGCCAGCTGTGCCCTTCAGCAGTGGAGAAGGGGAGGACATTCTCAGAATTCTTTCATAAGAACACAAACTCCATCCAGAAAGGTTGCGCTCTCATAACACCATCAACCCAGAGTTAAGATTTCAACATAGGAATTTGGAGGAGAACATCTAGATGATACTTGACAGAGATCTAACATGTATATAGAATGAACATACATGTTTCCATTTCAAGCTTGAGACTGGAGATCCATGGTCACAGTTCGTTCTGACGCTTGGAAAATCAGTGCACATCTTAGTAGCCAGCATGCTATATGAAATAGACACTATCATAGGTATTGTGAAGGTGCACGTACTAGTAAAACAAACCCTTCTACCCAAGCCTGAAAATGTGTTGGAAAACCAGCTAAGAATTTTCTTTGTTTTCTTGGGAAAGTCAAAATAGATTTGAGTGCCCCTGAAAACTCAGATTTTATCATTTTCTCTTTAGAGTCTTCTTTTGTAAAAAATAGAAATATGCTGTCTATACTAAATAAGATCAGATGTGTCAAAAATAACAATTAAAATAAGTAAAAATATAATTGGAAATGGTCTTGCTATTGTTCAGCCATAATATTCTTTAAAGAGAAAAATAGATATTAGATTCTTTGTAAGGAATCAGGATTTTTTTGGCCTGGATGTTCATCATCAGTTTGAAAATGTTCATTTAACTAGTTAAAATCCTTTAGGGAAAGAGTCAAGTATTATTTTAATGCTCATAAAAAGGAAATAATTAGCTATTTGATATTTCAGAATTATTCCATATTGTCATATTGTTCACTAAATTTATTAGCAAAAATTATTGAGAGAGTGAAACTAAACCTCCCATATGGTTCTAAGATAAAAAAACGTATATGAAATCTCCCTTTTGGGGGTTATGCAGGAATATTCCCAAGCACTTAGGAGGCAGAGGCAAGTTGATCTCTATAAATTCAAGGCCAACCTGGTCTACATAACAAGTTCCAGGACCATGTCGAAGAAGAAGGAGGAGGAGGAGGAGGAGGAGGAGCTGGCACAGGCATGAAATAAAATACTAAGGCCATCAAAGGAAAACTCAGGATGAATTTTCCAGGAAGGTTGTATGTGGTAGCAAGCAGCCTGAGGCACACTGGATTAGCACTTCACTTCTCTTTAGTATACCTGACAAGACACTAGGCTGACTTGTGTTCACTCTGTGGCCAAGGCTGGTAGGAGATTCACCCCTACATTTGCTTCTGTGATCATCACTGCAGCAGAATGACAGTATATCAAAACAAGTAGTGCCTTACTCTCTGCTGACATTCCTGTACTGGTGGAGGGTCCTCTTGACACATCAGATTTCAGTGTGTGCACATGAGGTTATCCCTATCCAATGATGAGAAGGCAGGGCAGGGGCAGCATCAGGAGCTTCCAGGGACCAACTCTGGAACTGATGTGTGAATTTTTTGCTCCATCAATCCAATGACACATCAGAATCCACTTCATTCTCTGTTACCACAGTTTCGTGTTTTATAAGAACCAAAATCATTCCATTTCTTGCTTTATGAAAACATAACATAATTTTACTGAAGACACACTGTATACCAGACATGGTAATTTATCTGTATTGTTGTACTTGGTGTTTCCATAAATTGCATTTTAAAAGAAGGAAGCAAGAGACTGGAAGAACCTCAATCAAGTTATATACAACCAGAATTTCTTCCACTTGTATTAGCATTCTTCCCATAAATAAAGAATAAGACAACAGTGCCACTTATACAACAGAAGAAAAAAAAGAAGAAGAGTATATTTTAGGTGAGACTAAAACCCCAAGCATGTTATTGGAGGGATAACATAGGCTAATTTATCAAAACTTGATTATAGGCAGGTGATGGTAAGAAATGCTGAAAGGAGTCATATTCCTTGAAAGTGTAGTTGCCCTTGTTCAAAAAGTAACCTCCGCCCACTCTAAACATGGTGGGGCATTTCAAAAAAGACATGGAAATAATGGGGTGACTTGCTGGAAACAAGAGGTGAGTGAGAGAGAATAATGGGGACATATTATCAAAATACATTATGTATGTATGGACTTGTGAAAGAATCAACAAAATTATCCAATAATTGATCTCTGTTAAACCTAGGCCTAGGTTGTCTTGATTATCTTGAAACGTAGAACTGTATTTTATTGATTTTTATATACCCAGCTCCTAGCACAGTTATTACTTCTTACAGTTACTCAACAAATCCTGGTTTCACATTTGAATCCATCAGTAATGTCTTTTTAAATAAGATTTGTTTCCAAGTGAAGTTTAAATACTGTGTTGTCAGGCTTTCTGCTTTATGTTTTGTGTGTGTGTGTGTGTGTGTGTGTGTGTGTGTGTGTGTGTGTGTTAACAGGCACACAAAAGAGGACATATGAGGAATAACAAGGTGCACTTCACAGGTTCAATGATTTTGAGGTGGCTCCCTCCAGCCTCTGCTCACGTGACTACCTGGAGGTTTTTGATGGCCCCAGCATTGGAAATCAGTCTCTTGGCAAGTTCTGTGGTTCCACGATTCCACCAAATGTTGAGAGCACCAATAACAGCCTGACACTGCTATTCAAGACAGATTCTTCTCAAACGGCAAGAGGTTGGGACCTGGTCTTCCAGGAGACATTAGGTGAGCATTTGAGACATGAAATTTTCTTGTGACTCCTGTTTGTCTTCTTTATTTAATTTTATCCTCAGCAAATCCCAGTCGATTTTCATTTAAACATAGAAGGGGTACAAGCAGAAGGCCTCATTGGCTATGGTCACTTTATTCTTAGAGAGATAAAGAATCTTGGGAATTTTAAGCAATGATTTTATGACTGTAAAAAATGAATGCTTCAAGAGCTCAACAACCTAGGAAAAAAAGAACTTAGTACAGAAATCCTGATAGGAAATGGCCTAGGCTCTAACTTCCACAAGTAGGAATGGAGTTAAAGAAAGGATCAAAGTACCAAAGGTCTTTAGAAGGCAAAATGCATCAGAAATGTAGCATTTGGAGTTGATAAGACACTACTAGGGAATGTAAGATGAGAATGAGGCCTTAAGGGCAACTTGTTGATGGTACCTTAGTCTTTGTTTTCCAGGGAGAGTGTTGTAGTTAGTTTGCCATATTTGGGGCTGGTAGGCCTGTGAGGTTATGTAAGTGGAAATATCTAGGAGATGGTTGAAAAGGGATTTGGCCTGGCATGGGTGGTCTCAGAGTCATGTGAGATGTCAGGGATAGCTAAGTGTGGGACAAACTGACAGCAATGGCCTAGAGTATTGCCACTGTGCATGAAAGGTAATTATCTACCTAAGATTAGCACAGGAGCACGAGTCTTTTAAAATAAAAAGCAGTTAATTAATCAGTTCTCTGTTTACATTGATTGCATCAATGGTATAATTTTTATTTGACTCTGTAAAGTGTTTTGATTTTTCCTTGAAGATTGATGTGATTAATGTCCTGAGATCTCATGGATCCTCAAAGCCCATACTCTGAGAATATTCAGAAAAATGTGAGGCTTTTTCCCACAATAAATAACTGAGCTCTTTTTTTCCAGGGCTTTCTCTTTACCCAGGGCCTCACACACCTCCACCTCTGTGACATGAAAACAGAGAATACTTTAAGCGTAATTTTTTTCTGTGTTATGCTTTCCTAAATTTGTTTAAAAAGATTCTATTTATTCATTTGTGTGAGTGTGTCTACATGCATGTGTCTGTATGAGTATATGTGACATGTATGTACAGATGCCCACAGAGGCCAGAAGAAGGTGCTCTGAGCTCTGGTTATGGGTATCTGTGAGCTGCACCCTGTGAGTACTGGGATCTATTTTCTGACTGTTGGGTTCTTATGTTTGAGCAACAAGAGATCTTGACTGCTGAGCCATCTCTCCAGCCTCATCAACACATTTATGGAGGAGAGTTATCAGGCAGATGTTGATATCTTATAATCTCCTCATTAATTGCAGACATTGTGACAGCTAATAGTACCACAGAGGCTCCTTGCCACCTACCTTTCTTAGCATGGCAATGACTTGAAAGCAATTCTCACAGGACACAGAATGTGGCCTTACTAGAATGGTGAAAGTGAAGCAACATGTAGCCAGAAGGCCATTTTAAGAGAAAAACCTACTTTCCTTTGGATACTTCACTTTTCCACAAAGGCTCTCATAGATTGAGCTGCCACTGTTGTGTGAAAAATGTTAGCACTTTCCCATCTGTTTAAATGCCATTGACCACTTGAAACATTCAAGAAATAATTTAAATTATTAATTGTTCTTTTCAGTGAGAACTCAAGTATTACACGTTTTAATTGGGTCTTACAAAGATCTTTAGCTCCCACAACTAAGTGTCCTGGACAGTCTAAACAACTTTCAGCTTTGTCTGTTGTTTTGTATGGCGAGAAAAGGAAGGACTAACAAATGCCATTATAGTTCTTGGGATTCTGGAATCTTTTCATTACAGACTTGACAAAAAATACAAAAATAAAAGGTCAGACTTAGCTAATAGCATACACCATCCTCTTTCACTTCATCCATTTAAACCATCCCATCTTTTCTGAAAGGAAAAAGCTACTCTGTGGACCAGACTGGCGACTCATTTCCAAGGCTATAAATCTGCCTGGAAAACAATACTTTCCCTGGGTAAATAGTTGATGTAAAGAGGAGACCACTGTAGTCCTTGATGTTTCTGTTAGTTTTAATCAGCTAAATCCCTAGGTACAGTTTTTGCATCTTTGCTATTTAGATTATACAGTTGGCAAAAGTTTATGGATGACTGTTTTAGTTTTTCAAAAGTCTGTAAAATCAGCTTATGTACTCATGTGACAGTGCAGCATCTCCTTGAGCATTTGGTGCATTAGTATTTCTCATTGATAGAGAATTTGGGGGGAATATCCATAGTGGATAATTAGCCAATAGATAGTGAAGTTGAATCTCCTTTATTTTGTGGAATTTCTTCTCAGAGAAGGGAATACGTGAAGGAAAAGCCAGAACCCAGAATCTGGCATATGACCGTAACATAAAATTTTCTCGTATTTCCCATGAGTGTCAACACAACATGGGCAGCTAACTGATCCTGAGAAAAGTCAGAAAAGATTGTGCTGAGCTCCTGGGATCCAGGAAACTGAAATTATCTAAAAAGTTGAGCGTGTTTCTGGACCAAGTATGCATCCTTTATGAGGATACTAATGTCTCTGAGTTCCCAACTGTTCTGTGTGGTTGGATGAGGTGTGTCAGCTCTGCAGAAGAGAATCGACATTAAAAGCACTCTACTTTTCCCTAGTAATTTCTGGTAGCTTAGTTCCAGGCTTTCATTTGCCAGTAGGGCTCACTTCAGCTGTAGCCAACTTACACATCAGAAACGAAACACTTATTCTTTGAACATCTGTTTTTATAATAGCTCGTGGCCTCCATTCCTTACTGTAATGACCTCATGCCAAAGACTAGCTGGGTCTTTCATGATGTCATGAATCTTTCATGACTATTCATTACGTCATTCACAGATCTTCTAGATGCAGAGATAGGTGTGTATTTTCAGTACCAGTAGGATTTCTATTTTTTTCCTTTCTTCTTTTAGTAGTTTGTGTGTATGTGTGTGAAGTACGAGTGTATGATGCATATCCACATGTGTGTGCATTTGGAGCCCCAAGAGTTAGACAGGAATCTGCCTCAATCCTTCTCTACCTAGTGTATTGAGACAGGGTCTCTCAGTTGACACATAGCTCACCAGTGTAGCTAGTATATCTAGCCAGCTTGTTACGGAATCCCATCCTAACTTCCTAAGGGATGTGGTTACATGTGCGACACCTTGTCAGCCCAGCTTCTGCATGAGATATCAGGTTCTGAGCTCTAGGCCTCGGGTTTGCACAAGCACTTTACTACTCAACCATCTCCCTAGCACTCATTTTTTTCTAAAATAATTTATTTTGTGTCACTTCAGCACAATTCTAGTATATAATACTAAATTTGGCCCAGTAAGGTTTTTAGGAATTAAAATCAATGAATGACCTGAGAGATAGTTAGCAGTCCCTCCAATCCTACAGCAACAGATCCCTGTCTCAGGAGAAAAAAAAAAGGTATATCAGGGACATCAGTGGCCAGAAGCACATCTAAATGCTCTCCTCCTGCTGCTGGTCATAGCAAATATCCGGAGGACACAGGCCACTATCTGTCTTCCCTCACCTGGCTTATTAGTCATCCGGGAATGAGTCAGGTGTCATTAAGGTCAAACTCAGGAGCTGCTGTGAGAGAGAGGCATAAATATGAAAACACATGTCTAGCAAGGACAGAATGAATCACAGGTCAACAGAAGCAGGGATGTGGCCAAAAGGGAAGAGCTGTTTGCCAGCACTCAGGTACCCAGGATACAGGTGCCTCATCATTCTACTGTGATGAAACTGTAGCAAACCCTAACTGCTTCCCACTCAATTTTAACTACTAAAAACAAGCTTGAAATATTACCACTTTCTATCTTCTCAGAATCTGCTATAGGTAAAGTAGATTAGTTCCTGGAGCATACCGCAGCTGTCTAAAGTATATTTTATAACTTAAGTCAAATCAGAAGCTAAATTCCAATTAAGTCCTAAGGCCTTGCAGAGGCTACAGATATAAATAGTGTTACTCCATCACTGGTGGTTGTGTGAATGAACTAAAGATGAGTTGGTTAAATTATGCCTACTTCGAAAGTACAGTTAATTTTGCCTGATATATTATATATTATATCTATATTCAATTTATTCTCAAAATTGATTCCCAATTCATAGAGGTAAGCTATTTTACAGGGAAGAGAACAGAATCCCTTTCATCCAGTTCTGGAGATACTGGATCCGACTCAAAAGTCACTGTGCTTGGTCTCTGGGCCTGTTGTCATACTCTTGGAAACCATCTCTCAAATGTGCTGACAGTGCAGATGATGGGAGTGGTGGGAGGAAGGTGAGGGACTAAAGAATGGTCAACTTCTAAAAAAGGATATGATAGATGGAGGTTACAGAGAGCCTGGGGTCACAGAGGTGAGAAACCTGCTCTCAACAAATGGAGAAGACTCTCACATGCCCTCTCGACAATCCTGCTTCTAGTTATATTTAGCTTTCCCAGTTGTGGTGTCAAATTTAAACTCTGAGAGGCACTCTACAAGTGTGTAGCCTGAAATAAAAGAATGTACTTGCAAACATTCACTGACATTAACAGTGTGTGCGTGTGTGTGTCTAGGTCCCTCCGAGCAGCTGGAGATAGACTGCCAACTGCCCTGACTTCTAGGCAGACAAGTGCAGTCAGATAGCTGGGTTATCAGTTGAATAACCTGATAAATCACTACTCACATATCTCTTGGGGGATGGTGATGGCATATGACTTGAAAGCAATGAGGGGATACTATTTGTCTGGTTTTTAAATTGTCATTTGCTTCCTTTTATGAAGTCTAAGAATGAGCTGAGCTGAAACTGTAAAGCCATTTAAAGAAAACTAGACTAAACTAATTTCTGCCCTTTGCAAGCCTGCTAGCTTTCACTGTTGATTAGCTGTCCCATGGGACAAGGCTAAACACATGGTTATCTGCAGATTATTCTTTGGGGATTCACCGAAAAGAGTATTTGCTTAGCTTAGAATGTGCAGGGGCGATGAAGAAGCCAGATAGTGCACAGTTCATCAAAACCTTACAGAATCATGTAGGACACAGGAGTTAAAATTTTGAATCAGCACAAAAAGGAGAAAAGGTTTTAATAAACGTATTCCAGTATCGTCCACAATCAAAGATCCCTCCTCCCTCCCCCTGAATGGCATATTTGCTTGAGTCTGGAAGGGCAGAATTGTCTGTCCTTGAGCAAATAAACCAGATGGCTTCCTGGAGACCAAGCTGTGATGAGAGGTAACACTATGGAAAGCATTCAGGAGAGGAAGAGCTAGGAAGCACTGATTGGGCAAGACTGAAGCCACACTACCTGAAAAATGCATCTCAGCTTTGTCTCCAATAACTAGATGTTTGGATTAAGTTATCATAACCATAATGCAACCATAAATTTCCTATGATCACCCTTATCTGCATTGGATTGGTTTTGATATAGTGTTCTCAGGTACATAAAAGCAAAATATAATCAACAATAAAAATTTAAACATTCCTTAGTTATCAATGAGTCATTCAGAAATATTGAAAACTATTATGGGCTGTTTTTCTCTTTGCTCCAACTTACAAGCAATCTTCCCACTTGGTATGGTAGCTTTATATTCTGTTCACTCACAAGTAAAGACTTGTCAGAGCCTTTACAGAGTATAACGACAGTGGCTGCCCATCACTAGTACCTCCATACCCAGATTGTTTACTCCTAGTCAATCCTCATGACTACATCATGGGGTAGGAATTAACACATTTTACAAAGGAGGAAATGAGAACTACTTATTAGATATTAAATAATTTGCTTGTGGTCAAAGCCAAGCATTGAACTAGGTTTGAGCATCTTCCAAACCTACACTTTTCTAATTGGCCTTTGCTGCCTCTAGGGAAGCTGCTAGAAATACCCAAGGCTAAGGAGAAGTCCCTGGAATGTTTCCTAAAACATTCCATAGCTTTCCTCTCTTTTTGTGTTAGAACTCTTTCTTTCCATATTCATCTTCTCATTTAATTCTACTTGTTTTTAAATCATATGATGCCAGTCCTGAATAGTAGTACATTTGTGTTATACTATTACTACATAATACTACAACATAGAATAGTTATATATTTATATATGGCATATTTATAACAATACACAACCTTTATATATTTCAATTCATGTTCACATGTTATATAATATATGTTATAATATTTAAATACATAGGACTTACTAAACATTTATATAAAATACAAAATTATACTTTAAAGATTATTTATGCAATTTATTATATAATTGTAAGTATAATAAGTATATGTATTATGTATATATGAATATCTGATGTAAAAGCCACCTTTTTGGTGTTGATAAAGAAATGTCACATCTGTCTGTTGGCTTTGCATGTCATAAAGGTGAGGCCTTAGCACAGCTAAGCACAGCTATAAGGAGTATATCTAAATTGTAATAAAGAAGAATAAATCTGTATGTCAAAAATTAGTAGCTCCAAATTATGGGCTCCAACTTAGTGAAATTTCTTATGTTAGGGTTCTGACAAAATGAAGGGAATTAGATATTTTATTCTGAGGGTAGAACTCTAATTAGTATGCTAGTCAGATAGTCCAGCTTAAAAGGAGGGGAACTAAGTCACAAGTGAATTAAGTGACCTGTGAAGAACACTTAGCAAGTTCTGAGAGATGGGAAATTGATCTCTGTCACCATTAAATAGCACTGCCAACAGGGTAATGAAAGTTGAAAAAAAATCAGCAGTATACTTAGTATGAGACAACACATTAATGGAAAAAAAACAATTCCCTTCTTTAAATTATTATTATAGAACTATTGTTTGTTGCATATGATTTTTATAAATTCTACCTCTTACATCACCATCTGCTTTATAACATCTAAATAAAATGAGTGCTAACACTGTTTTCTTTTTTTATGTTTATTTATTACTTCAGGTTACATCTCCATCACAGTGTTCTCTTTCTACCACTCCCAGTCCCGCCCTCCCATCCTCTACTCCCTATCCATTCCATCCCACTCCTCCAGAATGGAGTGCCCCTACATATCAGTCCCTCGCCCCAGTTCAGCAGTCATATGAGGGCCAAGAGCCTCCTCATACACTGGGGTCCACAAGGCAGCATCACTAGGACAAAGTGTCTCATTAACAGATAACAAAGTCTGTGTTCCTGTTCTCTTTGGCTGTAGTATAGATATCCGGTACTATATGGCTAAAATCCGACTATAAGTGAATAGATGCCATGTGCATCCTTCTGAGTCTGGGTTAGGTCACTCAGGATGAGCTTCTCTAGTTCCATCCATTTGGCTGCAAATTTCATGATTTCGTTGTTTCTGATGGCTGAGTAGTATCCATTGTGTAGATGTACCACAGTTTTTTTTTTTTTAATCCATTCCTCGGTTGAGGGACAACTGGGTTGTTTCTAGTTTCTAGCTATTACAAATAAGGCTGCTCTGAACATAGATGAGGAAATATCCTTTTGGTTTGGTTAGGAATCATTTGGATGTATACCCAGAAGTTGTGTGGCTGGGTCTTCAGGTAGAGCTATTCCAAGTTTTCTATGATATCACCTAACACTGCTTTCTTTAAACAAAATGTTTGCCATTTTTAAAATTTCTGCTTATGTAATTGTCAATATTCAATAAAATCATACTCGCTTCAAATACAGAGTATGCTCATTAACATGTCTTGAAGCCTACAAATTAATGAATGTGTTCTATCTACTGATATACTACCCTAATACTCAGAAATTCAAATCCCTTAGGTAATAGACCTGGCATCAAGTGTTTCCCTACTATGAGACTACCCATTAGACTAACTTATGTCATCACTATTTTGGATCTTTTGGTGAAATTTTTACTGCTGTTCTGCTGAAATATACAGTCAAATATGGCTTTAAAGTTAGAAAAGTTGCATTTGAAAATAGGCTAACACTCAGGGCTAAAAAAATTATTTTGCTAATATATGTGTGCATATATATATACATGCATTTATATGTACATATACACACATGTTTTTATAACAAAGCAACAACTTTATGAATAAAGAAATAAATTTAATTATAAAACTTATCTTCCTAGTACTAGAAGGCAAAGGCCCATCCAATAACTATATGTGTTCTATGTATTCCTTCATTGTTTTTATAATATTTCCTAGTAACTTATTATGCAGGCAGTGATTTTAAGCACACAAAGGTGAGTTTAGTAAGGTTGAATGCCTGATAAACTCTAGACTAGAAGTCAGAACTCCTTGTAAATTCGGGATGATAATTCTCTTCAACTGTGAAAATGGCAGTTCTTAATCATAGTGTAAGCTTTAGAGTATCAGACCCAGTTTATAATCCTAGTGATTTTGATATTGAACAATGTGCTTAGCTATGCTGTCTTGGTTTTATAATCTATAAAATGGGTACACTCATCATTAAGACTTTATAGGGCTGTAGTGTTGATTAAGTAGAAAATCGTTTGTACTCATTTGACAAGCAAGAACTAACTCCTAGCTCTAACTAGTAGTTTTATTTTGAGAGGCTGAGAGAGGCACTGACTGGGATCCATACATTCTATGAAGAAGAGCAATCATTCATAAAGCTACTATATATCCTCCTGGAGATTAACTCATAGCATTACACAATAACTTTTGAAAACATCTTAACCATAATTTCCATTTTTCCTGGTTTAAAATACTATATATAGCTTTTTTTTGGACCCAAAAGGCATTTTATTAAAACTCTAATTATACATGTGTGCATATATTTGCATGGTATATTTGTTGACCCTTTTATTTCCAATCTTTCTCTACCCTAAAGAGCGTATTTGGTGTTTGTTGTCCGATTTCACTCAACCTTTGTGTTCTTTTCTGATTCCCGTGGCTATCCTTTCTTGCTTTTAAATGTTTTCATTTTATCTTTCACTTATTTTGTATGCATGTGTTTGGAGGTAGAAGTGTCACAGTACACAGAATATTAGGACTCTACAAGAGTCCTCCCACTGGGTGGGTCCTGGGGATTGAACCCCAGTCTTCAGGCTTGGTGGCAGGCACTTTTGCCTGCTGAACGAACCATCTCTTTACTGCCTTTCTCTTTTCTTGTGAAAAAAAATAATCATTTTTAATAACTCTTCTTTTTATGTTATTATTCACACAATCTGTTATTCATTTTAGCACTCACCTTAAAGATTACATTATTCATCTGTTGCTTGTCTTCCCTTTGATTTGGTTAGGTGCCTACAGAACAAAGAACAGCTCATGTAGTTCATCTTCATGAATAGAGTGAGAAGTGAGTGTCAATAGATAGCTTTATTTTCCTAGAGTGGACATGCCCCACCAAGCCCCTTTTTTATATGGATCTATGTCTACAACAGAATTCATGCAAACCTTGACTTAGCGTGCTACCTAGTGTTGACAAATCAGAGATAACCGTGCACAAAACAGACAAAACCAGTTTCTGAGTCTGTGCACAACATCTTGCCTTTATGGAGATCTTGCTGGTCTTGGTGAACATTGAACATGGGAAGAAGACTTGTCATGCTGAAGTCTGGTACATAGAATAGTCAAGTAGTAATTTTTGTATACTATCATTCCTCGATTAAGATTTGAAGGACTAGTCTCATGACATCATCCATGACTCACTACATTCTAATGCAAAATGAACATTTTTACCATTTGGGTCATTATGTATGTGCCTTTATTTAAATGTGTACCCAAGTATTCCATTTTCTTCAGTGATTACAAGTGATGTGTTTTCAGTCTTGTCTCCCTCTTGTGCTTTGCTAGTATATAGAAATGTTAGTAATTTTCATGTACTGTCACACACCCTCAGTTTTTGACTGACTGGATTCTGGAGTCTGAGAGTGTATTTGTAGATTCCTTGGATTTTTTCTATGAGGAGAGCAATGGCATCTGTGAATAGCTGCACCTGTATTTCTTTCTTTCCATGCTTTGTTTCCCTTTGAGTATTAATGGCCAGAGCTTAAGTAGAATAGACTACGGGTAGTAGGAAAAAACAGCACTCCTTGTTCCTGATCATTGAGGGTTGGTTTAACTATTTACCATTAAGTTTACTATTTGTGGCTAGCAAGATGGCTAGCTCATCAAAATGCTTAACATGCAAGTGTACAGACTTGAGTAGCAATCCCCAGCATGCAGGTAAAAAGCCACGCACAAAGGTGTGGACCTAAAAATCTCAATGCTGGGAGGTAGACAGGAGGACCCCTGGTGTTTGCTGGCCAGTCAAGCTAAGTTAGCAAGCTCCAGGTTCAGTGAGAGGCTCTGTCTCCAAATATAATATGGAGAACAGTTGAGAAAGACACTGAATATCAATCTCTTACCTCCATAGCATGAACACACACACACACACACACACACACAACTGCTTAAAGTTTGTTAATAGCTATAAGCTCTACAGATATTCTTTATAAAAATGGGAAATTTCCCTAATAATCCTAGTTTTCTGAGAGATTTAATCATGAAGTTGTACTGTATTCTATGAAATTCTTTTAGAGAAATAGACAGCAGGTTCATCAAAAATCATGTTGAATTCTTAAGTAAATTTGGAACTCTGGATCAGTTAATACAACATCTGTGAAAATCACAGTGAGTTTTACTCCAAATAAGGATTATGAAGCTCAAGCTCCATGGGGTTGAAGAGAAGCCACCATAACATGCCCTGTTTCACTGGAGCACCAATTTTAGATGCATCTGTGTTGGGCTTCTGGCACTTTTTGTCTGCCACCTCCAGCCACAGATGTTACTGGGAAACAGGAATATTCTAAAGTCATGGTAATCCTTATCTAAAGTGCAGCTGGTCACTAACCTCCAGAGCAGTGAGAGGCCAGACAGAGAGATGCCATCCCAAAGACCTTAAGAAAGCATCCGTCACAGAAATGTCAGGCCTCAAAATAACTCCTTAATAAGTGGTCTCCTTCCACTACAGCTTCTAAGATGTTTCTCCTAGATACAGCAGCTATTTCTTTCCCTTATCAGACTGGTGCTGTCTTCAGCTTCACTCTGAAGTTTAATCAATCAGGATTCAGTTACTGAATTAATTAAGTAGATCTGGCTGGAATCTCTGCTGGATGTGGGTTTATATCTCCAGTAGGTCGTCCCTCCCTTCCCTGCCACCACACACAATCATTTTATTTCTCTGAAGAAATAGTTCCTTTTAGCTAAATGCTTCCAACTTACAGAAAAATGCTATAGTGACATTTGTTATTGGGTACAGGGTGTGTCATTAAAGTGGCTCTGGCAGGGTCTGACTGATGAAAAATGTGCCGGTGGATAAGCATGTTCTAAATGGTAGAAAATTATGGTAATGGGAAAGACAATGGATTTGGAATGTCAAAGCAGCACAGTGTTAACATGTATTTACCAGAGGAAAAGGAACTTCAAATTACCAATACAAATAAGATACAGATATTTTAATATATGGGACTCTTTCGTAGTCATAGGTCCTATTTTGTCCTGTTACTGTAGTCATGTGGTCATAGCACTTTGTGGCATTGCATACTCATTTTGTTAACATTACTGTTTATATCCCTCACCCCCACCCCCAGACATGCACACTTGCATTTTCATCTGGCTTAGGAGAATCGGAAGCATGCAGAAGTTTCACTATGTTTAAAAACTAAAGTGGGGCATTTTCTACCACTACCATTTCAAGAAACCCATGAACTTCTACTAGCTCATACAATATCATATTTCTTTCAATTACTGGGGTGTTTTGGCCAGTGTTATCTCATTGATAATATCGGTTAATATTAAGTAATGTTAGCTTTCTATCTTATTTGTTCTATAGTTTATGAATTGAGTTCTTTATGATACTTTGATAACTCAGACAAGTTCTCTTTCTCTCTTTCTATGTGTGTGTGTGTGTGTGTGTGTGTTTGTGTGTGTGTGTGTGTGTGTGTGTGTGTGTGTGTGTGTGTGTGTGCTGTTATAAACTATGATATCTAGACATCTGGCTACTGCCTAGATGTCAGTAGTTTATAACGAAAACATATATTGTTATCATTTATGGCTGTGCAGAGTCGCTGCTTTCCTCCATTCCAGGCTTATCCACCTCAAGGTATCATTTGTAGTAGCAGTGGTATTGCTGCCACTGTAGAGTAAGTGTGCATATGCCCTTCACTGTCAGAAGAGTCACTGTTCTTCCCTTATTTACTTGTTGGCAATAACTAACTTGCAAAGAGTGGTAAAGTCTATATGTTAATTTTCGTAAAGCAACATTTCATTTTTGAAGCTGATATATCAATGAGGTAATGTATATTAAGTTCTAACTCTTCATTGCCTCTTGCCAATCCAGATTGTATACTGTAGCAGTGCCCTCATTGTTGGCGTTACCTCCCCTGTCAGCTTCTCCTTACATGTGAGATGCTACTACCAGATACAACTTCAGATCAAATGATACTACTTCTCTGATCAAAAAGCCCTTCAAGGAGCTATAGATATCTTCACAGTTGAGCTGAGTGATTACTAATATCCCAGAGTATTGAAGCTCATTCACAGCACCCACAGAGAGCAACTCACAATGCCTATAACTCCAGCTCCAAGAAATCTAACCATGCACTCTGCTGGCCTTGACAGGCACTCCCACACATGTGGCATTTGCTAACACATATGCTAAATAATAATAAAAATAACTCTTTTAAAAATGGCTTACAAGTAGATCCCTACCTTCCATAGGATAAAAATCATAGGCTTTTCATGCCATAGTCTTGAGCCTTGTTATGACCCTTCATTTGCCTTATGGTTTTCATAACAAAATTGTGCCTTCCTACACATATAACATTAACTATCATCATTCATTTAATATTGGATGATGAGCTTCTTTCAGCCAAGACTAGACAATATCAATCCTATTTCTAAGTGTTCTTATCCTATACATCCTTGGGGCCTGGATTGAATATTGTACCGGAGCATTCTATGTCTGCCATAATAGCTAGTTAACTGACTTTTGTAAGATTTTTTTTCTCCTTTCCCTTTTAGGGCATTTATCATTCTCTTCAAAGTATCATCGTTATGTTGGTTATATATGTTATTTCTTCAATTGGACTTCAATCCTAAGTGTACTTCCTTGAATATTAAGGAAACATTAAAATAAACAATACAATTTCCATTTCATTAATACTGTAATTGTTCCTCTCTACTATGCAAGTCAATAAGCTTAATTGGTTTCCTTATGTACCAACAGCGTATGACAGAATAAAAGCTATGCAAATCCCCAGTCCTTTCTGTGGTTTGAAAGCATGTTTCATGAGCTGACCTAGCAGCAGCACACAGTGTGACTCTGTGTAATGCTTATGTTCCAGATTCATTTTGACCTGGTTACTAGATGTGATCATATTAGACATCAGGACTTTGCAAGCTTTTCAGCTTCAGGGAATACCTGGCTGTGCAAATATGCTGCAGTTTTACCTGACTCAGAAGCTGTGGACAAGTTAGCCTGGCCTGTGCTGAAAGTCCCTCTGTAAGCTCTCTGTATTTTTCATTGTGGCTGGAGCTAAGAAGTACTACCATTGTTTCTGTTTCTCATCAAATCCAAAAACATCTTAGTGCGTCCTAATATGAAGGCCTATGTTTTCCCGATAGTAATAAATAATTGGAATGAGGGGAATTGAAGGCCAATTATAGAGGAAATTAAATGTCTAATTCAAGCTGTAGAACATTAATTTGAACACTAATCAATCTCATCCTTACTATGACTATTTTGAGCTTAATTCAACCTAACTCTTTCTTTAGAAATTGTCAATGAGTTTTTCTTCACTTTATGTTCTTCCTATGTTATTTCTGATATACATATTAGGAATAAACAAAATCTAAATCCTAGATTCTGTTTCTAGTCTTTCCCACAGTAGACATGCAGTCTTCATTAGAGTACTCTGTATTCTGTAATTTGGTTATGTATTACAAATTGTTTAATTTCAAAGTAGATAATTTTTCTCTAATGAAGTTCTTTTGTTCATCAATCTCCTCCTAACTTGATTTTGAAAAAGTAGTAAATATAGAGAATGTGGTTTAATCTAAACTAGGCGATACAGCTGTCTCTGCACAGCCTCTTTCTACCAAACTATTTAAATGAAAACTGGTTGGGAGGTAATTTTTTTAGAGGTATTGGGTAAATCTTCATAAATTCAATTTTCAGTTTTGGCAGTGTTCACAAAAGTAGAACATAAAAGTCAGGCATGTGCATATTTTCCACCAGCTTTATTATGCAAAATAGGCAATTTTCACAAAATTGGGTTTTTCAGAATTGGAAAAAGCTTGAATAAATCGCATGAATAGTTCCAAAGAGGCATATGAATATATCCAAATGTGGGTTACTGGCTCTCTCAGGTGTCTATATATGCTGATAAGGAGGCGGGTCCAGTGATGGGAAAAAAGAGAATAAGAAAGGAGTCAAGAAAAGTTGAGGAACACATATGCATGCTTGTTAATGTTTGGGAACCTTTCGATAATGTTCACAAATATGTAAAAAAAATGGAACCTCTCCTTTTCAAAAAACCTTCCACATAAAAGTTAAGATCATTTTGTTCATCTGCAAGTGATGTGCCTTTGTTTTGACAGGACCGCAGCAAGGATGTGGTGGATACTTCACAGATGACAATAAGAGCATCTCCTCTCCTGATAGTGATTCAGATGGAAGCTATGACAAAAGTCTAAACTGCATATGGCACATCATAGCACCTGAAAACAAACTCATTAAACTCACCTTCAGTAGCTTTTCCCTGGAAGGGGCACTTCTTGGATGGTGCACCTACGATTATGTGCAGGTACGAATGCTACACGACCACAGTCCACTCCAAAAGAGTGAGTTCCAGCTTGCCATCTAGAAGCCTTAAAAATGGGAACACTGTTGCTTACAGTGGCCTCAATATATATTGTAGATGCTGGTTTCCTGTTCAGGTTAACCTTCGATATCATGACCCAAACATTTCAAGTAACTTCTAACATTAGCTTCCAGATTCAATTCTGGCTTGCTCAGTGCCTTGTTCAAGAAGTGGTCTCTGGGAAGATCGGATGTGTGGAGTGAGATGCTCAGAGGACTTTGGTAATTCATAAAATTATCAAATTAAGTCAGAACAGCTTAAGATGCTTTTTAAAATCAGCTTCCCTGGGTAACTGAAAAGTAATAGGATGTGAAGGCAGACGGTAGGTAGGTGGACTCAAACCCAAATTTGTTACCGACCAAATTCTTAATCAAACTGATTCCTTATCACTTTATTTAATTTAAAGTAATCATACAATAGTAGTTAATTTGTAAGGCTAGTTTGAGAATAAAAATAATGTATATTGGGGTAGAGAGCATTATGTCATATAATAATTCATTTACCAATTTACTTCCATCCCCTCCCCCCACTTAAGTTATTTTAAAGTAGTATTTAAGTAGGCACAGAGGTTGTTGAATTTCCTTTTTTTAAAAATAAAAAATAAGGGCAGGCAAGATTCTTCAAGAGGTAAAAGTACTTGTTACATAACCCTGAACCCACAGTGAAAACTTATCCTTTGTTCTCATAAGAATGCTGCGGCATGCATGAACATATACTTGTACTTACACACACACACTACAATTAATAAATATCTAAAAAGTAACTCATACAAACTTGATTCATATAAGATATCTTAGGTCCTGCAAAGAGGTGAACTGGTTCTCAAGAGTTATTTCTGTGAGTGTGATTGGTGACATATAAGAACTTGTAACCTCATGAACTTCCTAAAGTCATTTTGAGAGAAATAGCTGCATCAAAAGCAAGAAATTGTAGCCGGGCGGTGGTGGCGCACGCCTTTAATCCCAGCACTTGGGAGGCAGAGGCAGGCGGATCTTTGTGAGTTCGAGGCCAGCCTGGTCTACAAAGTGAGTCCAGGACAGCCAAGGATACACAGAGAAACCCTGTCTCGAAAAACCAAAAAAAAAAAAAAAAAAAGCAAGAAATTGTTTTTTGCTAGCTTCAGAATGGAATCTTAATTTTGTTGTTGTTGTTGTTGTTTATTACAAATAAGTACTCCTCACGGATACTGTTATTGTCCATTTTGGGAGAGCAGTTTTACGCACTGGTAACTTTCCCAGTAACTGGCAGACTAAAGGAAAGTTCTGGGAATGTGAAACTTTGAGATGTCTTTATTAGAGATATAGGTCTGTACAATAAAAGGAACAATGTATTCTGG
>CAJQZJ010009351.1:8144168-8157353 GCA_907164525.1 Lophiomys imhausi | reverse complement strand
GGCCACTCGTCTTCTTTGGTGTCTGATCTGTTTTCTGCTGAGGTTTCTGTTGTCCAGTTGTCCCTGGATTCCTTGAATGGATGCTTTAAATCTCCTGGAAAGATAAGAACAGAGCCCTGCCTTAATCCTAACTCTGGGACAATTACCTTTTTTTGGGGGGGGGTCATTTTTTTATAGTACATATTTTCCCTATTTTATTTGACATATTTACTTTTGTTTATCTTTGTTCTTTTTTTGGTAGTTTTCCATAC
Organism: Lophiomys imhausi; assembly: GCA_907164525.1. Lineage (NCBI taxonomy): Eukaryota > Metazoa > Chordata > Mammalia > Rodentia > Muridae > Lophiomys > Lophiomys imhausi. The sequence continues at coordinate 8,157,102 of CAJQZJ010009351.1, read as the reverse complement.
ATATTTGTAGATATATTTGTATACAGACACACACACACATCTATATTTACATTGGACCATTTCTTCTCACTAGTCCATGAGCACCTTGAAGGTATAGAAAGTGTTTCTCTGCCTCTCTGTACAAACAGGACACAACACAAGTCAGGCAAATGATACAGAAGTAAAATGCTTGTGATGATATAAAGATCACAGTGGCTTTAATGAAACTTCATTTATCAGAAAAAGTACATTGTCTTAAACTTAGCAACTCTTCTTTTCTGTAAAATGAGGGTGTTAGATTACAGAGCTCCACTTTTCCTTGCCCCTCATGAATTGAAATTGTGTACCTATATAGGAGAGACAGTGCCATCTAGTGGTCAGTTTGTTTAACTTTCAATTTTGAAATTCACCGTCCTCATTTTAAAACACATAATGTCAGTAGCCACGCTGCTCAGAGATTTCTGATCTGATGTGGTTCTGTTATGAGCTCATATTTGGAGCTACAAAAACACAAACTGGTTATTAAAGTACAATGGAGATTAACGAAATAGAAATACCAATGAAAACATACTTTGTTTTTTTAGTAAGGTATTTGAGGGAATATCCAAGCCATCACTGTTTCTATGTGTGTTTATAAAAGGGTATGAGAACCATGGGTGGTTCTGGATGCTGGAGACACTTCTGAGCATGATTACATGCCTCTACTTGTGAAACTTACACTCTTGCAGAGAGGGAGCCCAGTAAAAGTAAATAAGCAATAAATGGGATATACTTTGATTGCAGTAAAATCAAACAAGATGTTGCTGGAGGAGGGCAGCACTGTGTGGGGTTGGCCTCTCGAAGGAGGTGACATTTGGGTTGAGATCCATGGCTAGGGATTATTAGTCCTTCAAGAAGGACTATGCCCCCAAGGGAGGAGACTGCCAGAGGCAGCGAGGGGAGGGATGTGAGAGGAGGAAGAGCATCTTTATTGGCCAGGGCTTGCAGACAGTGGAAAAGAGGGAAGATTCTGCATTAAGGGCAAGGTGTAGTTTTGTAGGAAGAACAGGAACATAATCTAGGTCATCAAACGCCCGGGCAGCACAGTGGAAAATTTCATGAGTGCCATGGATCTGTGAACCATGTTCTGAAGGCACAGGGTCATCTGGCATTGATGCATATACATTTAGAAGGTGGCAAGAAGTGGGTATGACTGTAATGGGGATGGAGAGGAGATGAGTATGAGCAAATTTTTAGTCTTGAGTGGTTAATTGAGATAGAGAAGACTTGGGGAGAACATTTTAGGGGAGGGTGGTGCAGCAGTATGTACACATCACTCAAGTTCCTGTGTTAGAAATGTAAATCTCAAATATGTATACTAATGGTATGGGGGGTGGGGCCTTTGAGGTATAATTGGGGTTGGATGAAGTCATGAGGGCGGGGCTCCTGCCATAGGTGAATACTTTTGCAAAAGAGGAAGTGATTACAGAGCTGGCATGCTCCTGCTCTCTCTTCATATGATGCTTACATGTCAGAAGGTAAGAAAGCCCTCATCAGAGGCTAGACTTGAATTCTGAAGACTCTTCAGCCTCTAGAACTGTCACAAATCAACTCATCTGTTTATATGACCTTGTCTATGGTACTCTGGCACAGTAACACAAAACAAAACACGGCAGGGGGTGGTGGGGGAAGGATCAAACCACTTACTAGGTACGGAGGAAGCATCACTTCCGTGCTACACACTCTTAAAATCTGGGACCATATGAAGGCACAGAATAGAATTCTATTCTTCTGCAGAATATGGTGTTCATTTTAGAAAGGAAGACAGTAAAATCAACAAGTTAAATGCTGACAGTAATACTTGGCCTGAGGGAAGCCATTCCCAGTGGGTGATATAAGAGGGGGGATCTGAAGGAGCCATAGAACAGACTCTGTGTATACAGGGAAGATTGGTCCAGGTAAAGGAAGCTGCACTGAGCCTGGGATGCTCAAGAATCTTAGACAGGCAGAGACAGCCAGAACGGAGATACATGAAGTCTAAGGTAGGGAGAAACCATTACATTAGGCCTTGACGGCTGTTATCGTGAATGTATTAAGAAGGTAGGAAGCAGTTAGGTATCTACTGGTCTGATTTCATTTTAACAACAATCTCTAGGAGACACATTGAGAGTCAAGAGAAGAGAAAGGATCCTAGCCAGGAAGCTTTAGAAAGAGCCTCTGGTGATAATTTGGGCAGTAGGATACTAGCATTGGGTTTGATGACTCCAGGACCACTTTTTAAAAATTATATATTACTTTTCCTAAGAGAAAAATATATGTTGGGCATCATATTGGATTTTCACTGAAAGACATTTTAGTACTATCAATCTACATTAAGACTGCCTGTAAGAACACCAATATAAAGATCTTTAATAATGACCTATGGTGGCCTCACAACCACTTTAGTGCAAAATAGCAATCCTATTAATAATGAACTACTATAAACTACTCTTTCTTCCAGATATCAGATGGCAGGAGCATAAACTCAAATTTAGGTGGAAGATTTTGTGGTTCCAGTATACCTGCCCCTTTTATCTCTTCCAGCAACTTTCTTACATTTCAATTCATCACTGACCTAACTTTCGAAAGAGAAGGATTTAATGCAACATATACCTTTGTGGACAGTAAGTATTTTGACATCTTATGAAATACATGTGTCCTTATGTACTGACAAGAATGTATGCTTATTATATCTAAATTAACTATAGTTTTAGTGGATTATTGCACACATGTGAGTTACATTCCCTGCCCTCAGTTCACGTTTCTTTGGCAAAGTCTCACTAAGCTGCCAGCCTATCCTTGAACTTTATCCTCCTGCCTCAAGCTGTCAAGAAACTGGGATTATGTCACATCCCCCTGACCAGCAGGAATGACACAACCACGATTCTTCTTCAAGCAGTTTATTCAGGAACCTTGTACATCCGCTTCTCTGCTTCTGTTCCTGCTTCTCCTCCCCCAAGCCCTTATATGCCTACTCAAACCCAATCAGATCATACCACCTAGCGATCCAAGATAGGCTCACAAAAGGAGGAAGCACACTGGGCTAGGCAGCCGCTACCAAATAAGGCTTGTTTACAGCTAAGCTTGAGCTTTCTGGCATTAAGCCAGGCACCATCTTAGGGTTGTGGCTCTCCACAGTTCCCCCTTTTTGTTTTAAAACACAACAGGCAAGGGTAGAGGTCTGATCTCTGATATGCATGTAAAGGACATTGTAATGACCCCATGCCCAGTAGCCAACCAGGCTGGTGCCATACCCGTCCGGTATCTTTTTCTCAGAGATGGGAAACTAGGATACCAACCCATGTGCAATCAAACAAGCCCTTCTTGAAGTCGCTAGAAGCTGACCCCAAGTGCAGTTCTTAGCCTCGCATCCTGAGCGTGATGATAGCTTAGTCCTTTAGGACAGTCAACCAAGCTTGCGGCGACTGTCCAGCCTCCAAGGCAGCAAAGGCTTGCACCAGCATGGCATTACTTCTCCTCTGTGAAATCCTCATCTTACAGATACACCATAGGGCAATGAAACTGACTAGGAAGAGCATGCCTCCTAGGGCACCCATTCCTGCTCATTCCTTCAGATGATTCATGGCTTGGAGGATCCATGTTGACAGTCCTTCAGCAACAGAGACATCAACCCGGGTGGAATTCACACACACGATGGCAACTTTCAGATTCTGTATCAGCTTATCAAACTTGCCAGACCAATTTCCTGTAAGATACTGAAGAGAGTTGCTTAGACAAATTTGCAGCTACAGTATAATTTTGATATGGCACAGAGGTCAGACACAAACCAGTCATTTTCCACTCACAGCCAATCTGGGCCACCTGCCACAATACATCCAAGGCCGTGGCTACATTGGCTGACAAATTATTCAAGGCAGCTGCAGTCTGCACCGTAGAATGCATAGCAATGGCAGCTGTGGTAGCCCCCACAGCAGCAAGACTAACAGCCTTTTTCCATTCACTACCAATTCTAACAGAGGACGCTGTTCCAAATCAAGGGCCACATAAGTCATATCTAAGCCAGAAGACCCAAACCCCTTTATTGTCCCATATATTTGAGGGCCCTGAAGGCGGGGGCCCCTCTGCCCATTTTTTTTTTTTTTTAAGGGCTGACCATTAATATCCTTAACAGATCTACATTCATTTGCCCAATGATTTCCCTTCTTGCACTTGGGGCAAAGACCAGGCTGCTTAGGGTGGTTCCCACTTTCTGTTTCATTCTGTCTTCCTTTCTCGGGGCATTGCCTTTTAAGGTGCCCCATCTTTCCACAATGGTAACAGGCGCCATTACTTCCTTTTTGTTTTGTGTAATATGCACAACAGCAGCTGCAAGACCTGCATTAGTCAAAGGACCCCCCACCTCTCTACACACTTTCATCCAGGCTTCCAACCCCTTGTTCTTATAAGGGGTGATAGCTGCTTTACATTCCTTTGTACTTTGCTCATACACAAGTTGTTTAATTAAGGGCATTGCCAAATCAGGATCTCCAAATACCCTTCCAGCTGCTTCAACCATTATAGCCACGAAGTCTGAGAAAGGCTCCAGGGGACCCTGAATAATCTTAGTTAAATTGCCATTCACTTCCCCTTTTTTAGGCAATGATTTCCAAGCTCTGGTTGCGATTAAATTGATTTGTTCAAACACCTGAGCTGGATACCCAGTTTGTTGTTGAGCATATCGACCTTGCCCAAGAAGCATGTCCACATCCCAGGCTGGGTTTCCTGCTGCACGATTAGCAGCAGCTTATTCATTATCAAACTCAATCAAGAAAGCCTTCCAATCTAAATACTGCCCAGAGGACAAGCAGGCACGTGCCAGGCTCATCCAGTCACTAGGAGTCATGCAATAATGACGAAGAGCTTCCACCTGAGCTACAGTGAAAGCAGCATTAATCCCATAAGTGCGGACAGACTCAGCAAGTGCTTTAATTACCTTAAAATCGAGGGGTTCATGATAACGATTTCCCCCTCCATCCTGAAAGACAGGGTAGTACAGCTCATGTCTCACTTCCCTCCAGACATTTGGACAGAATGACCACCCACTAGGACCACTCAGAGGGGAAGTCTCATTATATGAAGGTGACGCCAAGACAGGCAGCTCTGGAGCTGAGGGCTCTATCCGGGTGCAATCAGAACTCTTCCTCAAAGATGACTTCTCCATTTCCTTTGCTAACATTTCAAGTTCCTCTTCAGACTCTGAGCTATCCTCTTCCAAAGTATCTTTCCCAGATTTGACTGAGTGCTCCTCTTTTAACTGTTCTAATGTCTCTTGTCCCTTTTCCACGGCCTTGTACTATGTCTGATCTCCTAAACAACTACGAACAAGTCTCCAAATAGGCCATGCTCCTCTCTGCAATGTAGATTTTAATAGCTCTTTAAGAGTGGAAAAAATGGGCTGCGATGGTGAATTCCCCATACTTTCACTTTTGTTTTTCTTCTACTCGTCCGAATCACGGAACTTTATTGCTCCCTCCAGAGACCTTATTGCCTCTTTACCGAGGTCCTAACCTTGGTCCCACCTTACCTGGGACTTACCAGTTGACTGCCCTGACTGCAAGAAGTTCTGAATCGTTCACCCACGGAGAGGTTCCCCGTACGGGCCACCACTTGTCGAGTCCCCCTGACCAGCAGGAACAACACAACCACGATTCTTCTTCAAGCAGTTTATTCAGGAACCTTGTACATCCGCTTCTCTGCTTCTGTTCCTGCTTCTCCTCCCCCAAGCCTTTATATGCCTACTCAAACCCAATCAGATCATGCCACCTAGCGATCCAAGATAGGCTCACAAAAGGAGGAAGCACACTGGGCTAGGCAGCCGCTACCAAATAAGGCTTGTTTACAGCTAAGCTTGAGCTTTCTGGCATTAAGCCAGGCACCATCTTAGGGTTGTGGCTCTCCACAGGATTACAGTCCTGTATTTCCAGCACATATACTCAAATCCTTAAAAGAATATTAAAATATTTCCCTCCGACCATGCTAGAGCAAGATTGTGAAGACAGTTTGTATAATTAGACATGATTAAAACATCTCATACACTTTTTTTCTTTCTCACCACTTCAGTGCCTTGTGGCGGAACACATAATGCAACATTGACACCACAAAACGCTTCATCACCTAATTTGTCAAACATCAGACAACCATTTTCCACCTGTACTTGGGTCATTGAAGCTCCTCCCCACCAGCAGATCCAGATAACTGTGTGGGAATTGAAACTGGACTCACAAGACTGCTCACAGAATTACTTAGAACTTCAGGACTCACCACAGGTAAAGATCCCAAGGTGACGGCCATCTCATCTGCAAACACTGCAAGTAGTGAATCCACGCCTAAATAAAGTCCGTGTTACTTCTAGAACTATGCAAAGCCCTCTTTTCCAGCATCAAGTGACTTAAACTTAGTCCTGTGGAAAAGATGCTTTCAAACTGCCCCGTGTCTAAGAATTATCTGGGTGTCTTGTTAAAAATGCACATACCTAGGGCCCCCTTCCGACACCAATTCATCTGCATAACACATGTTAGTCAGAGTCTTGTGTTCTGCCACCAATCCCAGAGTTCCAAGGGGGCACACCTGGAGAACTACATCTGTGGCTAGCAGGGTGTGTACAAGGGAACTGAAGGGACCCATGCAGAATGGGGGAAAACCAGCTAAGAGACCATTTGATGCCAGTCTAGTGGCGTTACACTTATGGCACTGTGAAAGTTAAGAGGGGAAACAGAAGCTGTCTGGGCTCAAAGATATAAATAGTTGAGTCTTAATTTCTCATGGGAAAAGGTGATGAGGCATCTGGCATGTGGTGAACCCAAAGATTTGAGCATAATTGTCTCCTAAATAGACAGGTGGAATGAGGGAAGTAATAAGGTGGCTAGAGAAAATATTTAAATTCAGGGCTCACAGACTGAGCTCATACCCTGAAACTTTTGGGAAGCACTTGGATGGCCTCTTGCAGTTGGGGGAGCAGCTAACCCATTCACTCCCAGAAGGCCAAATGTTCAAGGCCTGGCAGTAACAAAGCTCAGCCTGTGATGACCTTCTGAGTTTTCAAGGTCTTTCTCCCTATAAAGGTGGGTTTCATTGGTTCTTACATGTCCCCAGATTGCTGGAGAAGACAAAAGTCTAGCTTGACACAGTGTGGACGGTTCAAGATGCACAAGCTAGAGAACAGCTGGGTGCCACATAGATCCTAGAGACCAAGGTTATTCTTAGGCTCCTGAGGTGGTTGAGGTACTAGGTTAGTGACATTCCACCAACAGTGCTTGTCAGCACAAAATTCCTGTTCCCCAGTGGAAGCCCTACCACAAGGACTCAGAGCCATGTGGAACGAAACCCTTTGGGTCAAAGCATTTTCAGTTTCTTATCACTTTATGAAGATAAAACAATGAGGATCCATTCATATTCCTCATCAGAGCACAGAACTAGCATGTTCAGGGTATGAGGCAACAATGGTACACAGGAGCCCCTGAACTGGCCATAAAAAAATACAAGTGAGGATGTTTACTGTGGTGTCTATAAAAAATACTCAAAGCCTCTAAGGGTTCAGAACAAACCTAGGACATGGAAAGTTCTATGAGCTAAGACACCACAGAGGATAGACACTACAATGAAGACCACAGAAGAGACCTCCCCACTGCCCTGTACCATGTTCACCCAGTGAACTGTAGAGAAAGGCTTCATGAAGCTGCTGGAGACCTGAGATTCACATAAAGCCACAAAATTGAAAGCCTTGGGGGCGGGAGTTGGCAATACAGTTAAGGTTTAGAGGTTACAGCAGACAAGGTCAATACAGGGGGCAGTGGGCTAAGGTAGGCGTCGGAGCATAGACCAATAACAGGAGTCTAGAAGCAGAATTGAAGCGTGTGCCTTCAGAGAGGGTCCAAGAACCGCAAGGATTTCAGCCATATGCATGATGTGTCAGAGGCTGCTGTTTGCTGCCTTTGGGAATACTTGCTTATATGTGTAGAAATTATTGGGCATTTAGCCTGCACTTTGGGGGGGGGCGGCGGGCTGAGGACTGCCAAAAGTGCTGCCAAAGAGAACAGAGAGTTTATTATAGGTGCTGGCTGCCAGGGACAACAGGGAAGGGGAAGCTCGTAGGAGTGTGACCAGCTCTGGCTAGTCGAATAGAACTCTAGACTGGGAGAAGCTGGAGTAATGGACTCATGGGGAGGTCACACAGCCAACAAGAGCACATGCTTCCACTGTGATCTGGCTTGAGAGGGAGCAGCCCTGTGTTCTGCAGAGAAGTGTCTGCTCATGATTTTAGCAGAAACTCTGTACTCCCACCCCTCAAGGAAGGCAGGGCACTGATCAGTTCCAAGGCTAATGTTAAATGTTGCAGGGCACTTGAGACGGGAGTTGCTTTTCATGACTGGACTCTGAAGTCAGACGTTAAATACAGTTGACTGTCTGGTGTGGCAGACAGTCAACTGTATTTAACCAGATCTCATGCAAAGCGGCTTCCATTTGTTTTCAGACCAACGGAAATGCTGTGAATCAGTTCTGTGGGGCAAACTTTACAAACTTGCCAGTGTTCTACTCTTCGACGGCTACTGCAGTTGTCGTTTTCAAATCTGAAGTTTTAAACACAAACTCTCGAGTGCATTTCACCTATCAGATTGCAGGTGAGCCTAAAACTTCATGTTTCTTGGGAAAAGCAGCTTTGGTGACAGTCAGTGCTACTCACAGGCCCCTGTGACAAGATCAGGTTTCGTTAAGGTAAAATATACCCATCTGAAGTAAGATTCAGCTGGAATTCAGGCCTAATTTAGCCAGTTGAAAGCTAAGCCTTGTCAAGGTTTCTTCCTGTGTCACACTCTTGGCTTATATAAAGTTCACAGCTCAGTGAGTTTTGGTGTGGTCGCAATGGTGGGGACTCACTATACCTTAGGAAAACTATTTTCTAAATAACCACGGTGCCTTGAAGAAATTACTTGATTTCAGTGACTGAGAAGTGTTTCCAGAGAATGCTTCATGTAAGGACTGTTTTGAACTTATTGTTCAGAGCTAAACAAGTCACCAATGGAAAACCTTAAGCAGATGATGTCTGGGAGGGTGAGCCTCTGGGTCTGGAAGAGGTCTAAAGGGCTTTGATCTTCCGCTCCAGTTCAAGACACTGGAGTGTTCTTCAAAGGCTGCTGGCACTCATTCTTTCCACATGGGGGCGATACACACGGGCATGCTACTGCACTGAAGCTGAGCTTGCGTGGCTCAGCATCATTCAGGTCCCAGTTTTCTCAAAGACCAGCCAAGAGGCTGGAGCTTTTGCTGAACTTTGCTCAGATTCGGTGGACTCGGAACACTGTTGTTATCAAGATGAAAGAATGCCAAGTATTTTGCCATGCACGTTAACTATGAATATTGTTTCTATCTAAGACTGCAACAGGGAATACAACCTATCATTTGGCAACCTGAAGAGTCCCGGGTGGCCTCAGAATTACGATAACAACATGGACTGTGCCGTTATTCTCAGAGCCCCGCAGAACCACAGCATCACACTCTTTTTCTATGGGTTTGAGCTGGAAAATTCAGTACAATGCAAATTTGATTTCCTGGAGGTAATATATATTTGAATATAATTTAAATGGATTACGTGAAAACACGATGGATCACTAAGAATTTTTTTTTTAAGTGATATCAGTCCAATGTCTTTCTTCATTGTGTGGTTAGTCGTTATTCTTTCAGTCTGTAAGCAGACTGTAGTTACAGCGTGTATAACAGCATCACAGTGACTACAGCACCACCCAGGAAGGGAACAGAGAAGACTTCAAGGAACTTAGATCTGAGTTCCAACCTGCAGGATGAATGGGAATGCTAAGGGCAAGGTTCTGATAGCACTGATTGCATGTGATGGCTTTTACACACATGGGTTCCCAGGGACAGTGAATGGGTGGAGTACCTGTGTCCTGCCGACACTGGGTTGACAGCTTCCCAAGAGCAGCTTCCTGAAAGCAGCTTCCCATGCTCTCTGGAGTGGCCTTGGGGATATATAGAAAAAGCTCCGGAAGATATCCATAGCTTCCACACCCAGCTGCGAGTTTTATTTCTCTTCTTATGCTTCTTTGATCAGGTCCTTAAAAACGTAATCACTATTTTAACTGGGCATAAGTTGGAGTATAGTATGTTACAATGTATATTAATCAAGTCAGGGTAGTTAAATTTTCTGTGTTTGATTACCTTTATGTTCCAAATGTGCTCTCCAGAATTGTCTGATCTTTGTGGGATAAACAACTTTCAGGTTCAGGCCACCCCTTTTGTTCTGATGTTTCTTTTCTGTCAGCCTCTTTTTTTTTCCCCTGCTGCTTCTTAATGCTAACAGATTTCCTGGCTTTCTGGCCACCAGTCCGTCTCCAGCTGCCTTGTTTCTGTACCATCATCCCAACAACCCTGCATGTGGCTCTCAACCTGGGGAGAATGGTGTTCCAGTAGATGGTCTCTACACGTGTTGAGCTCTCACAAGCTTCCTCATGCTTTATTATATAGGAAAGCTCCCCATATAGAATTAAACTAAATCTGTTGTTAATCAGTATCCTTAACAAATAGTGAATTCCCAGGGACAGCTTATGTCTTCCTCATGGGGATACTTTCCATGCAGGAGATGAGGAGGGACGAAATGAAGCTGCTGGAGCTATGCGGTTTGTGCTAGTCAGGGAGTTAAACTTGGATTTGACAAGCTTACTCATCCTCAGAATCAAATGGTTATATGAAGTACTGAGCAGAAAGAAGAAGAGACCGATATGGAAAACGGATAGAGTTCCTTGTTAACTCTGAGTCATAGTCTTAATTCATCCCTAATCCAAGTTGCCTATTATTGGCCCTACTTAACCTTGTCCCTTTGCCATCAGAATGCTGTCCAGCATTGGATAGAAAGTACGATGCCACCCAGACATCCTCCTCCACTCCAGAGAATGGATGAGGAACTTCCTGTTACATTAGTAGAGTCAGGAAGCTTCCACCCAGGCTTTGCAAACAAACCTGCATCTGGCATTCCAGAGGAGACTGCAGGAAGCGCCAGTAATCCTCAGTTAACTACAGTGGGGCTGGGAAGTCTTCCATGAGATTGCTAGCAGGGTGGGCCTGGTTCTAGACCCTCCTGTGAATGTGCCTCCAACTCCCCTCTCTAATCTCCCAGATACGCCTCTGCTCTGAGTTATCCTACCCTCCTCAGAAACTTTTCAGTGGGAAATGTGTCAAGCTCTAAGAAGTATATCTCTCCTCTTCTCCAACAGTAATTTAAAAGAGGATCCTAAGGGAAAGAAAATCAAAAGTCAACAGTATGGGGGTGACAAGTCTTCCAGCATTCTTAGATGTGGCAGCTATCTCATAGACTTGGAGATAACTGACCAGTCTGTCCTAGCCAGAGCCGTTTTGTTTAAACATTTATGAGAGGAACCAAGAATAAACACTCACTGTTGCCTAGGTCTAGAAGGAACTTCCCCAGTTCAGACACCCAAGTAAGTCTGCAGTTTTGCAGAAGATGGTGATGTGAGCTAATGAAGGCCAGCCAGGTTCTGGGCTATGGAATCATAAAGGGAAAGGCTTCTCAGACTAAACACATACATGCTAACACCACCTCTTCCATGCACGGCCTACCCATTGCCCATAACCATTCACATATGAAGCCTCACCAGTGCTCTGAGAACACACAGAAGGAAACAGGAAGTAGGGCTGAACTTGGACTTACAGGTGGTTATCCCCTCCCTCATACTAACCCATTTCCTTTTTGTCCTATAGGTCTGGGGTAGGTACTCATCTGGTACAGAAATATTATAGGTGCATGGGGCCATTTATTTTCCCATGTGGAAGAGACTTGTTTCTGAGCTTCTGACACTTGTCTAATTGCAGCCACCTCAATGGTTTTCAGTGGGCAACATCCCACCACCCACTGTGACAACAGGAATAAAATATAATGACTGGAAACAGGCCAGACAGTGGTGCCCCTTCCCCTTTAAAAATCCCTTTACAGTCCTCAACATGTCTGTACACAAAACAGTTTGTAGGACCATGGCACCAGCTACCACCATCGACTATCACAAGAATGTCAATGTTTCCATGATTATAGTTTGACAGGCATTTCTAAATCTCAGTGCAAATGGTATGTGGTATGAATTCTAACATTCCTTCACTTAAAAATGAAGGTGACTTCCCCTGTGTTCATGGAAATCCTTCATTCTTACGTAGGCAAAGCCTCAACTCCAGTATTCCAGAGCCTGATGGGAAGGATGGGAGTTTGAGGCTAGCCTGAGCTAAGGGTGAGATACTGCCGATAAAACAAACGAGCAAGCAAACATGCAAAACAGTTGCTGGATTTGTCTCATGTGTTGACGATAAATTGAAAAAGGAATAGTATGGGCGTAATAACTAATGGTGGTTTTAACAGGTGAGGAATGGCAGTGGCAGCAGCTCACCTCTGCTTGGCAAATACTGTGGAACATCCCTGCCGTCCCCCATCTTCTCTCAGAGCGATGAAGTGTACTTGCGGTTTCACAGTGATAGCGTAGACACCTCCACTGGATATAACATTGTCTGGACCTCCTCTCTGACTGGTAAGACGCTCACTCTGAGGGAAGCCTCAGGAGGAAATAGACGAAGTCTGTAGGAAGCAGGATTACAGATTAAAAGACCTTTAGCACGTTAGATCTCCACCCGGTGATTTCTGTTAAAATGCAGATTTCTTTTTAAACGATGAGAGTACTGATTTTTTTCCCAAAATTCTACAAGTATTTATCATTCCTATGCTATAAAAGACTGCATTTTACATATAGAAGGCCTGAGAATGCAAACATGGTAAACATTCCCATATAAACTTTATCCTGTTCTTCTGACTTGAAGACTCAGGAATTCTCTTTGAGAATTCAGTGAATGAAGTCACAAAAGGGCCAAATGACACGTCTCTCTGTGTGTGTGTGTGTGTGTGTGTGTGTGTGTGTGTGTGTGTGTGTGT
>CAJQZJ010009351.1:8111227-8137374 GCA_907164525.1 Lophiomys imhausi | reverse complement strand
ATCTATCTATCTATCTATCTATCTATCTATCTATCTATCTATCTATCTATCTATCTATCCATCTATCTATCTATCTATCTATCTATCTATCTATCTATCCATCTATCTATCTATCTATCCATCTATCTATCTATCATCTGTCGGTGTATGTATGTGTGTGTGCACTTGTGCACACATGTGTGTGTTGGTAACTTTGGAAGTCAGAAGACATCTGATTCCCTTAGCTGGAATTACAGATTGCTGTGAGCTGCCCAACATGGGTGCTGGGATCTGAATTCAGTCCTCTGCAAGAACAGCAAGTGCTCTTAACACTGAGCCATCTTTCCTGCCATTCCATTGGAAAATTGGATGGTATTAAATGGGATGAAGAAATCATGTAGTAGTATAATCCTAGCACTTAAGAGGGTTAGGTTAGGTTAGATTGTCACCAGATCAAGACCAGCCTTAGCTATAGTGAGTTTAAGGCCTTCATGGGCCACACCCCAAAGGAAGTAATGGGTTTATGGAGCTTCCTTGTTGGTGAGCATACCCACAAAGCTGGCCAGTGGGGCTCCCACTTCCAGAGTATTTTTCAAACCTTGTCTTTCAAACCTCTTCCAAACCTTGTCCTATATACTTCCCCGTTAGGCTGTTCATCTGCACTTTTGCTTTACACCTTAATGACAAAATTGTATTTGTTACCTTCACATCACCATGACAAAATATCTGACAGAAATACCTTAGGAGAGGGGAGATTTATTGTAGCTCATGGTTTCAGAGCTTCTCAGACGACGGTGGCAGGGAACAGTCAGGTGGAGCAGGGGCTCCTCATCTTCTGGTGGACCAAGAAGCAGAGAAAACGTGACAGGAACCAGAAACTGGGCTTTACTTATAACTATCTCTGATCTCCTCATCCCACCAGCTGGGCCACCACCTTCTGAAATGGCACCCCGATTAAGGACATCGAGCAGGCAGACATGAGCCTGTGGGGGGTCATTCCAAATTCCAAGGACAAGCATAATAAACCAGTGTGTTCCTTGTGTAAAGTCCTAGAAATTAACTCAACTAGAGGAAATGGATTTGACAATCTCATTTATAGCCAGTCTTTGGAAGCTTTGATGATAACCCATTTATTACTTGAGGTTTGGCACTGGAGTGGGGGAGGGAGTTCTGTGCGTGCTCTGCATGCCACCTTGTGGGATCTGATGTTAACTGCAGTGTCAGAACAGGGATTAAATTGTAGGACACAGCTGGTAGGTATCTACTGGAGAATTGTTTGGGGCGCGGGAATGACCCCCTCCATCAAGTTTTGGAAGTACGACGTGGTGAAGGTCATAAGAGTAGCAAAAAGCAGTTTATTTTTTCTTCTCTCAAGAGTAAAAACTAATTTCCAGAAAATTCAGGAAGTGAGTGGAAATGCATTGACAAATAGAGGGAATTGCTTCCCTGCAATATTTTCGAGAGAGAAGCACAACAGGGATGGGGACTGCTGGTCCAGGAGTTGTCTGTATGTGCTGCTGGCAGGTGCAGTGAGGGAAAGTGAGGCAGAAAGAGGAAGTGGAAGTGGAATGAATGGTTGGCGCTCATAACTGCCATTCCCCTGCCCCAGCAAAGGTAGCCTAAGGATGACTGTGCACAAAACTGTTTTAGCCTCTAAAGAAGTTTAACATGATGCAGGGAAAATGAAGGCAGACCTAGAGGGAAACAGACAGACATAAAGGAATGAGAGAGGATCAGGAAGTTAAAGGGATTATCTGAAAAAAAAAATCAGCTCAGATCTTCAGGCTTAGACATGAAATGTAAGGTACGACCAGTTAACAGAAAAGACTCTAACCTGCAGGGCCAATAAGCCTTTAGAACGACGGGAAGATACATTTTTGTTGTTTAAACCACTCAGTCTATGGCATTTCATTATACCTGCACTAAATGATTCACAAGGGTACGGATGCTATCAATAGTAAAACTATCACCCTCAGAAATGGCTAGAGAAATAAAACAGTAACCTTTCAGAAGCATTAAAATATTGATGTGTTGGGCTCAGAGGGGCTTACAGAGACAGAACAACAATCACAGAGCGTGCATGAGTCTGATTTAGGCCTTCTGCATTCATGTTGTGGTTGTTCAGCTTTGGGTTTTTGTTGGACTCCTAACAATGGGAGTGGGTGTATCTCTGACTCTTTTGTCTGCTTGGGGGGCCCTTCTCCTCCTCTGGGCTGCCTTGTCCAGGCTTGATATGAGGGCTTGTGCCTAGTTTTACTGCATCTTGTTATGTTGTGTTCAGTCGATATCACTGGGAGGACTATTCTTCTCTGAAGGGAAACAGAGGAGTAGTGGATCTGAGGAAGAGGAAACATGGGGAGAGGCTGGTAGGAGGGGAGGTGGCAGTCAAGATGTACTGTATGAGAGAAGAATTTTTTAAAAAAGAAAAAATATTGATGCTCTAAAATATTGATTCAGGAAACGGATATATAACCAAATCACAGGTAGTAAACAAACGTGAAATTATGAAGCTAGGAAAATCATAAATGTATGTTAAAGTAATGAAAGGACTAGTTACATAATTCTACACTATCCTCTGCTCCGCAGCCTTTAAACTATTAAGGGAAAAATAATCACTTTAACTGGAGAAAACCGACAGACTCCGTTATACTCAGGCCACCATCCGCATCAGCAGGACGCACTGGGAAAGATGCTATTTTAGTAGTAGCTCTTAAAAAATTAATAATGTCTGTCCAGTTACAGAGAAACATATCAGGAGCCCCATAAGCAGCAGGAGTCTTTGAGCTATATAATCAGGGTTCTCAACAAATGTCTAGCTTAAGAAGTGAAGAGGCCATGACAATGCAAGTCACTAGTGCAAGTTTCATCTTTTCATCTGAGGTGTGTGTTTTAAGGAGAAATTTCTGCTTTAAAATTCAAAGGGCAGGGGCTGGAGAGATGGCTCAGCGATTAAGAGCACTGACTACTCTTCTAAAGGACCCGGGTTCAAATCCCAGCAACCACATGACAGTTCACAGCTGTCTGTAATTGCCGGGTGTGGTGGCATACACTTTAATCCCAGCACTTGGGAGTCAGAGGCAGGTGGATCTCTGTGAGTTCAAGGCCAACCTGGTCTACAAAGTGAGTCCAGGTCAGTCAAGGATACACAGAGAAACCCTGTTGAAAAACTTAAAAAAAAAATTCAAAGGACAGAACTTTCTTCTATTGCCCCACTGGTTCATTGCTTATATGTGAGTCTCTAAACCTGTGTATGTCTGTCTGTCTGCTTATCTGTCATGTGCCTAATACCAGGGGAATACTTTTGGTATCATAGTGTGAAATTGCCAGTTAGAATAGGGTTTTTGAATGAGAGGAAACCAATTATTATATATACATATATAATATATATATACAATTATATATATAATTATTATATACATATAACTATTATATATACATACTGGGTCATCAAGTTTGAGTCATTGGGAGGTAGAAGCCAACAGTGCGGAAGAAATCCATCCATAATCTATCTATCTATCTATCTGTCTGTCTGTCTGTCTGTCTGTCTATCTGTCTATCTATCTGTTTATTTGTGCCATTTGAAGAGAGTGAGAGAGTCATTGGGAGGTAGAAGCCAGAAGTTTGGAAGAAATCCATCCATCCATCCATCCATCCGTCTATCCCTCAATGCCATTTGAAGTGAGTGGGAGAGTCCTAAGAGCCACGGTTTTACAGTGCACAGTCAGCTCTGACTTCTGACACAGATGAAGTTTACTGTTAACATCTAACCCTGTTGCTCAAGACAAAAGGTAGGGGGCAAAATAGCTAGGATACAGAAACGTGTGAGCCTCCAGCCGAGATCGCAATTTTCTGGCTGAATTCTTGTCTTCAGAAACACGATCATAATCCAGGCCTCATAGCTCTCTCGCAGGTATGTGACAGCCACAGAGGTAGGGTCAGGGTTACAATCCTCCGTGGGAGAGGACCGGCAATGAAACACGCAGGATAAAGAGAATAATTGACTTTTGAATTTCCCAAGTCTCAACACAAGCTATTCTCCATTCTGAACATTTACCTCTTTTCTAGCGCCCCACTCTAAAACTCCCTGCTTCCGCCCACAGAGCTTTGTTCTTCAGCTAGTCTACTGACCATGCGCAGATTCTAGACCGCGCCTACCTGTTGTAGTCCAATCCCAGTTCCAAACCCAAGGAAGATGGGTATTTCTCAGCGTGGGGCGGAGTCTCGGAGACTAAAACAGGCTGATTGGCCGGCCTTGGGGTCCACATTCTTCTGTGGGCAGAGCCTTGCCGGGAGCCACGTCTGGGAAACAGTTCTCCTAATTTGGGAAGTGTCAGGCCGGGAGGGGCGTGGGGGTTGGCCGGATTTGGTGTGCGCCTGCGCGATCGCCGGGACAGGGTGTGTTCCTCCTCCCGGATCCTGTTTTTGGGTGATCCAGTTCATCGCTTGCTACCGGAGTTTACCTGCGGGCTCCTACACACACCTGCCAGGTGTTGCCTTTTGCGGTGAGTACGCGGGGTCTGAATCCTCCCACTGAGGAAGATGCCCACTCTCCCCAAGGCTGCCCTGGAGAGTTCAGTCCAGGCCCCTGCCCTTCCGGCCCCCACCCTCCTGTACACACTCTTGCCATCACCCACGTGCTTTGTCGTCCTTTGCTACAGAACATGTCCAAGTCACTGAAGAAGCTGGTGGAGGAGAGCAGGGAGAAGAACCAGCCGGAAGTGGACATGAGTGACAGGGGTATCTCCAGTATGCTGGATGTCAACGGCTTGTGTAAGTTATCGGACAGTTGCTAAGTTTGCTAAGACAGTGCTCTTCTGGGAGGAGAGTTCCATCCCAACAATGCTTGTAAATGTCACTTGTCAGGAGCTTGGCTCAGAAAGTTTGCAACCACAGGTCGTTCTGCTGGGGCTGGTAAACCAGATGAGAATCTCACAGGATGCTGCAATTCCTTATCTGCTGTCGAGGTTATTTCAATGGCTCCGAAGTCGATATTCCATGTAGTGTCCCTAATAGCCATTCATGTTTTAATTGAAAGCCACTTTTGACTTTGTATGGATCGTGAGCCCATAGCATTGAAAAGTTACACGGTTAGTAAGATTTCTTGTGCCAGGAGTGTTTTCAACTTTTCTCCTTCACTACTTATTTCTGGGTCATTCTCCCATTTGCATTCAGGCTTTGCTCAGTCTTTTGCTCTGAGCTCACCGCCCCTAGTTGAATCGTCCGTTTAATCAGGGTGTTGCTTTCAGCCTTGATTTTGTGTGACACCTGTTTTTATTGTGTTAAAACATCTGTAGAACCAGACTGTAAACTCAGCACAAATGGGAATGGTTATGACCTCCATTGCCTGTGCCCCTCTCATAGGAAACTCCTCTTCTCCACACCCAGACAGTTTGTCACCATGTGTGAATGTTGGATCACTATTGCTGGATTTTTTTCAAGTTTTCGTTATTTTTTAAATGCTGGAACTAATTCTGGTATTGGAAAAACACTTTTTAAGCGAAATACAACACTTCGTTAGGTTGTGCGTGACTTCATTTAGACCCTCTGAGGGTTTAACTATTGACAGTGGTGCCCTGCGTTCCTTGGTGGGACTTACAAGGTCTGACTACTCTCATCAGAAGTGGACCCCTTCTTTGCATGCAGCATCCAAGTGAGGTTGGATAAGCACCACTACTCGAACCCAAGCAGTCAGATGTTTCTGCCTCGTGAGTCTGTTGTTTCCTCCTCCCCACCCCTTTTCACCTGTAGTCCTTTAACTTAATTTGCCAAGAGTCAGCTCAGACTTCACAGCCAGGAAAAGCCTTCTCTTTCTACCTCCCTCTGTGAAACTGGCCTTTTCTTCAAGGCACAGATTACATAGGCTTTAATTAATTTATATTTAATCCAATAGTCTCTCTTCACCAGTCATTCATATACCAGAAGAACCATAACTGTGCACTATTCATTCTTGAGAATAGTGTCCGGAACACAATAGGTGCTCCAACATGCCTGCTGAATGAAACAAAGAATGATGGGTAAGTCAATGAGTTCATGACAGCTGGAGCATGATATAACAGACCAACATCAACCAGAGGAGTGGTCCAGAGAACTTAAAGACAGTGGATGGCTTCCTAGGCATGAAGACTATTGTCTGCACTTGGAGCACAGGCTGGGGTGGATGTTCATACATCCAGGCAGAAGTGGAGTTGCAGACATATTGCCTTTGGTGGCCATTGTGAAGAGTCCTGCTTTGACATAGGTTTCATACTCTTAGCATCTCGACTACATCTTGACTTGCTTGATTATGTGTTGGTCTCTTGCAGTAAATATGAGTTTGTTGTGATTTTTGACATTGAAATCCTCCTGAGGATGTAGACACATTCTTCATTGCTTTGGCCTAGTTCCTGCTGATCAGGAGTTTTATTTCAGGTCCCATTGCTAAAGAGAAAGGGGAGGCTGAGCAAAAAGCAGAAGGCCAGCCGGGCGGTGGTGGCGCACGCCTTTAATCCCAGCACTTGGGAGGCAGAGGCAGGCGGATCTTTGTGAGTTCGAGGCCAGCCTGGTCTACAAAGTGAGTCCAGGACAGCCAGAGATATTCAGAGAAACCCTGTCTCGAAACCACCCCCCCCCCCTATAAAAAAGCAGAAGGCCTAGCACATCTGTGCCCTACACACTCTGGCTGCTGCATCCTTCCCCATGGGCTGAATGTGAGTCCATGCTGGGCTGAGCCATTTTATATCATTTTGGAGGACAGGGATCTATGCAATATTAACAAATGGCAAGAGTGGCTTTGCTATTTCAGTTCAGCTCCATTATCTCTTTGAAGCCTTGGCTCTATCTATAGAAGAAAAGATAGCCACTTGCTTCCTGAAAAAAAAAAAAAATGCTTCAGGCCTAGTACTAGAGGGATAAAAAGCAAGGTCATTCTGCTGTTGCTCAGACCAGAAGCTAAGGGGGAGCACTAGTATTTCTTGGCAAGATCAGTGGAAATTTGGAAGTCTCACCCCCTCTGGTGGTGTTGGCTGAAGGAAGGGCTGCATACATTGACTCCCTCCTGTCAGGACTCTAAGAATCTAGAAGATTCTAGAATGTTCACTAGAAGCCTGTTCCTAAACTGGCTGTATCAGCCATTCACTGGACTGGAGCTCAGTGGCCAACCATTTGTGTAGAATGTATGCAATTCTGGAGTTCATCCTCAGCACCACAGGAACAAATTTAAAACAGCCATCAATTGGCATACGATGTATATGCTATATAACAGGGATGTTTTGAGTATTGTGCAAGAATTCCCATATGCTTTTACTTAAGTTTACCTGCAACTGTGACTTTTTGCATGGTAGTTATCCTAATTAAACACAGGAAGCAATTAATTTGCATGTAGAGAACGACTGGACTGTTTCTTGTGTACTAGGATTTCCTTTTATTGCATTTGCTAACTTAATTTCTTAAAAATAATTTAATGAGTCAACTTTGAAGAAAAGAAGGGGGGAGTTACATTTCTTTGAAGCATTTGAGATGCTAGTATTTCTGTTTGTGGGGTTGGGATGTATGAGCACAACAAAGTGCAAAGTGTTTCCATAGATGCATTGAGTCACCTGCTGTGTTGTTGAGACACGGTCTCATGTAGGCCAGGACGGCCTTGAACTCGTTTTGTAGCTAAAGAGGACGCCCTAGCTTCCATCTCCCAAGTGCTGGGATTATGGGTGTGCCTCATCACAGGTCACCTGGTAAACCTGCACTTGGTGGTTCTGTTGAGAATGCATGTTATCAGTCTGAGCCGTGTTTGGGGCAAGTATCAGTGTGACCCTGGAAGAAGAGCCGAATGATACTCTGTTCAAATCTTTCATTTTTTTTTCCTCCTGTAAGTTGGTGACTAGGCCCAGCTTTGGTTTTGAAATGTGTGGGCATCCTTTTTCTCTCCTCTCCCTCAGACCCTTTGTTAGTTGTTGCTGTCGAGAGAATTAACGACTTACCTATCTAGTGACTCCATTCTTGTGTTACGTCTTTGGGAGGCTTCCCCAGTCTCCTGAGTTGTTTTTTTTTGTTGTTGTTGTTGTTGTTTTTTTACCTTATATCCTTTCAGCTTGTCCAGGTGTCTCTTCTATGCCCCTGTGCAGTGCTGGGAAAGAGTTTCTGGAATGAAGGATATTACTGCTTTTAGTTAAATTTTTAGTTGATCTTTTTCATGAAATATTTCCTTCCTTCCTTCCTTCCTTCTTTCTTTCTTTCGTGAATTTCACATCATGCACCCTGATCCCATTCATCTCCCACCTCCTCCTCAGACCTGCCCTCCACCCTTGGAACCTCTTCTAACAGAGGAAAAAAAAAAAAACTTATTGTGGAAGCTGTAGTGTATCACAGTATGTCCCACAACATTCCCTTCTGTCCACATTTTTTTGCTTGCAAATGTTTGTTATAATGACTCCTTGGTCTGGTATGAGGCCTCTGGCTTCTGCTACTTTGTCAGTACTGGAACCTCACTGGGACTGCTTAGATATCCTGTTGTTGCCCTGGGACATGGAGATCTTGTAGTTTTGACTCTGTAGAACTTGCCTGTTCATGCACTCTAGTAGTTCATCACATGCCACAGCACTTGGGAGAGCAGGCCCTACCCCTAGTCTGGGCAGCACAGTAGAGCTGACCCTAGATGTGTGGGTTGCAGGCCCAGAGCCAGGGCTTTGAATTGGCCTGCCCAACCTCATCTAATATATTCTGATTGTGCTTTTTCCCTCTTCCATATCCCCATCCATCCTCCCCACTCAACTCCACACCCCTTTTTTCCCTCTCTCTTTAAAAAACAAGCATACAAAAAAAAAACCCAACATGGAGACTCATATAACACCCCCCCAAACACACACACATAACCAGAAAGCAAAATGCATAAGGCAAAGACCAACAAGACAAAAAAAAAAATCCAAACTAAGCAATACACAACAAAACATCTACAAAAATACCATTGAGTTCATTTTGTTTTGGCCAGATGCTCCTGGACAGGGAACATACTCCGAAATATGGTTAATAATCCCACTGGAGAAATCTAATTTTTCCTTTGCAAGCATGTATAAGTTGTACATAGTTTCTTGCTTTGGAGTGGGGGCCTGTGTCCTCCTCCTCCTTCAGTGCTGGGGTGTCATCTGGCTTGAACCTGTGCCATACCCTCTGTGAGTTCATATGTGCATCAGTCCTGTTGTGTCTGATGGACGCTGTTTCCTTGGAGTCATCCATCCCCTCTGGCTCTTCCAATCATTCTACTGCAGTTGTGGGTCTCTGTATTAGTTCCCATCTACTGCAAGAAGTAGTTTCTCTGATGATGACCAAGCAAGGCTCTGGTCCATGGGCATAGCAGAATATCATCAGGAACAATTTTGTTCCAAATACAGAACACTGGTATTTGGTTTTTCTCTTGGGCCCACGGCCTATCGAGTCTCAGGTTCTTGGCCACCAAATTGTCAGGCATGGTTTCCATCTCAAGGGCCTCAACTCCAATTATTTGTTCTAATATTACACCAGCATATTTCCTAGACAGGTCACTGTTGTAGGTTGCAGTGTTTGAAGCTGGGTTGATGATTGCCATTCTCCTCTGGTAGCACATAGAGTACCTTCCACTGCTGGGAATGGTATTCAGCAGGGGTGAAGGTTCTAGTGAGGCAGCAGCACAACTTCTCCATATTCCATGAGATATGTAGGCGTTCTCTTTACCAATAGGGCCTTACCATCAGTTTGTGGAGAGCAACCAATAGCCTTGGCAATAGCATGAGATATTTGTGGGTTTGCATGGGTCCCCTTGGCCAAAGATTCAGATAGATGTTACCCATTTTTGGCACTGGAAGTTTTCTCCTGGTGGCATAAGGTTTCTAGTTGGGGCATCGTCTCCCCCACTGTTTGGTGATCCCACTCATGTTTTGTTCATATATGTATATATTTTAGGAGTCTCCTACAGTACAATGTTCCCTAGTGTTAGTGTCCCTCACCATATTCCTTCCTTTATGGCTCTCTTCCGTCTCCTTCCTAATTTAATACTCTCACTCCAGTCCATCCCTCCTCCTGTCTCTCCTTAACAATATATTCTATTTCTCCTTCCTTAGGAGAGCCTCTCTTCCCCACTAGTCCCTTATTAGGTACCTAACCTCTGTGTATATATGGATTATATACATGTCTCGAAGCCTTAAAAACAAACATCCACATATAAGAGAAAACTGACAATATTTGTCTTCTTGTTCTGGGTTACATCATTCAGGATGATTTTTTTTCCCCTAGCTCCATCTATCCAACTGAGAATTTCATAATTCCTTTTTAAAAACAGCTGAATAGTATTTCATTGTGTAAATGTACCACATTTTTAGCATCTATTCATCAGTTGGTGGAGATCTAGCTATTTCTGGCTATTACATATAGCCAGAACATAGATGAACAAATATCTCTGTAGCAGGGCATAGAGTCTGTTGGGTGTATGCCCAAGAGTGGTGTAGCTGGATCTTGAGGTAGATCTATTCCCAGCTTCCTGAGGAACTGCCACATTGATTTCCATAGTGACCACACAAGTTACACCCACCAGCAATGTGTGAGGATTCCCTTTTCTTTGCATCCCTGTCAGCATTTGTTTCATCGGTCTTGGCTGTTTTGACTGATGTAAGATGAAATCTCAAGGCTGTTTTAATTTGCATTTCCCTGGCGTATAAGGATGTTGAACTTTTCTTTGTTTCTCAGCTATTTGTGTTTTATCTTTTGAGACATCTCTGCTTAGTTCTGTACCCCAGTTTAAAAATCGGGTTGTTTTCTGTAGGTTCAGTTCTTAAAATTTTTTTATATATGCTTTAGATGTAGTGAAGAAACTTGGGGAACCTGCAGTAGACAGTAAATTAGGGAAGATGAGCAGCAGCTCTGTCCCAACTGGGGACGTTTCTCTCAAAATTTCTAGAGGGGGTATAGTTTACAGCCGCCGTCAGCGACAAGATACAATGTCTAGATTAATTGTATTTTACTTTTTTGCTTGTTTTGAGTACTATGAAATACTCTAAATGTCTTATCAAGATGAGGAATGAAAATAAAGAGAAGGTGTGACCTTTTTGGTGTGAATAAACTAGCAATGGCATTTTCTGTTTTTTAAGTGTTTGGGCCCCAATTAGTAGGGACTTTTTGTTATTGTTTTGTAAACAGATGTCAGTGGAGCTCAGGCTGGACTTGAGTTTGTGAACCCTCTGCTTGAGCCCCCCCCCCCCCATGCCAGCATGCCTCACTGTGGTACTTTAAGATTCTTATTTATTTATTATTTATTACTAGCTGGGTTAAGTAGGCAAATCCCTAGGCTTTTCTGATCCTCCGAGTCCTCGTGTATAAATTGAGAACATTTAGTCTTTCTCTTCTAGAGCCCACAGAATGTCCAGTGTACCACTTTGCAATATAAGGGGAATTCATAAGAGTAGTGCCCAGCTTGAAAATGGATTCAGTCAGTAGCTGCTACATGACATATGATATTTTTATTAATAGTTGGAAACCTGCCAAGTTTATAAAGTGCATTTGTGATTTTCAACAGAACCTGAGCCACAAACATATCGTAGTTAAAGCCCTATGAATGCCCTCCACACTTACAAATTCATTTTCTTGTGTGTGTATCTGTTTGTATGTGTGTATTTATGAGTCTGTGCTAAGCGTTTGTGTGGAGGTTTAAAGGATAACTTGCTGAAGTCAGA
The DNA here is from genome assembly GCA_907164525.1 of Lophiomys imhausi. Lineage (NCBI taxonomy): Eukaryota > Metazoa > Chordata > Mammalia > Rodentia > Muridae > Lophiomys > Lophiomys imhausi. The sequence goes on along the minus strand of CAJQZJ010009351.1, from coordinate 8,125,726 downwards.
TTCTTGCCTCCTACCATGTGAGTACTGGGAACTGAACTCAGGTCCTCAGACTTGGGGACAAGTGCTGTTATCCACTGAGCCAATCTCATCATCCCAAGCTGTTATTTTTAAAATTATTCTGTGATTGTATAAAAATGTACAGCAGTATTTATGACTTGGAAGTCTGAGAAAATGTTCTACAGGTGGATCTCAAGGAGGCATTTCCTCACCTGGGGCTCATTTCTCTGTGGTGACTCTAACTTGTGTCAAGCTGACACACAAAATCAGCCAGTACATCCAGAAATGGAGAGTGGACACTGAGGGCTGTCCTCAGGACTCTAGCTATGATGTGCTTGTGGCTCAGGTTCGGTTGAGTATAACAAATTCACTTTAAAAACTTGACAAGTTTTCAACTATTAGTTAAAATGCTATGTATCATGTAGCAGCTGCTGACTGAATGGATTTTCATGCTGGATACCTACTCTTAGAGACTTCCTTTATATTGAATCTTTATCCAGTGATAAATTAAAATTTACTGTATTAAGACTATAAGGTGTGGTATTGGATAGTAAAGCTCTTTTCCCCATAAGACACGCCACTCACTGCTTTGCTCTTGTACCAGCTCTTTCTTATGAGAATGAGAATCAGTTTTAGAGCCGGCATGAATAACAGCTTAAAATCACCTTTGATACATTTCTGTACTTGCCTGACACAAAGCCTTGTCTCTGTTTATGAGATCTGCTAAGACACTAAGAATGCTGGAGGTGACTCAGCAGCTCAAGCAGGCCTCCTGCATCTTTGATCAGGGAGTTTGCACAGGTTGACTTATTTTTGATTTTTCAGAGCAGGAGAGTTTATTATTTTTAATTTATTTTTTTATTTCTTCAAGTTACATATGTCAATGGCAATCCCCTCCCTACTCCCCCCTGCAGTCCCACCTCCACTAGTGACTGAGGAATGGTTCGTCTATGTCACCATTTGACCAGGAGGGGTCAGTGTTGAGCCACTCATAGGAGGCACTGTTCCCTCTCAAGAGGGCTGTTGCCTTCCCAGTTGCTCTGTAAGCATCTTATCTCTCCTTTTTCTACTGAGATCAACCATCTAATGTCACAAGACCTGTGTCACCTCACAGGTGAGAGGAATCTCACCCATGGTAAGATTTTGGCCTGAAACATCTTCATTATTAGTACCTCTCAAGCTTCCTCACAACAGGCTCTCTCACAACAGTGCAGGATTCATCGAGGTGTGGTGTTTAGTCATGGAAAATGGTAATTTGGTTTTAAAATGTTGGAAAATTTAAAAAGGAGAAATGACGAATTACTCCTATTTTCTTAATTTCTAGGGCTACTGTATCAAAATACCAAGACTGGCTTTGTTAAATATAGATGCCATTTCTTATAGGAAGTCCAAGATGAGGCGCTAACAGGGTTTGTTGGTCCTAAGGCCACCTCACTTGCCGATGTCTGTCTTCTCCTTTGTCCTCAGACAGTTTTTCCTCCGACCCTGTGCACTCCTGGTGTCTGTGCCCAGCTTCCTCTTCTCTGAAGGACACTGGTCAGCCTGGATCAGGGTCCATCCAAGTACTGCATTTTAACTCGTTTAACTCTATAAGGATTGCTTCTGCAAATAGTTTTATTCCAGGGACACGGAGGTCCGGGGGCAGACATGGATTTGGGGCACTGATGCCATCTACACCACCTGGATTGGAGGTTCTCACTGAAAGAGCCCTGGGTGCTCGGGTCTTCCTGTCACCATTGGGTCCACATGCTCTTCGCCAGGCTTCTATAGATTAGAGAATGTCTGTGGTTCCCAGCATTGGGATAGTGGTGGAATCAAAGTTTGCTTCCATGTGTTGCTGGCACCTTTTCTCTTTGGTACTGTGCTGTAGTTTTTCCAGCCTTGCATAGCCAAAAAGTACCAGACCATGGATGGATGCTAAAGGAAAGAAAATGGAGCAGATTCCTGGGGCTGACTGGGGTCGGTCGGCCCACCTTTCAGTGTGTTCATCTTCGGTTTTCTTTTGGTCATTTTATTTTTAAAACTTTTCATACAATATATTTTGACCATAGTCTCTCCCCTTTCCCAATTACACTATATCTGTCCACCCACAACACAACTTTATGGTCTTTTTCTCTTAAAAAGTATTCTTTTTGTGTGTGGGGGAGGGAACTAGGGTTATTGGTAATCGAACTTGGGACCCCCCCTCCGTATGCCAATCAGGCACTCTGCCATTGAATATAGCGATAGTCATTCTCAATTTTTTTTTTTTTTTTTTTTTTTTAAGATAGGCTCTCAATGAGTAGCCCAGGTGTCTTGGACTTACTGTCACCCAGATAGACCTTGAACTTTACTGTGCTCTGCCTCAGCTTCCCAAAAGACTGAGATTAAAGGCTCACCTCACCATGCTTGGCTCATTTTCATAATCCCTTCAAACACTGCATTAGGTTTATAATATGTGCCTCCTACCAGTTTAGGAGCCTGGGGTAAGTGTTGAAGAAGACACAGGAGCAGGCTGGTCTCCATCTGTCCAGAGCCCGATGGCCTGCCCACAGCCCGTACCCTGCTTTGGGGTTTCCTGAGAATCCAGTAGTCCTCACTGAGTTTGATGACCACATGTGAGATCTATTGTTTATTTAATAATTTCTTGTGTGCTAACTTTTTCTATTGTACATCTTAATTCATTTTCTTCCAGTCTTCAGATTAGAACTTTAGCTTCTGGCACTCTTTGAGTTGTGGTGCTAGAGAAAGACTGTGCTGGACGGGTGCTGGTTCATGTGCTGGTAGAACAAACCAGAAGGACAGTAAGTCAGAACGACCTGTGGCTTGTGAACAGTGGTTCTTTACTGTGTCAATACCCCTTTGGGGGTCCAACGACCCTTTCACAGGGGTCATCTAAGACCAGTCCAAAACACCAGGCCAGGTATCTCATTGGAAAGGGAATTTGTTTTCTCAGTTTTTTAGTGATTAATATATAAACCCCAATAAATAAATGATAGCTTGAATAGTTTTCCTATGTTAATACATTTCTATGATATTTAAAATTATTCTTTTGTTTTTTGAGATTATAATATGATTACATTATTTCCTCCTTTCCTTTCCTCTTTATATATATACCTTTCTCCTTTCCCTCCCACATATACCTTCTTGCTCTCTTTCAAATTGGCCTGTGTTTTCATTGATTGTTACATACATATATATATGTGTATGTGTATTCCTAAATATTTAAGTACAGTCTACTCAATTTGTATAATGTAACTTGTATGAGTGTTTTCAGGGCTGACCATCTGCAATACAGCTCCTGAACCTAAGGCTCAGGGATCATTGTGGAAAAAGAGGCCGAAAGATTCTAAGAGCCAGAGGAGGAGAGAGTTTTCTGTGAGATTGTCTCCTAGTAATGTCAGAAGCTACACACATGAAGTCTCACCAGTATGACTGCTTCAACATGGGATGAACAGGGGCACCAGAAAATGGGCTAACATGGAAAGGGAAAGCTGGGAGTTATCATCCAAAACCAGAAAACTACAGGCAACTAAGGAATGCTGAGAATGGGAGAAGCAGTCTTCCCCAGGGAAGGGCACACCAACTCGTTATTCAGTACCAAATGGTTAGACGTGAAAACATTTTTCCCTTCCAGCTTTGAATGTTTAAGTCTTCAGGGCATGTCAGACATATTTACTTAACATATTACATATTCGTTTTCTACAAATTGTGTACTTTGTGTGTGTGTGTGTGTATATGTGTATTCCTCCCCTAGACCGTCAAGATGGCCCAGAACTCACTGTGTGGCCATGCTGCCCTCAAGTTCATGGTCCTCCTTGCATCTTCCTCCAGGTGCTGATGCTCCAGGCACATATCACCACACTTGGATTGGTAGAGTATATCAACACATGATCACGTTCATCATGTACCATGTCGTGATAGTGGTGGTCCACTTAATGGCTGCAGAAACACATTAAGGAAGCCTAAGTAACAGTCAGTGTGTGGTAGAAGGAGGATTTGAATCCAGGCCTCCAGATTTTAGGAGGCACATTCTTGGCTATCCTGTATTTCCCTGTTTCTCCAGACTTTTATGACAAGTTCTGTATAAACTCTGTAGAGGAGACAAAGAGACATGACTAGTTGAACGAGTAAACTTAGTACTTGATGCCCAGCTGCTCATATTCTGGAAGCCATGGTGGGCTAGTGGCTTTCTCTCCACTTAGGAATGCATTTGTGGATCCATGACCATCCACCCATATTCATATCATTTGAGCCGAGGAACTCAGAACTCATTCCTGCAAACACATGCACATGCCTCTTAAAAGATGTCTTCATAAACACTTGACTAAAGACTTCGTTCAGAGCAGTGCAACTCCAGCGTTCACAACAAAAGACAGCACATTCCTATCATCTTGGGATCTCCCGCCCAGTCGCCATCCCCTCAGGGAGGCCCACTCTCCCCACGTTAGAAGTGTAGATGGATGTTGCCTGTTCCTGTGTATACCATTGGGGGAAAAAAAAGAAAGAGGGTAGTGCACCATGTGCTTCAGTGTCAGGACTCTCCAGTTCAGCTGAATGCACGTGTGATGATCATTTGTATGCAGTGGGTTGTAGACAACGTTTATTCAGCCTGCCCACCATTGATAAGCATTTGAGCAAGGCTCTGATTTGGTTTTGAAATGTCCCCCAGAGGTTTTATTCCTGTCTTGGACCTGTTGGGAGGTGCCAGAAACTTTAAGGTGCAAAGAGGCTCTAAGGGGCATACCCTTTATGGCGATTTTAGTGTCCTATCCTTTCTACTTAGTTGTTGTTTATTTCCCAACCAGAATCTTGGTAGGTTTGCTCTAGCCTCAAAGCAACAGGGCCTTCTTACTCCATGCTCTATTGCTGTGAAGAGACACCATAACCAAGGCAACTCTTATAAAAGAAAGCGTTTAATTGGGGCTGGCTTCCAGGTTCAGACGTTTAGTCCCTGATTTTCGTGGAGAGGAGAATGGCAGCACACACGGTGGCGCTGGAGCAGTAGCTGAGAGCTACATCCTGATCAGCAGGCAGCTGACAGAGACTGTGCCTGGCATGGGCTTTTCAAACTTCAAAGCCCACCCCCTACCCCCACCCTATGACAAACTTCCTCCAATAAGGCCATACCTCCTGGGGGGCCATTTTTATTTAAACCACCACAAGGGTCAGGCAGCCAGGAGCGGAAACCTCTAGATGGTGAATCTACATCAGCCTGTTCTGCAGTATGTTTGTTCCATCGGTACAGTAACTGAAAGCTGCCTAACACAGGTATCCTCCAGGTAGGGCTGTTACAGACAGTGCTGCTGTGAGCATATGGAGATACATTTTGGTGAACATATGCGTGCACTTCTGTTGGTTAAATACCAGGGAGCAAATTGCTGGGCGGTGGAATGTGCACCCATATGCTTTTGAAAATACAAAGTGAGAATCACCAACATAGGGGAAATATTTGAGAAGTATATGGCTGACTTACACTGAATACTCTTAATGTATATTGGGTTTTAAAAATGCCACCAAGCAGGCCAGACAAGGCCCTTTCTAGAACACTGGCCCTTTCCAAGCAAGCTTTTCCTATCTCAGATCCCTCTGTGAGAAGTCTCACACTAATGGGTCTATCCGACTTACACAGGAGGCTTCCAGACATGGCTCTGTTGGTAACAGCGTCACCTCGGGAACCACTAAGAACACAGAGTGTGGTCCATGCCCCAGACCAAGAACTAGGAAGGTCTGAATGTGGCACCAGTGACAGGTTTTGCATTGAAAAGTAAGTTTTGCTTTTTTATAGGCTAGTGTTGTCATAGTTACTGTTGTCCAAGCTCAGATTGTTCACATCAGGTTGCCCCCTTCTTTTTTGCTCTAGATAAAATACCCAGATAAAAGCAACTCAACGGGGAAGGCTTTACTCTGGTTCACTGTCCAGGTGGCTGGAGCACATGGTGTCCAGGGTCTCAAAGCAGAGAGCTATAAATGTAGGCAAGCGTACTCAGACTACAGTCTTTGTTTGTTTCAGTCCACGACCCCGTGCTCAAGGAATAATATTTTCATATACTGACTTGTAGTTTATTTTAATAAATTTATAGGCTTTTCTTTCATTTCAGTTTTTTCCATATTTCAAGTTAGTTTTACTAACATTAAAACTGATGTTGTCTTAACAGCTCATGAATAGATAACCCAGATCAATCCTCCTTCCCTGTTTACATATTACAGTTTACAGTTATGTTCCCTCCACTGTGTCTCTAGGATTTCTGTCTTGCCCTTTCTTGATTAGGCCCTGTCTTGATAGGAAGCCCTTGGTGGTCATTTTTCAGGTCATGGGGTAGACTTGTCCACCCCTCAGCTCTAACAGGGCCTCCCCTGCTTTTGAAATGGACACCCTTCCTAATTTCTGCTGATCTTCTCCTAACTATTCGCTGTGTTTTCTGGTGAGTTTGGTTAGCTCTCATGGAGTTTGTTAGATAGTATTTTGTTTTTCCTTCACACCTGTACTAGTATCATTGATCTTTTTTGGCTTTGGATTCTCCCTGCCTGTCTGTATTTTGGAGTTTGTGAAGACATTGTATTATTTAGGTTTTTGTAAACTGAATATTGTAGATATTGAATTTTCTTTGTTTTATTACAATCATTTAATTGTGTGTGTGTGTGTGTTGTTTTGTGTATGTGGTATGTGTTTGTGTGTATATGTGTGGTATGTGTGTTTATGGTGTGTTTGTGTATGGTGTGTTTGTGTATGTTGTGAGTGTTGTGGTGGTTCCATTCTCATGGTGTGCCTGTGGAGGTCAGAGAACAATCCGCAGAACCTGATCTTCGTTTACTCCCTGGGGGGATTACAGTCAGGTCCTCAGGTTTGCAGTGGGCACCTTTAGTAGCCGAGCCATCCTATTTCTACTTACTGTGAGTACCTGAAGGTGCAGGTTGAAGTTAGTGACCAGGCTTGGTGGCAAGCACCCTTACCCCTGAGCTATCCCACCTAGTCACTGTGGGTGTTTGAACATGGAAACTGAGAGTCCTTAAGATGTGCAGTTGTGTTGTCACCATCTTCCCAGAACTTCATTTTATTTTTAACCTAGCAGGAGCAGGAGGTAGTTGATTCAGTTGCTCCCACTGCGGGGCCTGTGTCACCCCCTGTGTCACCCCCTCCTTACCCACTGCGGGGCCTGTGTCACCTCCTGTGTCACCCCCTCCTTACCCACTGCGGGGCCTGTGTCACCCCCTCCTTACCCACTGCGGGGCCCGTGTCACCCCCTCCTTCCCCACTGCGGGGCCCGTGTCACCCCCTCCTTACCCACTGCGGGGCCTGTGTCATATCTCCTTACTGCAGACCTATTGTCGTCAGTAATTCTCCACCTCTGTACTGCACCCCCCACCCCCCGGACTCCCTGTTCCCATCAATTCAGGTCTCTGTGTTACATCCTTGACCTGAATTTTGGGTGCGGAAATCTCGAGCCTCATCCACTCGGCCTCATGTTCCAAGGCACAGATTTTCTGCAATGAGGTTTCCTAAGCTCTTCTCTGTCTGCCGAGAGATAAAAGTTACTTGGAGTCCAGAATACATTTTGTACACAAGAGGCACATAAACAATGACTTGAAAAAAACATAGGTTTCCTTTATATCAAAGTCTGAGGCAGCCCTTGTAAGTCAGTAAACATCTCTGATCATCTTGGCACGCAGGGACCTCTGTTTTTTTCCAGGTTCCTCTGTGTGCAGCTTGGGCAAGTGGTGGTTTTAACTTGTTAAGCTGATGGAATGTGGAGTATCTACATTTGGAAAGGCCCTAGATCACCTGCCTCAGTTTCTCTTGGTAAGAATTAATTGTGGAGGCCATGGATATGTTATCCTTTATGCTGTCCCATGGTCAATGTCTCAAGTTATTCGGTTGGTGAACATTATACTCGGAGATTCAGCCAGAGGGGACCGATAGAACGATATTCCCAGAATTCTCAGGTGTTGCTGGTAAACACAAATCTTCACCTTTTACTTGAAAACCTGTTTTACTATATATATATATTATATGCTATATAATATATATATATACTATATATACTATATATATATATAAATACTCAACTATGTTATTCCATTTTCTTCTGGCAGAAGTTATTGCTGTCCAAAAGCCTGATGATAATCTCATTTCATTTCGCATGTAAAATCTTGCTCTTTTTTTCCCCCCCACATGCTGAGATTTTAACATTTTTCTTTAGGTCTCAATTGTAAAAGACACCTGTGGCTGCAGCAACAAAGTACCACAAACATGCTGTCTTAAAACATCAGAAAACATTATTTATTCCCAGGTCTAGAATCAAAGTATCCACAAGACCCACCCACCAGGAACTGTGGGAGGGAGTTGGGTATGGGCCGCTCCATGAGGTGGTTCATCCTCCAGTTAAAAACATTGTTCCAGGTGGGGAGGGGTGAGTTTTGCTAAGACAAAATGTGGTTAAATCCTTTCACTGCTCCTTGACGTTTCCCCTTACCAGTTAGAATCTTCACCTCTCTAGAGAAAATGAGACTCAAGCTGATTCTTTTCGTGTTTCTTTTTTTTTTTTTTTTTTTTTGGTTTTTCGAGACAGGGTTTCTCTGTTTAACAGCTCTGGCTGTCCTGGACTCGCTTTGTAGACCAGGCTGGCCTCGAACTTGCAAAGATCCGCCTGCCTCTGCCTCCCAAGTGCTGGGATTAAAGGCGTGCGCCACCACTGCCCGGCTTCTTTTCATGTTTCTTAAAGTACCTCTAGAGTTGACTGGAGGAGTGAGCTTTATATAGTTCATGTGTCTGAACTAATTACTTTTCATCGCTGTGCCCAAAATACATGGCAGAAACATCTTTAGATAGTTAGAAAACATTTAGAGGCCAGGCGTGGTGGCACACACCTTTAATCCCAGCTCTCAGGAGGCAGAGGCAGGTGGATCTCTGTGAGTTGGAGGCCAGCCTGGTCTGCAAAACAAGTCCAGGACAGCCAGGGCTATACAGAGAAAGCCTGTCTCCAAAAAACAAAACAACTACAACAAAAACCCCAAACCATTTTAGAACTATTTAGAAAACAGAGGTATTTTGACTCACAGTTTCATACCATCATGAAGGAGAGTTCATGGCAGTTGGAACATAGGTCACATCATAGTGGTGGCCTGAAGTGTAGGGGAGGCAGCCAAGGGAAATCAGACCCACGGACCCATCTCCTTAAAGTACCACAGCCTTCCAAAACAGCTCCAGCCATTGGGGACCAAGTGTTCGAACACGTGAAACTGTGTGGGCTATTTCATACTCAAGCCATAACATTATTTCTTATTATACTGTTTGCCAGATGTGCCTTGTTTACTTTGTTCCTTTGTACTTCATTTCATGTTTGTTGAGATGAGGAAAGTGTGGTTCTCCTCAGCTGAAGGCTAATGTGTTTGTAATAACTGGTACACAGCAGCTATACCATGATCATGGTTCAGCCTTTGGTCTTGTATTTGTTGTTGGTGTTTTAATTTTAGGTTTTTTTGAGACAGGGTTTCTCTCTGTACCCCTGGCTGTCCTAGAACTCACTCTGTAGAGCGGGCTGGCCTTGAACTCAGAAATCCACCTGTCTCTTCTGAGTGTACTACCACCATCTGGCTTAGATTTTTTTTTTATGTGTTAAGCTGGGTCCTAGTCCCTTTTGAAGATCTGGATGTTCAAGTTTGCATACTGAGATTAGGAGGTGAAACACCAAATGCCTAAGTGCTAAGGATTTGATGGAAGTTTATCGACACCGTGAGTGACACCTCTATGTATAAGGGGGGGCAGGCAGGTGGAACAGATTGTGACAGGATTGTGGGAAAAAGGCACATGCAGAAGAAATCTGAGGAAGGTCTGATGCTGGCTGGAAAAACAGACTCATGTGGACTTGGGCAGTTACGAGGAACAATGTTAAGGTTTAATATTCATTCTCTCCTATAGGCACATCTATTTAAGTGTTTGGTCCCACCATGGCGGCACTGTTTGTGGAGGTAGTAGAAACCTTAGGAGGTGGTGTTTAGCTGGAGGAAGTATGCCACTGGGGTTCTCCGTTGATGGCTGTACCTGCTCCTACTTCATGGTTCCTTATCCTGCTTCCTGTCCATCTGCTGTCAATTGCTCTCCTTCAACAGGCCCTTCATGAGGCTCGTGTGATGTTAGAGGGTCAAGTTCTATTTCCTGATTCTTTCTCCATTGGAAGGGGGCTTGGCTTGCCTTTACCAGGGAAATACGGACTGGGTTCAAGTGAGATTGTCTGGAAGAAAGCTGAAGTAGGGGCAGACAGCTATAGCCCAGGGAGGGTAACCAAATGAATAGAAATATCAAGGTCAGGCCTGGTAAGACAGAGCCTCTGGCCCCATGTGTGCAGCAGTATGTTCACCTGTGAAGTTCCATCATTACTAGAAGGTACTGGGCTGTCTGGGAGTACCCATGGCTTCATTTTAGAAAGAAACCACACCAGTGAACCAAAGGTCTCTTTCATCCTTGTATGATACAGAGTCGAGTGGACTGTGAATGCTGTTAGTGGAGGTTTACATGTTGAATATTTGGGGGCAGAAGATTGTGTTAGAAATCAGCCAGTTTCTTGTTTGGATAGCTTAGAAGGCTACTCTATGCCTATAAGCTCTCTGGCCATGAGCAAGTCACTTGACTTCTCCTGACCTTATTTTCCTTGTCTGAATCTAGGAGAAGTACAGGTAATGTGACCATTACTTTAGAGGATTGTTTTGAGGCATAGGTGAGGAAAATTCTTAGATCTGTGCCTGTCATGTTGTGAACATTTGGTAAGCATTCAGTATTACTGTTATGTCAACACAGTGTATTGATGTCATGGGTCCTGTACAAATATTAATTCCTCTTTCTTTCTTTTCTCTCACAGAATCAAATACTTTAATTCAGCCTTTCATATTAACATGATGAATTTGTGCTCTGGAGGGATCTAGTGATTGTCTTAGGATCTCATGGCATTAGGACACAGGCGTCACATTACTTGGAACTATATAATATCTGCTTTCAGCTCAGTTCTTTTATGTAACTGTCATATTTTTTTCAAGGTAGAATTTTCCCTTTCATGTATATACTATTTTTATTGTGGTAAGATTTTCTACTGTCTTCTACAGAACACTCTGACCAAGTGTGGATATTATTTTTCCAGTTTAGAAACAATAAACTCAAGATTAAGAATTGAGAAAGCGGGATCTAGTCTCATCTCTGGTTGTAGTACTCCGTGGACTCTTAGAAAATAAATAACCAGCATATTGATCTCGTGCTCTCAGATTTCCAGTGTGCTGTAGTTTGACTGTTTCCTCAAACTTCATGTGCTAGCAGCTTCATCCAGGCTCCAACAGTGTTGGGAAACAGGCCCTAAAAAGAGCAGAATGACCTTCATGATGAGTCAGTTAATGTCATCTCAGGAATGTGGTAGTCATCGAGAGAGAGAGAGAGAGAGAGAGAGAGAGAGAGAGAGAGAGAGAGAGGAGACAGAGAGACAGAGAGACAGAGACAGACAGAGATAGACAGAGACAGACAGAGACAGAGAGAGTTGTTGTAAAACTGAATTGGATCACCTCTGGTCTTTAAGCCCTCCCTCTCCTGCCTTTCTGCCTTCTGCCATGGAATGTTGCAGTCAGCAGTCCTAAGTAGATTTGGGCCTTTGAACATGAACTTTTCTAAATTATAAAAAATAATTAAAATATAATTAGATCATTTTTCCTCTTTCCTTTGTTCCCTCAAAGCCATGCTATGTGCCTTCCTCCCTTTCTGTTTCCAATGTATGACCTCTTTTTTTCTTTATTTTCAATTAAATAGTCTATGACATTTGATTGTAACAACAAAAATGACCAAGATAAAGATGCCTTTGGCTTTGGTATTCTGTAAGTGTCCAGTTGCTTTTGCTGTGATAAACACCATGACCAAATGTAACTTGGACAGGAAAAGGGTTATTTATTCTTACAGGTCGAAGTCTATCATGGAGAAAAGCCGAGGCAGTAACTCCAGGCAGGAGCTTGAAGCAGAAACTACAGAGGAATGCTGCTTACTGACTTGCTCTCTGACTCATGTATGGCTAGCCTTTTTTTTTTTGTTTTTGGAGATTGGGATTCTCTGTGTATCCCTGGCTGTCCTGGACTCACTCTGTAGACCAGGTTAGCCTGGAACTCACAGAGATCCACCTGCCTTTGCCTTCCAAGTGCTGGGATTAAAGATGTGCGCCACCACGCCAGGCCAGCTAGCCTTTATATGCAGCCTGGCCCCATCTGTCTGGGGATGGCATTGCCCAAGTTAAGTTGGACCCTACAAGGTTAATTAGCAATCAAGAAAAATTATCCACAAACACGCCCATAGACCAGCTGATGGAGGCAGTTCCTAAACAGAGGTTCCTTCTTCTCAGGCCACTCCAGTTTGTGTCAAGCTAATAATGAAAACTAACCAGTAAAGTAACTATAGTTTTGAAAAATACGTGTTCATGTTACTCAGATGTAATAATTTATGCTAAAAGAAAGTAAGTTGATGCAAATAAGCAACACAAAAGAAAAGGACAGGAAGGAGGAGAGGGAAAGCAGGTAGGCAGATACGGAATTGTATTGACTCTGGTTCTCGAAGATTTTCCAAATTGAAACTCTATTTAGTCATTTCCCTTTAAGTGGGCTCTTTTTTCCTTTATGACTATACTTGTCTGTATATTGGTGAGGGTTCTTCAGGAAAATAGAAATGGTTAGTTTTATGCAGACATGTACAGACTTAGAATTAGATTTAGTACGAGAGTTCATTCATGAGGCAATAGAAGCTGAGGAACCACATGGTCTGCTGTCTACAACTTGGGAAACTAGAGACATTGGTGGTAAAATCAGACTAAGATGGAAGGTCTGAGAACCAGAGAAAGGGGAATTGTCAGAGAAGGAAGGCTCAGCAGCCAGAAGCAGTCACATTTTTACTGAATTGTCACCTGTAATAATCTGTGTTTTTGTTGAATGAAGGTCAAGGTAACCATAGCACACAAACCATTTATATTAAATGGTAACCAAGTTTCTTTGTTTTTTGGTTGTTTTTAAACTTACTAGTAAGGAGTTTGCAAGCCTGCATAGTAATTAGCTGTGAAATGAAGAAAAGCTTTCACACCACACTGATTTTTGTTTAAGGTTCTCTTCAGTATGAGCAAAATCCAAAATAAATGTTTTTATGATTCTGAGTGTGTTGATGAATATGTTTGTGTTATTTCTCAGTATTGGACATTTTATTGTCTGTCTTCATTTTAATATATTGCCAGAACCTGCATACTTAAGAAGGGCCGGATATGTAGTCTACTACCAGGGGTGAAATAGCTTCCACCTGGTGACACAGGCAGGCATTTTAGTCACATATCACAGACATGCAAAACTCAAATTGCTCAGCATTGGCACTGACAACCAGTCAGTTCTCACATTTTTGTGGTGTCTTTGAATCAAGGTTAAATGTCATAACCCACTAGGCACCAAAATGGAAAGAGCTATTGGGATAGTCTTATATGGAAAGTTCAAGGTAGATTTTTTTTTTTTTTTTAGTAATTTACAACTTTGGGTAGATTAGTATTATGATGGGTTCTGTGCTCATCAACTAATGACATTGCTGATCACAGTAGAATTGTTCAGCATTTCAACGGTGTACCTTGTAAAATAAGGGGACCACGCTGAATATCCGAGGGGATGTGTTAGTGGTCCACTGTGTTTCATTTTATACTACAAGGGCCACCGAGATCCAGTAAGGCATTTGTGTTCTGATTGCTAATAATGCCTTCCAGTTGCTTTTGCTATTGCACACAGCCTCCAAAATGAACTGATGACAAAAGTCCAATTACTGTGACCAAAATTACAGAAATTTTCACTGGTGAGCCAAAAAGGCCAGTTCTACCCAGTGTCAGAATTTACAACCATGTCAAGGTCAAGCCACTTTGCATGTTTACAAGCCTTGTGTTCTTTTCTCCTGGATGTAAATGTCATCCTGTAAAGCTAGATCTCCCCTCCCATCTGGAAAGTGCCACCAAAGGAATCCTTTGCTTCCCAGTTTCCCAGTGGAAAGCCTTGGAGACAGCGCTTAGCATGCTACATCATTGTGATATGTGGAGTTACTTTGGAAATAACTCCACAGCATCCTCATGGGTGTGGTGGCTTTATCCTGCTGATTTTTGTTGTTATTCTCATGTTGTCTGTTTTATGCTGAAGAATGAAAAACAGAGAACCTGGTTTATAAACAAGAGTTGCTTTCCTTTGTGTCTGGAAATGGTGATTCTTTTTCCAGTATTTTATTTGTGTGTGTGTGTGTGTGGGGGGGGGGGGTAATGCATGTGAACATGTTTATTGTGTATATGCACATATGTATGTGTGCTTGGAGGACAGAGCTGATGTCAGTGTCTCCACTTGTCATTCCCCATCTTATTTTTTGAGGCAGGGCCTCTCACCAAAGCTGGAGCTCACAGGTTGGTAGGAACTAGGAGTCTGCTTATCTCCAACCCACCCTGCACCATTACAGTTACAGGCTCCTGTCATGTAGATCCACACTGTTCCAGTTACAGG
>CAJQZJ010009351.1:8082771-8100526 GCA_907164525.1 Lophiomys imhausi | reverse complement strand
TCTCTCTCTCTCTCTCTCTCTCTCTCTCTCTCTCTCTCTCTCTCTCTGTGTGTGTCTAAAGTACTCATTTGAAATTGAAAATCTGTCCCACAAAAGTACTCAGAACACACTGAGTATGAAACAGGCTGATGTCATGCCAGTTGAGAAGTGGTTGAGTACTAATCCCCAGCAGTTTGGGAGTTCTAGCCAAGGACCAGCCTGCTGGGAAGGATAAAGTAAGAAGAGAGACAAGTGTCTGTCACAGTGGTCTGTCTGTCCTGAGTGCTTTTGCCATGACCTTCACAAGGCCATGCTTTGTGAGCGCTAGCTTTGGGATCTTCAGCTTTCTCCAGAGGTGTTTTTGCCTTGTTGAAAGGAATTTCTTTGGGAGACAGTCATTTTATTGTTTGTCCACTGGAGGTCACTGTTGAGACACAGATGTCATTCCTGTACCCCCAGGTTTGTTACCGAAGATTGAAAAACAAGTTTGTGTTGTCAGAAGAAATGTTTTTGGCAGCTCTCTGGCGTGGCTTTGTACCACAGGGCATGTTGCTGTTGCCATTTACATAGTGCAGTTTTGTCACACTTACAATAGATCTTTATCAAAAGAAGTATTTGGTTTTTCTATTTGGTAGTTAAAACTGAAATACATATTCAGGTCCACAGACCATTTTTTTTTTTCACTGTGAATTATTGCTGCTTTCTTGAGTTAGGAACAATTCTTCATTCTCCAGCATGTCTAAATAGAAGAAAATGTATTACTTTCTGCACTGTTTTGTACTGAGTGTATTTGAGATTTTCTATAGGAGGACATTCAACATACACATGTCTCTGATCCGATGTTAATTTACAAATAGCTATGAGAACTGAGAAATATTCATTTTGCTCACATTCATACTGGTTTTTATACTACTAAATGGCATTGTATGGAGAATGCCATGTGTTATGACATGGGCTACTTTCAACATGAGTGAGGAAAATCTCTAGGCATTCTTTTTTAACATGAAAGTTTTCTTAATTTTGCACAGTGATCCTGTACAAACACCCATCTCTGGATACTGCCAACAGTTTAAGTAAAACAACAGTGTGTCACGTTGTGTGGCCCCTACATGTCAAGCACGAGGCCCTCATCAGTTTGAGCAGTGAACATGGACTGCATCTCTTGTCTTTTCAATCATTGAGCACCCCTCTGTTTTAGACAGTGTTCACTAATTGTATGTCTCTGAATTTGAAATCATGTGGTTGGTTGGATGCTTTGTACGTTCCCTGAGGTATTGCCAGGTCTAGCTGCACTTTTGGGTCTTGGCTGTGGGCTCTATCTTGTCATTTAATGTATTGGAAATGGCTAGGCAGATAGTACACCCAAGAACTATGGCCAGATAAGAGTTTTGAAAAAGTGATTTCTCATTAGGGGTAGCTTAGATGTGAGTCTGAAATTATAGTGAACAAGAAAATGCTAGGGTATTTTCTTTAGCGATTTCAACATTTTTTTTCTTTTTTTTTTTAATCAAGGGTAGTGGTCTGAGTACGTAGAGAATTAGGACAATGTTTGTAAATTTTATGTAGACGAATAGGATATATACCACAAGGATCATTGTAAGTGAGCTGGGCAGGCTGAAGATGCAAATACGGCATTCTGAAAATGTGCAGGTCCAGCTGTAAAGAGGAGAATGCAGCAGGCTTTAGAAATGGGATACATTGAAAACCTTTCCCATATCCATAAGGGGTTATTGGGATGAGTGAGAAAAATTAACTGTCCATTTCACAAGAATGACCTTCACCACTCTCCCAAGACCTTGCTTCTCCTAGGTCTGCAGCTTGTCCCTCTTTCATAGCTTATTTGTCATCCCGTGTGCAAAAATTCCTGCGCCTGGCCTGGATGAAATTAAAGTATGAGGGGGGGATATGCAAAATAAATCTCCCGTGCCATGAATTTATCTTGTGACAATATCAAAACAACTTGCTGTTTGCATTTTAACAGAGCACAAATGTATTTATAACACAGAAGCTTTGATCAATAGCTTATTTTTTTAATTAGTGCACATTTATCAGCTTGTTACTGTGGCATCATTTGAAAGATTGGAGTTGAAAAAGTGTGCACATAGTATTTTTGAGCCTGACAGCTATTAATTAAACAATACCTCTCTCTTGGTCCCAGGCGTCAGGTTACCTTGAAAAATCGCCTGCAGTTGGCAGGGTGCTGTTATTTTTGGCTTCAGTGAGCTGGCATGTGAGGTCATCACTCGCAAGAGTGGTCCACCCCAGGCCAGGCCTCAGGCAGTGGGTGCAGTGAAAGGAGATTGCCTCCCATGAACCTCACCCTCGGCTGATTGGCGGTCATGCTCCTTGAGGTCCAGTTCCCATGACCTCTCCCTCTCAGCTGATCAGCCATGTTCCTCTTGGTCCCTTGGCAGCTGGTTTCACCACCTAATGTATACCTACTTTAGGTTCCTTTTTCTTGGGGCCTTGTTCCATGCTAAGAGGAAGCTACCTAAAACATAGCATATTAATTCTCCAGTGGTATAGTTTTAAATGGGAGGGCATCAATAGTCACAGCTTGAGAATGTTGACAGGCTGTGAAGACAGTAAGATGGGGTAGATGAGCCTGTTACCTTCCAAATTACCTTCCGGTCACCATCCAAGGGCCTGCTCTTGAAGGGGTTTTCTTTTTATTTACAGTCAAATGCCTGTCAAACAGAATTGACTTAATAGCATGCAAGAGGGAGAGACAGACAGAGAGAGAGAACATAGAAAGTGTGTGTACATAGCCTAGGATGTACAATATGCAGGTGTGTGCATTTAAAAAAATGATTTCTTAACTATTCTTAAATCACTGAGGATTTAAAAAAAAAGAATCAAAGCAGGACTGACTGTAATCCCTGGAGAGTGCACATGGTGCTTGCGATGTTACTGGCCTTGGGGCCTGCTCTGCCCATACATCAGTTCTTTAAGCCCGTGCATCTGGGGTTTGGAAACCCTGGGCCGGAGGAAAGGCAGCAGCAGCGTATTTGCAGGACACGAAGCTGATGCTGTTTCTTGAAGAAAGTTTCCCAGAACTTCAAAAGGATGATTTTTCTAACAGAATGAGAAGCTCGTATAAAAAGTGTTCATATGTACCACCTGATTTATTAGCTTGAATTTACATTTTAAAGTAAGGATTTATAATACTATAGTTCCTCCCCATCTTGAGTGGAATGTGGCAATGCATGTATACATATACATTCATTTTTAAGTGATAAGATTCTTATGAATGCTGGCCCTTTCTCTGTCACGAAGCCCATTAGGACACAGTTGCCCTGATGTGATTAATTACCAGATGGCAGACTTTTGAACTTATATTCCATGGCAAAATGTCTTTTGTGTGTTTTCTTTTTAAAAATTTTTCTTTTGGTAGCCTTACTCCTTGCTTGTATATTCCTTATTTTACTTATGTTATTATTTTCATCTCTGAAGTTCTGGCTCCTCTTTCCGAAACCTGCTGTCCTGTAGAAAGCTTAGATGAATTCCGTTTGTTTCCACGAAGCCCTCTTCTCCCTCAGAATGAGCCACGGCTGTGTGGCATGTAAAATAGCAGGCACCCCACAGTCCATCCGGTTGTGAAGGACAACACCCCACATATGAAGTTAGCTGAGAATTAGGCAAGCTGAGAGAGAACGTTCATCGACCCCTGTTCTCCGTTAAGTGGAGGAATTAGACTGAATGTGGTTAAATAATCCGAATCGTAGGTTCTGAGTCTTGCACTCCCATTTCCCCTAGCTGCTTCTCTAAGTGATTTATGTGTGCACTCTAGCTGTCCCAGGCAAGGGAAACCCAGTTCTCCCTGGACCAAGCATTTCTCTGCCTCTAGGTCTGTACTTGTTTCCATTAGACCAGGAGGAATTGCCAAGGCTGGAGGGCAAGCCTTACAGCTTGCACTGAGTGGGTTGTGTGTTATCTTTCTGTCTCTGGCCATCTTCATCTGCTTCCCTTTCCTTCCCTGCTCACAGAATGACCCCTTTTCTCAGCCTCTAAACATATGATCTGACAGGAAGAGAAGCAACCTTATGTGGCCTCTGACTGAAGCAATCCTCAATTGTAAAGGAAGACAGAAACTGTGGGCAAATGGTATTCTTGAGCATGTGTTGAAGGTTAGATTTAAGTGCTGTCTGCCTCTTATTGTTAATAATCACATATGAATATACATGTGCGCATATACTATATTACATTATTATGTTATATTTATTATAATGTGTTATACATAATAAAGCATACATATCAAAGAGGCTGAGCAGCTTTTTTACACCCCAAGCTTGTTTCCTCTGTTGATAGAGAACCTCGTGTCATTTTGTTTTTTTTTTTTTTCTCTTGTTTCTCTTGATGTTTCCGAACCTTTGAGGCATTTTTCTTAGCAGGATCTCCACCCTCTTCTTCCCTTTCACTTAGTCTTACTTCATTCCCTGGCCTCGGAGAGAGTAGCATTTCTTCTCTTTCTGATGTTGATTGTTCCACCCAACTCCCAAATTAAAGCTGTCTGCCAATGTGTGACTGAATTAGTGGAGAAGCCAGAACCGGGGGTAATTAGGAACATGTTTCCCAGCAGAACCTGGGGTCTGTAAGTCCTCTTGAAGGTGAAAGGGGTCCATGCTTTCTTTTCTGCTAAGTGAGTACAGGATTCAGGGACTGACCAACTTGTGTCTGCTCAGAAGGGAAGCAGCCTATGGTCTCTTTAGGAGTCTTTGTTTGGTTGTTTGTGCATGAGCAGTTTTTATAGCTCAGGGACATATTTCTGCATGTTTGGTTTCATATTACAAAAGCCGCCTTATTACCTATTTCTCCTAATTTTTTGTGTAACTGATTGTTTGCATTGCTGCTGGTGAGAGAGGGAGTCCATAACTTTGTTTCTGTGCAGTGATTAACTCAGCGGTTTGTTTTTTTTGTTGTTGTTGCTGTTTTTTGTTTTGTTTTGGTTTTTTGGGGGGAGGGGGCTCATAAAACTACTTAAGCTGCAGAATCCTAAGGAGGCCCATGGAAGGCTTGTGGCCCTGGGCACACATGCTCAGCAAATACGTGTTGATTAACCACAGGTGGAATTGCTGTAGTTACCTGTACATCTAGTAATATTTGGGGAGATGGTGGCCTATATTAAGGTGGAGGCTTGGATACTTTGTGAATTTTTATTTTTACCTTGAGGGACATATAGAACCTTTTAAATGAAAATTTGCTTCAGTGTTTCATAAACTTTATATTTTTGAATAACCTGTAACTACTGTAATTCACTGCTTTAATAGCTGCTTTGGAGGAAATCCCATAAAATCTGTGAAGCTGAACTTGATTAGTGTACTTCTGAACTTCAGACTCGTGCAGTAATGTATAATTACTTCGTTATCCACCTTGTGTTTTTGGACAGAAAGTGAAGGTAATTAATCACCATAAGTACAAATGACCTTTTTTATTTGCATATAAAATTCCAGGGAGCATAATTATCTGCATATGAGAATAAAGATCTCTTTTTTACATGGAAACATTGAAATAGCTTTGAAGGCTAGACTTCCTGGTCTGCTGTAGGAACTGGCATGTATATAACGAGTCTAGACATTGCATCTGGTAGGACTATGGGACTGTTTTTTAGCTGTTATAAGTAAGGATTGAAGGCTCTGTGATTTTGTTTTCATCCGCAGTGCCCCGGGTCATATTCTGAACAGGTTCTGTCGTCTTGGCTTCATTCAGGCTAGAGGAGGACAGTGGCTATCCAGTGTACTGTCCCATACAATACTGGGTCAGAGAAAGGCTAGTTCATTCTCTCTTTTTTTTTTTCTTAAATGGTTGTATCCCTCATGTTATATATCACAAAAAGCCTTACATATTTTTATGTATTATCCTGTTGTTGGTAGCATTTCTTTACCTTTGTTGTAGGAAGAAACTAACTTAGTATTCTTCTCCATCCTTTACTTTTTTCTGTTTAAAAGAAAGGCTGTAAAAGCCTGGAATATAAAAAAAAATAAGACCACCTATTTTCATTTGTTATCACAGCAACCAAAGTACTTATTTTAAAAATCTTATTGGTTATTATTATGTGTGTGCATCGAGTGCATGCGTATGTTGGGGTGCACTTGCCATGGTGTAGGTGGAGGTCAGGACAACTTTGTGGAGTTGGTTCTCTCCTATCTCTGTGTGGATCCTGAGTTTATCAAACTCAGCTTGTGAGGTTTCTGTGTAAGCGCTTTACCACTAAAACGCCTTGCTGCCCCTCCAATACATTTTTAATGCACTAGGATTTTCGAGACAGTACCGTTTGTCGTGATCTGTCTTGACCCTTTCAGGGTGATAACCCTGGGGCTCTGGGTTAGGTGGCACCTTTGTGTCCCTGGAAATGGACAAGAGGGAACAGTGTTCAGCCTCATACCTCAGGAGACATGTGCACCCATGCCTGCTGCTCCCAGCCATATGCTGTAACGGCAGGCACTTGGCTCTGTGAGGTGCCTGTTCCTGGTCTCCCTCTTCTTGTCCTTGTGGGAATTTGCATTCTGTCAGTGGCTACCCATAAAGGAGGTTAAAGCAGAACCATGAATCTGCTTCTTTGAAATGGATGAGGGTTGGGTCCCCTGGGTTTTGTATCCCAGCCCATTAATCACTAGAACTCAAAACAGCTCTTGGTTCTTCTGCTAAAGCTGTCAGAGTATAGCTTCCACCACCCTTAAGTTTGGGCGGGCAGTCATCTCCGGATTTTATGCCCTCGCTTCTGATGGAAACCCACATGTTCTGTGCTGCTACTGACTTCCTGGATGCGTGGGTATTAACATGGAACACGATCTATTAACTGCCCTTCTGGAACTATAGGGGAACCACTGTCGGTACTAACCATATGGCTCAAAAGACCAATGGCTGGCTTCCTGATCCCTCCGTGGGCCACACCCAGGCAGAGCTCCCATCCTTATGTTTAGCATGATGTTTACTGTTCCCAGAGCCTGTCACTTTTCACAGTTTTGTTTCTTAGCCTTTGGGAGCCCAAACTTGTTTACTCAGAAAGACCCTGGAATAATGGTACCTGCCCCAACCAGTCTGCATGATGTGTGTTCAACTATCCAGCATGCTGTGCTCAGGCCCTGGTGTTTGTTCCACTGCAACACGTGACCTGTCTCTACCAGGACCTTATTTGCCCATCATGAATTTGCCCCAGGATGACTTAGTTCACGTACGAGAGGATTTCTGCCTTTGTGTGCTATTTATTGTACCCACCACTGCTTTCACCAGGCGAATCTATGGGAGCAGGAGTTGACTAGAGGTATTGTCATAGGAGCATCCAGGTTGGGTAGATTGGTTCCAAAGGTACTTTTTTTTTTTCCCTTTTCCCACTTTTCATCAATACTCAAACTCATTTCTTAATTTGGGTAAGATTGCTTGTACAACCATCACCATAACTGTGTGCAGTAATGGGCTTAGGCATTGAAGAAGTGATCTTGATATCACCAATAGACCGAAAAATTTCCAAACTGGAAAAAGCTCCCCACCTACAATGGCATCAACATTTCCTGGAGCCAGTGAGAAATGCAGGCTCTCAAGTCTGTCCTATACCACTGACATAAAAATCTAGGCCACCCTGTCTGAATTTTTTGATGTGAGATTTGTGTTCTGTGTCTTAAGACCCACATCCCTGTCCAATAGAATGCTCTGTAGAGGTATCAGTGGGCAGTATAGAAGCCATGGACCATGTGGGATGATTGTCCATCTCTTCAGGGTTGACCAATATGACCAAACAATGAAAGCAGAAATTGAGGCAACTTAAGGAATGAAAAGTTTCTTTTGGCACGTGGTTTCTGTCTGTCCTAGCTGTGAAGGTATGGCAGAGTGACTCATTTCCTGATGACAGGGGCATGTGGCATGATTTCACATGGTGACTTCGGACCAGGAAGTAGAGAGATGGGATTGAAACCGGGGGCTGCGCTGTCATCTTCAAGGCTTTCCCCTAGTCACTTACTGGCCACCAAGCTCCACCTTCTCAAGACTCCATAGCCTCCCCAAACAGTGTCACTAGCCAGGAAGCAAATGCTCAAAAGATGAGCCTGTGAGATCATTTCAGAATCTAATCATAACAGTACTTTTTTTTTCTCTCAGTTTGACTTATCCGACTTTAAGCATCCATATAAATAATGGTACATGCCTGCTTCAGAGAAGTATTTTTACTGTGTGGATAAATTCCTAAAATGTTTTAAGATATGTTATCTGTCACAAAATTACAAATTTTACATCATAGAACAGAATTCTCCAAGAGCGGACCTCCCGTTGGTATGATATAGTTTGTCTTACTCTTCCTTTGGCTGCAGTAGTTTGCTGCTGGCCAGCTAGTTGAATAAAACTCTTCTTAAGAGTCACTCATTGGCCATGTAGCTTCTGCCTGTTGTAAATATAAAATGGTGAGAGGCTGGAGAGATGGCTTAGCTGTTAAGAGCACTGGCTGTTCTTCCAGAGGACCCAGATTGGATTCTCAGCACCCACATGGCAGGCCACAACCACCTATAACACCAGTTTCAGGGGATCTGATCCCCCCCCTCTCTGGTCTCCACAGGTACCAGGCATGCATATAATGCATATATGTGTATAAAATATCCATACACATAAAGCAAAATTTAAAACTATGTATAGCATGGTGATTGAATGTCCTCTTAAAAGTGATACTCTTAGCCGGGCAGTGGTGGCACACGCCTTTAATCCCAGCACTTGGGAGGCAGAGGCAGGCGGATCTTTGTGAGTTCGAGGCCAACCTGGTCTACAAAGTGAGTCCAGGACAGCCAGGGCTGCACAAAGAAACCCTGTCTCGAAAAACCAAAAAAAAAAAAAAAAAGTGATACTCTTCCTTGGGAAGAGTAACTTGTTACTGATTTCTTACAGTTGGGGGTCTAGTCCATGATCTATCTGTAAATTGGGGTGGAGAACAGAAGTGTCGTATGAGGCTGTCTGCCCAAGGAAGTGTTCTATACTGGCCTGGAACTCACTTTGTAGTTCTTGAACTTGCACTCCTCCTGTCTTAGTGTGCTGGTATTAGAGGTGTGTGACACCCTGCTGGCCCTGATGGAGCTCCCTGGAAGATAAGCTAATGGGGCCATCAAGACCCCCAGGGCTTCTTGTGGAACCTGCCAGATAGTTTGGAGAAGATTTGCTGAATTGCTGAGTTCTGGGCCAGAATATAAGAGAGACTGACTTCTAAGACAATGTTTAGGGTTTGTTTGTTTGTTTTTTTTCTTTACTTTGTTTTCATTAAGTAAGAAGAGACAGGGATGTGCTGGGTTGCTTAAGTCTAAAATCATTAGGAACCCCAGAAATTGCTCTGCAAACCGGACCTGGGCTTAATATCTGGGCTGAAAGGATCCTCAGAGATGGTGTGGTCTTCCCATTGACAGAGTGTCCTTTGGGAATGTAGGAACACCAGAGAACAGTTAGGGACTTTCTCCCAAGTCAAGCAACTGAACTCTCAAAATTAGACGAACTGTCACTGACAAGACAGAAAACGCTACTAAGTTCTTTGTGACAAGCAAAGTTCTACATGACTGAGCATCCTAATTGGGGACCCCGGTGTCGCATTATTTAAATCTCTTATCATTGAATCTCCCAGACCTTCTCTTCTTAGACTCATAAAATGTTAAAAGCAGGTTGAAGAGTATTTAAAATGACCACAATCTAGCTTTCTCATTTTACACTTAAGGAAAAAGAGGCCCAGAGAGGTTGTCTGCTAAGTAAGGAGACACACGGGAAGGATGAGGGGAAGTCAGGATGTGTGTGGATCAACCTATGATGACTTTGATTTCAAATACCTCGATGTTTCCCTACTGCCTCTGTGTTGTGTACAGTTCTGTGTTGTCAGGAGACCCAATGCTCACAGGACCGACGCCTGCAGGGAGATGGGGTGAATCTTGTGTGTGTGTGCTCATATTCACATGCTGTGGTTTGCATGTAAAGGTCAGAGGATAACCTCTAGGAGTCAGTTGCTCCTCACACCACAGGGATCCCCAAGGGTTAAATACAACTCATGACCCTTGGCAAGTGCCTTTAACTGCTAAGCCATCTTGCCACCTCCCTTAATTATGTTTTCAAATGCTCCTTTTTGCTGAGGTGTCCATGGATGCCTTGGAATATTACAGGAGAGGGCTTTGACTGGTGAGATTTTACAGCCACCTTTTCATGATAGTTGGGATTGTCTGTGCCAAGTTTGCACATGATTTATTCACCATAGGCTTTGTATTGCTAACCTTTTACATTTGTCATGGTTTCATTGGGATTAGCTGGCTTTCCAAGTACTGGCTCCGTTTCCACTTTGGACTATGATAACCTTTTTTATTTTTTATTTTTTTAATAATTTATTTTTTATTTCTTCAAGTTACATCTCAGTCACAATCCCTTCCCTACTCCCCCCTCTTGTCCCACCCTTCCACCCTCTTCCCCCCAACAGCTCCCCTTATCAGTCCAACAAATGATAACCTTTTTTAACTTGCTTTCTTTGAATAGCATAGCACGGCTTTCTTTATCCACAAAACACCGCCTTGCTAGATGCCAAGATCAGAGCACCCAGCATATGGGTAGCATTCTCTGAATTTTAGTTGGATGAATGGTCCTCTGTCCAGACAAGTCTAAATATTATATTCTATTTTTACCATGGCTGATGAAAAATCTCTGTAGTTTACAGGGAAATATTAGCTATGCATGTTTTTCTTCCCTTCCAGCATGAATGGAGTCTTAGCATAGCACATTGAAATGCACACCAAAAGGCTGAGAGAGGTTTGGCAAATTGAATGTGGGGTTATTGTTTGTGTCCACAAACAAAGTCCTAAATCACATTTAACATAATTGGTGGTTTTAAATTGGACCACTTTAGCAAGGAGAGTGGAATAATCTCTCATCCTGTCAAAGAGGCGACACCTTTAGACCAGCATTTAATTGCATTGGCAGAGTAAGTTTGGGGAGGCGGCAGTAATTCTGGCCACATTATTCTTGGTTTGTGGCTAAATTGAGATCATCATTTTCTCTTGGTTTCAGTAACTTTCTTTATTGCTCTTCAAGCTAATCAAATCACTGTAGTGGGAGTAGGCTTAGTGGTAGCTTGAGGGTGGACAAGGGATAAAAGGGCTAGGTCTCTGACAGCGGCCCTTCTCTTTGGTCTGTGGAGGGACATGTGACTCTCAGGTACAGTTTGATGACTTTCTCAGTAACTTCTTATATAAAGTGAACACCATTTATTTATACAAAAGTATATATACCTAAAATATGCTTTTGCAGCCACTCTGTGCACAAGTTAGGCTCTTAATCATTTGTATTAAGAGCCTGGGATTCGTTCTGGGATTCATCCCAGCTGCCTAGACTGTTTCATAAAATATTGGTCCCTTTATCTCCATTTACTTTGGGAGCTAAAGCAAGGTTCAGTCATGGGACCACTGCCACCTGTCCATGGCTTTAGTATATACCAGCCTTTGTCTTTCATGTCCCTCCTTCTGATGAAAGCATTTCCTTTTCATTGTCCCAAGTAGTCCTTCTTAAAGAAAGTAGGCCATTGATACCTGGGGTATTTCTCGGTGTTGAAAATGGTGACTCAGAGTGAACATAAAGAGTGTACCCCTTCTTCTTTACTTTGTCTCACCTGGGAGCTACCAATTGGTGTTCCTGGAAGGGCTGTTTGGAATTTTCAGACAGCTGTGCAAAGGTCCTAAGCACAAACACTCTTGGTTCTGAGCTTCGACTTAATCCAGAGGCAGGAAGGCTGGCCAGCAAAGTGCCTTTCCTAGCCTTTAGGGGCAGAACGAGAGGAGGGAGTCAAAGTGAATGTGCTGATAGATGTGGCCCACTTGGTTGTGCTGGGTTCAAGGCCACATTGATATTTTTAGTGATCTGGAAAGTTTAGGTCTTATAGAACCCTGGGCAAGCTGCATGTGTTTGTTTATAGAAAATTGCATAGCAAGTAGGATAGATGAATGACAATATGTTGAAAAGTTTCTCTCCCTCTCTCTCTCTGTCTCTCTGTCTGTCTGTCTCTCTCATGCATCACTACTAACTTAAGAATGGAATATTTGTGTCTCAATGTCATTGGATGTTGGTTGGTTAGAGGAGCCCTGGTTAACAAAATCCAGAGATTCATAAGTCCCTACACAGTATATTTACATAACCTATATCCATTCTCTATGCACTTTGAATGATATCTAAGAGGTTGCAAATGCTCATTAAACTGCATTGTTTAGGAAGTAATGCAAAGAAAAGCCAGCTGTATAAAGTCAGTACAGATGCAGTATTTTCTCTAAGTATTTTTGATCTTTTGTTGACTTCCTGGATCAGATTTAATAATAAGTAAAACCAACTTATATATAAATTAGACCGTCACCTTGGAATGCCATGTCACTTCCATTTGAAAGGGAAAAAGGTGCTGTTAGTAATTTGTGTACCCTGAGTTCACAGTCAACATTTTTGTCCCCAAAGATACTGAGGGTTGGCTATACTTTTGAGGCTCTTAACTTGTCTTCTCACGTGTAGACCACAGGTAAGGATACCCTTAGCAGGTCCCAAGTGGTTATTTTCCTCTGTGATCTGTACACTACTGTTCACAGCATGCAACTAAGTTGGTACTTTGAATTTCAGCATAAGAATGTATTGGTCAGTTGTTAATTTAATGTGTGTGTGTGTGTGTGTGTGTGTGTGTGTGTGTGTGTGTGTGTGTATCAAAGCACAGTACTCTGAAGGACAAAATGAGAAAGGAGAAACACTGAATTTTGTACTATGTCAGCTTGAACTTCAGCTGTGATTGAGTTCAATGTTAATGAGGACAGCTCCTCAGATATGGACTTAAGAAGCATGAATGTATTGCGGTTATCTGTCTTCTGCTAGAAGTTGAAGACAACCAAAAGGAGAAACGTAATTGCAGCTGTTACACTCATAGCAAGGAAGTGTGGGTTCAGTACTCCTCCCTGAGAGGCTGCTGATGGTATGGGGTTCATATCTTCCCATCATTCCTGTTTTATCCTTTCTGTATGTCAGAAACAAGCCCTGCCAGGTAACTTGATCCAGTCACATAAAAGGGAACACTCCAACTTCCACCTGGTCATGAATTATTACCCACAAAAGTAAGTAAACCCACAAAATGTAAATCAGACCTGAGTGTGGGCAGCGCTGGAGTTTGACCTCACTTGCATTTGATAGAGAAATGTGTGCAAACATCCTTTGTACCTTGAATTCACACCAAGCATCTCTTCCTATAGCCGTGCCACCAAATGTAGCAGAACTGAAGAACTTGGAAGTGCTCAACTTCTTCAATAACCAGATCGAGGAGCTGCCCACCCAAATCAGCAGCCTTCAAAAACTCAAGCACCTGAACCTTGGGTGAGTATTGGATGAGTTTGAGGAAATAACTGCCAGGTAATGAGCTAAAAGCCGATGCAGGGTCTGGGAAAGCATTGATGTGATTGCAGCATAGGAGAAGTGAACTTCTAATTGCTTTTTATGTTTCATGTTTAAGAAAAGGCTTATTGTTTTAATATTTCCTCTCAGTGTATTAGTGAGTGATAGTTGAAAGCTAATTGAGAAATTAATTGTTGGCACAATAAGGATTTTTTTTCACGATATTTTGTTCCCCATAAAATTTTATTTCTGTTGTGTCAGCCAAGGAAGGACTGACTTGCATAGCATTAATCATTCAGATGATCTGACTACAGTTGGACTGTTTTCTCTGTATATTATGAAGAAATAATTAGGAAAACACTCCCTTCCATGCAGTGACCCCTCATGTTGCCCCGTGATTTCGTGGCACTCTTCTGTGTTGTGGGGTTGGGGGAGAAGCCTACGTTTTTATGCCAAGGTGAAGAGAGGAGGTTTATTAAGCTGAGGTTGCAGAACCAAGCATCAGTGAACGATAACACTACCTTGTATCCGAATATTACTCTGCAGCTTTCAGCGTTCTTGTGCCAGCACTTGACCCTGTCCACATTTGTGAGGTGGAGAAGGTGAGATTCAGCACTTGCTTTTCACAGAGAGGCAGCCAAGCCCCTTGGTTTGCTTCTGATTACCCGTGACTATGATGGCCCAGTGAGGTAGAGACCTCTATTGATTTGGCTCCGTCAGGCCCCATGGATGACAAGGGGAACTTTGGCTTTTGAATTCTATCTTCATTGCCCTAGCTGTTAGCTGAAACTGTCCACTCATATTTCCATCTCTGTGCAAACCAATCTATTCATTAAACTGTAGTCACTGGATGTTATAGTTATGTGAGTGAGCTACATGGCGAGGGACATATTGTGGGGTATTTATCAGTTTCATGGGGAGTCTATGAAATCATTGTTAGTCCATTCCTTCCGTGAAGGGTTTGGTTAGATAGTCTTGTTTTGAAGCTCGGTTTGGATAAGAAACCAGCTTTACAGGACCTATGAGCATCTGTTTGTAACCTGTGAGAGGAAGTGGAGTGAAAGAGAGAACAACCTCACTTCAAATGCCAAAGTTTTCCCTTGCTGCTGTTCACACTGGATCCTCATTGATAAAACAGAAAAGAAGGGGTTATGCATTTCGTTATAGTTCTTGAGTTTGAAGAGTACTTAGTCCTGTTACTGGGGAGAGAGCTCAGTGGGTAAGGGTGCCTGCTTTGAAACAAGGAGGAACTGAGTTCAAGCCCCCAGCACCCATAAAAAAGCCAGGATTGGCCTTTTATACCTGAAATCTCAATGCCAGGTATGTGAAAATGGACACAGGAAGACCCTGGCAGCTTGCTGACCCGATAGCCTAGCCAAAAAGGCAAGCATTGAGATAGTGAGAGAGCTTGTCTAAAAAAATAAGGTGCAGAGTGATTAAGGAATACACACACCCCTTGTCCTTCTCTGGCCTGTACAGGGTCACATACAGGTAAATATATGTACATAGACCACATCCATCCACCGACAAAGAAAACCTATTAAGTCATAGGGTAAATTAGTGTACAAAATGCTAAAAATAGGTATATATTTTTACTGTTAATATGTTCATTATAAAATTGCAAAATACATATAAAATATATGTATACATGTTAGTATATTAGATGTGTGTGTTATAAGGATATTAGTGTACAATACATATTTGGATAGCATGAAATTAGGAGCATGGCCTGATGCATGTTACTAGGACACAGCATTAGTGATAATTGTCATGTTGACTAATTTGTTCATTTGTCTCTTAACTATGTAAGTGCTTATTCTATGTCAGTATTTCTGGAGGGGATCAGACATGCATATCGTGGTGTGATCCTTAAGACAGGGGCAGGGCACACTGTCAGTGAGCACAGTAGGGTCACAGTTGTGTACTGGGGCTTCTGGAACTTTGATGGAACCAGAGACGAGGAAGACATTTGCCTGTAGACGAGGCTTCACACGGGGTGAACACTGGAACCTGGACACGGGGTGAACACTGGAACCTGGACAATGCATGAGAATGAGTTTCGGCAAGGATGAAACTAAGGTGCGTGTTAGGAAATATTATCTAGATTTCTGTGATGGGCAGCTCACTTGGAATTAGAGATGGAGACAGGTCTGGGAAGAACATGAGTTCAGGCTTGTTTCAGTTGACTTTAGACTGTATTAGGATAGAGGAGTAAACGCGATGAACACGCACCTTAGTTACATCCTTGCCCTTTTGGAAATGTTTGTATTTTTGTCTCTAAGTTTATTGATTATGTAAACTTTCAGCTCTAACTCCTTACCTCCAAAGAAGTTGCCATTTCCACAAAATTTTTAGTTTATTGGAAAAGGAACTAAAATGAGTTGCAGTAGGGACATTTCTGTTCTTGAATGTCGTAAAGGCTTATACATGCACATTAAGGCAGGATGAAGGCAACTTGGAGAGGAGGGCATGGTGTAAGCAGGTAGAATGAAAGTATGCACTTTGGAGGCCATAAGCACAGACCACCCAGACCAATTTTGAGCTCTGCAGTATTTGCCTTTCATTATGATGACTGCGAGACGTGGACGAACTTTAGGCCAACTGCATAAGAGAAAGTTTTGATCTGTTCTTGATTGTTAAAGCATAGTGCACTGTGTATTGTACAAGACATGAAAAGCTATGGATGTTCCAAGTTGGCAGGGCAATAGTTTGAGGGCTAACTACATTGTAGGAGACCACACCCACTGTTCTGGACTGTCAGCCTAGTTTGTCATCATGTAAACTTGGTAATTAGGGAACCAGGTGCGGTTCACAGACTGTGGCTTCATAGGAATGCTGGCGCATCTTCTGTTAGGAGGTGAATAGTCTGGGAGATGGTTTTTGCCTTGTGTAAAGTCAGCATGGGACTCCCCTACCCGAGACTTGCACATTGGCTTTTCTCTTAGTTTCCCTTCTGCTCAGTCATTTCTCAGGAGGCCAGGTTGGTAGAGGTGGGCAACATTGTATCTGTTGTTACAGTGATCAGTGGTTGGGTTGGTTCTTAGTGTCACAGTCTCTCTTTCCTTCCAGTGTCTGTCGGTTCACACTGAAATGCTTTTAAACTGACTTTTAAGTATTCTCAAAGGGAGATGCAATAAGGAAAAGAAAGATCTTGAAGGATAAATAATACGAAAATTTCTCTTAGATTTTATATATACATATGCATACTTACATATGTATGCTTGTGTGTATGTATATATTATGTAATTTGCTTCTCTATTGTGGTGATAAAATGCTAGCCAAAAGCAAGTTTGGGGATGAAAGGGTTTGTCTGGCCTACAAGTTATAGTCTGTCATCAAGGGATGCCAAGGCCGGAACTGGAGCAGAGACCACAGGGGAAACCTGCTTCCTTGCCTGCTAACTTGTTCTGCTGCCTTATCCAGCTCCAGCCCACCTGTGTGAGGGATGGCACCACCCACAGAGTCTGAGCCTTCTTATACCTAAGTAACCAGTGAGGCAAGTGCTCTCACACACATGCCCATAGGTCAGTCTGATAGAAGCAGTTCTTCAGTCAAGATTCCCTTTTCTCAGGTGTTTCTAGTTGACAACTAACATTAGTCATCACATATATATACATGTATACACACACATGTAAATGTGTATGTAAAATGCTAGCCAAAAAGCAACTTTGGAGAATGTGTGTATATGTGTCATAAAATTTATCATCTTAACCTTTTTGTAGTGGGTCATTCGAGAGTGTTATTTTCACACCCACTACACATTCCAGTCTCCTGAAGTTTATTGCTTTGCAAACCTGGAACAACTAATTTCCCTCCCCCTGCCCCAGGCCATGGCAACCAGCATTCTAACTAGGAATAATTCTGATATGTTTATAATTAGTTGTAGACCAGGAAGTTGATTTCCCATCCCATTAAAATGAATGGATGAAATAAAGTGAAGCATGTACCCAGAATGCATGTTTTGAATTATTGTTTGCACATGCTTAAGGAAGTTTCTGTCAGACAAACAGATATTTTATGTGTTCATATTTAGAATGGTATTTGAGTTTTCCTATTGGAAATAGTGATGACCAAAAATTTCCATGCATTTCACAAGTATAGGTTGTCTGAGTAATATTATTAAACTGAAGCTTGTACCACATAATCTCAATGTGAGGTAAACTATGAAAGTGATTTAAGCAAAATGATGCTTCCTAGAGGCGCGTGGTGGAGATGGGGGAGTTAGAAGATGTTAACGGACAGTTTTTCAGGAATAGGTTCAAGAGATTATTATATACCTTGGTGACTAGAGTTAACAATATTCATTATATTTGAAAACTGCTCAGAGGGTAGATATGTGTGTATTTGCATTCCTGGTATATTCTCAGCACGCGCGCGCACACACACACACACACACACACACACACACACACACACACACACACACACA
>CAJQZJ010009351.1:8068373-8082761 GCA_907164525.1 Lophiomys imhausi | reverse complement strand
ACACACACACACACACACACACACACACACACACACACACACACACAGAATGCTCGTGAGATCAAGTATATGTTAAATAGCTTAATGTGGTGACTCCTGATTTGTGTCCATATTTCCCAACCGCATGTTGTATGTACCATCAGTGTGACAATCTCTTCTTGTCAATTAAATTATATGAATAAAATGAAAAATCAGGTAACGTTCAGTGTATGCAGCGCCATGGCATACTTTTGGACTTCCATCCTTATGAAGTAGGTTTGTACTGTCAGTTTCCAGTGTTCTGTGTGAATATGTGCTTTGTACAAGGTGACTTGTTCCTTCTGTTCCCAAACTGCAGCATGAACAGGTTGAACACGCTGCCTCGGGGGTTCGGCTCTCTCCCAGCTCTAGAGGTCCTGGACTTGACTTACAACAACCTGAATGAACATTCTCTTCCTGGGAACTTCTTCTACCTCAGTGAGAAACTTTTAATTCTGTAAATCTCTTTAACATGATACTTTGGTCCTAAGAGTGAAAATTTATTTGCCAGTGCTGAAACTCTTAGGAGAAATTATTAGACATATATATATATTTCCATCACAGGGTCCTATTGAATATTCCTTCATCGCTCAGCAGTATTTATATTTGATGTATAGTTGGCTGGCACCACTGGACAGAAGTGGGCTTCGTAATGTCACATTAACTTTCCAAGAGAGATGTTGTACCTCTGTGAGTCTCACATTTAGCTAAGAATCTTGATTTTCTGTTTGAAGAGTGTGAATGAAAGGAAAGAAAAAGTTTTCCCCAGTTGCTATTAATTTCCTGCAATATAGTGCTCAAAGATACTCTAGACAATTATTTGTTAAAAAAAGTATCTATTCTTAAGCTGCTAACAATTGTTTAAAAATCCAGCTCAGATCTTTATTTAAGTCTTTGAAGAACTCTCCCTGCAGTAGACTGATTTAGTCTAGCATATAACCATTATGGAATTCTTCACCGCAGATGGTCATATGTTTATCTTTTCATAAATTTCTTGCTATAGATACATGTACAAATCAGGATGACTGACTTTCCAGCAACTCAGGAAGTACTAGGAAGGAGTTTTATCCTTTAAGTTAAATTTCTGAATCTGTAAACAGTGACTTCTGCTTCATGTGGAGACTCTGTTGGTGATATTCGTGTATCTTTATTTACCTTGCTCACTTACCTTTGAGTCCAGGTGTCACTGTGCAGCCTGGCCTGGCCTCAATCTCCCCACGGAGACCAGTCTTGTCTCACACTGTGGTGATTCCTTGCTTTAACCTCTTGTCACGATGCCCACACTAGACAATCTGCCATTTCTGAACAAGCCTATAAAATTTCACTTTTTCCCTATTTTTCATGCCCCCTACCAGATATTCTGAAGCACATGAAACCAATTCTAAAACATTTTCTTGGGCCACAGTGGAAATTATTTTTGTTATATATATATTAACGTACAATTGTGTCAGTTTTAGAATGTAAGCAGATAGCCATTAAGCCAATTTTAAAAGCACATCTATTTTACATACTTTATTGTCCTTGTCATTGTTGTGTTGTAGCTATTTAAAGGATTTTAGCCTTCAGTGGCTGGGATCATGCCATCATATAATCTGTACATGAAATGACTTTTGGTATTTTGCTTGGTTTAACATTTAATCTCTTAAATCATGTCATCATTTTAGTCCTTTCATCTTCATATGGTTTCATCATTAAAGCAACAAAATAAGAATAACAGTAATTAGTCTGATTATGGGAATGATAAATCATGATGACGGCGCCCATCACTGGAAAGCCCTTCAGCTGTGTATTTATTCTTAAAATTGATCTACTTATTTAAGAAAGTTCTAGTCAGATGCAGGAATGTATGGAGAGAAAATGGGAACTGTCCAGGCAGTCACTGGTATGTCCTTTCTTAGTTTTGGAAGCTGCAGGCCCTGCACTTCCTATATAAGCAGATATATTTATCCCTCTCAGGTCTCTGAGGTGGTTGAAGAATAGACAGCTAGAGTCTCATAGTTAAATTTTGAGTTGTTTAGGAATCAAGAGGGTGTTATAGATCTAAGAAGATACTCTTAAAAGTGTGTTGCAAGTTAGTATGAATGTTGAGTCAGATATAGACCTTTAAACTCATGGAGATGGTTAGATAGTAGAATATTAAAGTCAGGGGCCAAATATGTATAAACTGGACATTGGGAAGGTATACTGGGCCATTTAACTCTCATAAATGTGGCATACTTATATCTGTTGTTTTGTATAATACTTACTGTTATAAGAGAAGGAACCATCTGTTGGACTGAAAGGGGAAACTTCTGGGGGGAAGAGGGTGGAAGGGCGGGATAGGAAGGGAGAATAGGGAGGGGTTTGTGACTGAGATGTAACTTGAAGAAAAAAAAATAAAGTATTTAAAAAAAAAAAGTAAGTTCTAGTCTGATATGGATCCCTTTCGATGCAACAACTCCTTTGCTCTGGATTCTGATGTGGGCGGCACAGTGGCCCTTCCTTCTCTTGAAATGCTAATGTGATAATAAATGTGATCTACAGTAACAGAGAAAAATAGCCATCTTCTCTAAAGGCATTGAAACTATGCCAAACTCTTTGTGTAGTGACTCCTAGTAGTTAATTGTGTCATTCCTGTTGGATACAGATGTTTTCCTGGACATACCGGAGCCACAGTCAAACAGTAAATCTAGGTTTGACCTGCCTGTTATTATAACGAGCTCTAGGTATGTCACAAGCTTTTCACCAAGCCAGGGTTATTAATCAAAGCTGACTCCCTCATATTGATCAGACCTCAAATGGTTGGACTCCATGCCACCCTGTTTATATATTGCTGTTTAATTTGCAGCCACCCTGCGTGCACTCTATCTAAGCGACAACGATTTTGAAATCCTGCCTCCAGATATCGGGAAGCTCACAAAGTTGCAGATAGTAAGTAATTTATCTAAATTCTTAGAAAAATCAATCCACTTCTGCAGTCCTTGTAGGACTGGGATCAAGTCAATTTGAGCAGGAGTAAGGTTTGTTTTTCAGGAATGAACCAGTGCTCCTGCTGGTTTCTCGTTTAGCCACCGACACTTTTAAATGAATCGAAGAGATTGGGCCTTGAAGGGAGAAAAAGCATTGGACGAGGGGGTGTGAGTTTCTGTTGGGCACCTCTTTATGAAAAATTGTTTTGACAGCTCCCTGTTTTCGTATATTTAGCTCAGCCTCAGGGACAATGACCTGATCTCACTGCCTAAGGAAATCGGGGAGCTGACCCCGCTGAAGGAGCTCCACATTCAGGGGAACCGCCTGACTGTTCTGCCTCCAGAGCTGGGTAAGGTTGCCGTGGACAGCCTTGGTGCTGTGTTTGACTAACAACCGTCCCAACATTGCAGCTGCAGCCAGCCTCTCTCCTCCCTTTGGCACTCATTGGCACTCAGTCCTGATCAAGTTAGGGCCATTTGTCATTGACCCAAGCCCAGGTACATTGGATTGACTTTCTGTGCTACAACCAGCTGCAGTGGGCAGCATCTCAGAAATTGCTGATGGGAGATGGCCTTGGACAGGGTGGGATGGTGGGAGGGGCATGGGGTTAGTAGTAAGTGCTTCTTTTAGAATGCCTTGTATACTAGCTGAGTAAGCTTTCGGGTTCTCACTGGGTTAGTAATAGCTTTTAGCAAAGCAATGCTCTTATTATTTCTTAGGTTTTTTTTTTCTCCCTGAAAATTTTCACCACCTAGATGAACTATATGTATGATAGCTACCTAATAATGCCTTTTCCAGTGGTTCTCCCGTGATGTCATCTCCAGTGAGATTTATTAAATGTGTGCTTGCTGGTAACTCTTTGATCCTGTTCCTGGTGGCTAAATTTCATTTCCCTGTATGGTCCCAGGTAGGTGTCTGGCCTCCCTCTTTTATGACCTCTGAACCCAAATCCACGATTCCACTGCTGAGGTGATACTGCCCTTCTACAAGCTCACGAGTGGCATGTGCTTAGAATCATAGCACTTGGGAAATGGAGGTCAGGCAGTCATGAGCCACTCTGGCTCACACGGTGAGACTCTTTCTTAAACAGATACAATAAAACCACCAAGTTCACTGTCCTGTCATCTCTTCTACCCTTTGAATCACCTGGCTTTCTTGAACTGATACTGTTTCTTGATTATTTGGTCCTCTACACCAAAACAACACATTCCAAACAACAACAACAACCACCACTGTATTTAACTCACATTTGTTGGAGAAACCATTCTGCCCATAGACTGGTGGTTTTCAAAGATCAGCTACTACAAATGAGATTCTATGAGATAAGAACATATTTACATCTGTTCCCTGCTGTACCCTTCATTCTTACCCCATGTCTGACAGAAGGTATCAAGTCAAACAAAACCTACTGAATGAGTTAATGAAGTAAAAACCTTGGATACTAAGGTGTTAGAAAAGTTGCGTGCACAATTTGACTTCTGTCTAGTGTACTTCCAGCACAGAGGCCACCAGCCACAAGTCAGCTGTTTCACAGCCATATGTTGCTCCTGGTTGTCACACAGGAAACTATAGTTCTGAAGCAAAGTGTTGTATAAAAGATAATCAAGGGGCTGGAGAGATGGTCTAGCAGTTCAGATCATTGCTGTTCCTCCAGCGGACTCAAGTTTGGTAGCCAGTACCCACATCAGATGACTCACGACTACCTGTAACTCCATCTACCGGGAATCCAACTTTTCTGCAGGAACCTACATACATGTGGCATTCCTTCACACAGACAGACATGAACATACTTTAAAAAAATAAAGTTTTAAAGGCAAGCAGTCACTTGAGTTCTGGGTATGCCATCATCCCTTCTTTCCCATCTCCTTCAGCCTCTTTGTTAGAATGAGGTGAATTGGGTTTCTTTTAGGATTTTTTGGGGACTCGGGAGCAATTCAGCACCTTTTCTTCACTGACTTACAAGGAGTCAAGTTTTGCTTCGAAAGGAACAAAACATAAGAGCCAAAATTTTTGTTGTTGTTGTCTATTCTTATAAACATAGCAGTTGAGATGCTGAAATAGAGTCACAGGTTCAAGCCCAGCCTGGGCTTAAGAGGCCCTGTCTGGGATCTTTTTTTTTTTTCCATGGAAGAAGTTGAAGTATCTTTATTTGCAGATGATATGGTAGTACACATAGTGACGCTAAAAATTCTATCAGAGAACTCCTACACCTGATGAACACTCTCAGCAAAGTAGCTGGATACAAAATAAACTCACAACAATCAGTAGCCCTCTGCATACAAATGACAAATGGACTGAAGAAGGAATCAAGGACGCAACACCCTTCACAACAGCCTCAACACCCTTCACAACAGCCTCAAATAATATAAATTATCTCAGGGTCACTCTAACCAAGCAAGTGAAAGACTTATATAATAAATACTTCAAGTCTTTGAAGAAGATATCAGAAGATGGAAGGATCTCCCATGCTCATAGACTGATAGAGTTAACATAGTAAAAAATGGCCATCCTACTAAAAGTAATTTATAGATTCAATGCAATTCCCATCAAAATTTCAACGGGATCTTAACTGTTGCTGTTTAGTGAAAATTTTCTATGATGAGAGAACTTGCCTGAGGAAAGACTTAGGGCAGTAATTGTCAACCATGGATTTTAGCGTTAGCAATACTTGGGGACTTTCTACAGAACATAAATAACCCACCTCCTCCCACACTACTGAATCAAAACTCCATGTGTGAGACAGATCCTTGTGTAACAGGATGAAGCTCACTCTGCGCATCTGACGTGTGTCTTCAGTTAGTGTGATTAGTAAAATTGGTAAAAGTAAATATGCATTTGGTTGCTACTTTACTTTCTTTTTCTGTGCTTTAAGCAGTATGGTAATGTAAAGAATTAGGCTAAGCAATTCTTTTAATGGATAATTTATCAGAAAAGTACCTCATTGAAACCAGAATGGGCCTATCTATGTATTTTTAAACTTTATTCCTTTTTTATTTTACATAAATATTCTACATCATCATATCTCTCTGCTATCTCCTTTAAGTTATCTAGTAGCAAACTAGTGTATATTTTTTACTTAGGAGTAGAATTGAAAAGTCTTTCCATAACTTTACCTTTGCTAGCCATACTTAGAAAATGTTGGTGTCCACATCTGCCTTGTAGTCTTTTTCTACTTCGAAGTGAATAGTTTACTTTGAAATATCCAGCAATCTCTTGGGAGCCTTAGTTACTAATCTAAAATAAAGACCAAGACTCTAAATTACCTGTTTCCGAACAGTGGTTGTTTTTTAAAAGCCAAGGGCAGCACACTAGCTGGCAATATAATGATAGGTAGTAAGTTCTTGGGTGACGGGGCACTATGATAAGAACTTTCCATGAAGTGTCATTTGCAGTCATGATAATGGTGAACAAACCTTTTAAAGATGGAGAAACTGAGGCTCAGAGAGGGGTTACATGTCCATGAGGACACAACTACTGAATCACCGTGGCTGTACTTGAACCTGTCAGTGTCTCCTCTAGGCCCACATTCCTGACTACTGGGATGGGCATCTACTCACCAATATGGCAGGAAGCAGATTCCTAGACACACACTTCTGAATTGGAATCAAAAGACAACCCCCTTCCAGATGATGAGGAGGAAGGTGGAGATAGAAAGGCCAATTGCATGGCAGGCTTTGCTGGTCTCTGAGTGAGTCTGGAATATTATGCAAAGTGTGCCTGAGACGGGCTTTGCAAGCACAACGACTATTTCGTTGTTTCACCCCAAGCCACTGGCATTGTCGGTGTGATGCTTGCCTCCCAGTAAGCACGTGATTCCTGGTGACCATGCCAAGCCCCTTCTCTCATTCAGCTTATCCTCTCGGTCTCTGACGTATCCCGGGGCTGAAGGTTTGCCTCTGGGTATGTTTGAAAGTGTGTATGGTGATTTCCTTTTATTGTATTTGTTTTTTACATATTGAAATAAGCAAGGTAAGTGCTCCTGAGATTTTTGTGAAAATTCTTTCAAATAAACCCAGAGTTTATAATTTGAAATCTCACTGGTGAGAGAATTTCAGCCCAGCAAAGGAATCCAGATGAGTTCTGACTTGTCAGATCCAAGGACATGAAGGAACATAGTAAAATGAAAGGCAGGGGGTTGCTTCAAATTCTTTGACTTTTCTTTTCCTTGCATATGTTACTTAGACTACATTTCTGGTTTCTAAATAGTATAAAAGCTTCCATGTCGATCTATATACCTTGTACTGGTTTTAATGAGCAACATCACCGCAGGCTCATGGTTTGAACACTTAGTACCCAGTATGTGGTACCATTTAAAGCTGTGGAGTTTAGGGGGTAGAGCCTGACTGGCAGAACTAGGCCACTGAGGGGAGGGTTCAACCACTTTTCCTATCCAGTTCTCTCTGCTTCTTAGCCTATTGCCATGTGACTGCTATTGTGGTGAATTGAAATCCCTTTGAAACCAGGAGCCAAAGTAAACCTTTCCTCTGTTAAGATGGTCTGTTAAGTAATTTCTGAGCATGATACAAAAGTAACCAATAGATGTCTCTAGAGTGTTAGCTATAAATTGGGAATGGGGTCACCTGCCTATTCATTCATTCATTCATTCATTCAAGCATTTATCAATTTCCTTTTTTAGTCCATTTTTTTTAATTTGAAGGGATTTGCCATTATGATTTGTTTTTTTTGTCTGTTTGTTTGTTTGTTTTTCTTTTTTCTCTATTTTCTTTGGTTTTTGTTTATTTATTGCTTCAAGTTACATCTCCATCACAGTGCCCTTATTCCACCCCTCCCAGTTCCACCCTCCCACCCTCTCCTCCCTCTCCCACCTTTCCCACTCCTCCGATGTGGAGCTTCCTCTTGCACTGCAGGCCAACATGGTGACACTCCTAGGGCAAATTGTCCCCTTAATAGGTAACAGTCAACGTTCCTGATCCTTTTGGTGTATTGGTTGTAGGATAATAATCCTGTACTATATGGCTAAAATCCAATTATAAGTGAGTAGATACCATGTGCATCTTTCTGAGTCTGGGTTAGCTCACTCAGAATGAGCTTTTCTAGTTACATCCATTTGGCTGCGAATTGCATGATTTCCTTGTTTCTGATAGTTCAGTAGTATTCCATTGTGTAAATGTACCACAATTTTTTTTATCCATTCATCGGTTGAAAGACATCTGGGTTGTTTCCAGTTTCTAGCTATTACAAATAAGGCTGTTATGAACATAGATGAGGCTATGTCCTTGTGGTTTGGTGAGGAATCATTTGGGTGGATACCCAGAAGTGGTATGACTGGGTCTTGAGGTAGGGCTAGTCCAAGTTTTCTAAGATATCGCCAGACTGATTTCCGTAGTGGTTGTACAAGTTTGCACTCCAACCAGCAATGCAGGAGTGTTGCCCTTTCTTCATTACCTCACCAACATGTGCTGTCATTTGAGTTTTTTTTTTAAATCAAACATTTTATGTTTCTTTTTTTTTCTTTTTTCTTTCTTTGTTTCTTTCTTTCTTTATTACTTCAGGATACATCTCCATCCTAGTGTCCTCTTTCTACTCCTCCCAGTCCTGCCCTCCCACCCTCTACCCCCTATTCCTTCCATCCCACTCCTCTGGTCCCTACATTAACAGTCCCCCGCCCCAGTTCAGCAGTCATATAAGGGCCAAGAGCCTCCTCATGCACTGGAGGCCTACAAGGCAGCACCAATAGGGCAAAGTATCTCACTGACAGGAAAAAAGTCTATGTTCATGTTCCGTTTGGTGCATTTGTTGTAGTATAGTTATCTATATGGCTAAAATCTGACTATAAGTGAATAGATGCCATATGCATCCTTCTGGGTCTGGGTTAGCTCGCTCAGGATGAGCTTCTCTAGTTCCATCCATTTGGCTGCAAATTGCATGATTTCACTGTTTCTGATAGCTGAGTAGTAGTCCATTGTGTAGATATACCACAGTTTTTTTAATCCATTCTTTGGTTGAGGGATATCTGGGTTGTTTCCAGTTTCTAGCTATTACAAATAAGGCTGCTATGAACATAGACGAGCAAACTTCCTTGTGATTCGGTGAGGAATTATTTGGATGTATACCCAGAAGTGGTATGGCTGGATACCTAGGCAGAGCTATTCCAAGTTTTCTAAGATATCGCCAGACTGACCTCCATAGTGGTTGTACAAGTTTGCACTCCCACCAGCAATGGAGGAGGGTTTCCCTTTGTCCACACCCTCACCAGCATGTGCTGTCATATGAGCTTTTGGTCTTAGCCATTCTGACAGGTGTGAGATGGAATCTCAGGGTCATCTTGAGTTGCATTTCTCTGATGATTAAGGATGTTGAGCATTTCTTCAGGTGTGTCTCGGCCATTAGAGATTCCTCCTTTGTGAATTCTCTGTTTAGCTCTGTCCCCCATTTTTGGTTTGGATTTTTGGTTTCTTGGCATTTAATTTCTTGATTTCTTTGTAGATTTTGGATATTAGCCCTCTGTCAGATGTGGGGTTGGTGAAGATTTTCTCCCAGTCTGTAGGCTGCCGTTTTGTTCAAATGACAGTGTCTTTTGCCTTACAGAAGCTTTTCAGTTTCATGAGGTCCCATTTATTGATTGTTGGTCTTAGATTCTGAGCTGTTGGTATTCTGTTCCGGAAGTTGTCACCTGTGCCAATGAGTTCGAGGGTTTTCTCCACTTTCTCTTCTAGTAGATTTAGTGTGTCCAGCCTTATGTTAAGGTCTCCGATGTACTTGGACTTAAGTTTTGTACAAGGTGACAAGTATGGGTCTAATTTCATTCTTTTACATGTGGACATCCAGTTGGGCCAGCACCATTTGTTGAAGATGCTGTCCTTTTTCCATTGTATGGTTTTGGCTTCTTTGTCAAGAATTAAGTGACCATAGGTGTGTGGGTTCATTTCTGGGTCTTCAATTCGATTCCATTGATCCACTGGTCTGTTTCTGTACCATTACCATGCTGTTTTTATTACTATTTCTCTGTAGTACAGCTTGAAATCTGAGATGGTGATACCTCCAGATGTTGTTTTATTGTACATGATTGATTTAGCTTTTCTGGGTTTTTTGTTATTCCATATGAAATTGAGAATTGCTTTTTCTAGTTCTATAAAAAATTGTGTTGGTATTTTGAAAGGAATTGCATTGAATCTGTTACTGCCTTTGGTAGGATGGCCATTTTTATTATGTTGATCCTACCTATCCATGAGCATGGGTTATCTTTCCATCTTCTGATGGCCTCTTCTATTTCTTTCTTCAAGGACTTGAAGTTCTTGTCCTACAGGTCTTTCACTTGCTTGGTTAGAGTTATCCTCAGGTATTTTATATTGTTTGTGGCTATTGTGAAGGGTGTTGTTTCCCTAATTTCTTTTTTAGCCCATGTATTTGTTGTATAAAGATGGGCTTCTGATTTTTTTTGAATTAATTTTGTATCCAGCCACCTTGCTGAAGGTGTTTATCAGCTGTAAGAGTTCTCTGGTGGAATTTTTGGAATTGCTTATATATACTATCATATCATCTACAAATAGGGATAATTTGGCGTCTTCATTTCCAATTTGTATCCCCTTGATATCCATTAGGTGTCTTATTGCTCTAGCAAGAACTTCAAGTACTATGTTGAAGATATATGGTGAAAGTAGACATCCTTCTCTTGTCCCTGAGTTTAGAGGAAATGCTTCAAGTTTCTCTCCATTTAAATTGATGTTGGCTACTGTCTTGCTGTATATCACCTTTATTATTTCTAGGTATGGTCTTTGTATGCCTGTTCTCTCTAGGACCTTTAGCATGAAGGGGTGTTGGATTTTGTCAAATGCTTTTTCAGTATCTAGTGAGATGATCATGTGTTTTTTTCTTTCAACTTGTTTATATGGTCAATTACGTTGATAGATTTTCGTATGTTGAACCATCCCTGCATTCTTGGGATGAAGACTACTTGATCATGGTGTATGATACTTTTGATGTGTTCTTGGATTCAGTTTGCCAGTATTTTATTAAGTATTTTTGCATCTGTGTTCATGAGGGAAATTGGTCTGAAGTTCTCTCTCTTTGTTGGGTCTTTGTGTGGTTTAGGAATCAGGATGGCTGTGGCCTCATAGAATGAGTTTGGCAGTGTTGTTTCTGATTCTGTTTTGTGGAAGAGTTTGAAGAGTGTTGGTATTAGCTCTTCTTTGAAGGTCTGGTAGAATTCTGTGC
Source organism: Lophiomys imhausi (assembly GCA_907164525.1). Taxonomy (NCBI): domain Eukaryota; kingdom Metazoa; phylum Chordata; class Mammalia; order Rodentia; family Muridae; genus Lophiomys; species Lophiomys imhausi. The sequence continues at coordinate 8,071,619 of CAJQZJ010009351.1, read as the reverse complement.
TGAAACCATCTGGTCCTGGACTTTCTTTGGTTGGGAGATTTTTAATGACTGTTTCTATTTCCTTAGGGGGTTATAGGGCTGTTTAATCTGTTAACCTGATCTTGATTTAGCTTCAGAAGGTGAAATGTATCAAGAAAATTGTCCATTTAGCTTAGGTTTTCAAATTTGGTGGAGTATAGATTTTTAAAGTAGGACCTAAGGATTCTATGGATTTCCTCAATATCTGTTGTTATTTCTCCCTTTTCATTTCTGATTTTGTTGATTTGGGTTTTTTCCCTCTTCCTTTTAGTTAATTTGGCTAGGGGTCTGTCTATTTTGTTGATTTTTCTCACAGAACCAACTCTTGTTTCATTGATTCTTTATATTGTTCTTTTTGTTTCTAAGTTGTTGGTTTCAACTCTAAGTTTGATGATTTCCTGCCTTCTGCTCCTCTTGGGAGTGTTTGGTTCTTTTTTTTTCCAATTCATGCAGTTTAGCTGTTAAGTCGCTAATATGAGCTGTCACAATTTTCTTTTTGAAGGCACTTAGTGCTATGACCTTTCCTTGTAGCACAGCTTTCATTGTGTCCCATAGGTTTGGTATGCTGTGCCTTCATTTTCATTGGATTTTAAGAAGTCTTTGATTTCCTTCTTTATTTCTTCTCTGACCCTATAGTCATCCAGTAAAGAGTTGTTCATTTTCCATGTGTGTGTATGCTTTCTGTTGATTCTTTTGCTGTTGAAGTCCAGCTTTATTCCATGGTGGTCTGATAAGACACAAAGGGTTATTTCAATTTTCTTGTATTTGTTGAGGCTTGCTTTGTGTCCGAATATATGGTCGATTTTGGAGAAAGTTCCAATGCGGTGCTGAAAAGAAGGTGTATTCTTTTGTGTTTGGGTGAAGCGTTCTGTAGATATCTGTTAGGTCCATTTGGTTCATGACCTTTGTTAGACTCATTATTTCTGTTTGGTTTCGGTCTTGATGACCTGTCCATTATTGTGAGTGGGTGGTGAAGTCTCCCACTACTAATGTGTGGGGATCGATGTGTGATTTAAGCTTTAGAAGAGTTTCTTTTACAAATGTAGGTGCTTTTGTATTTGGGACATAGATATTCAATATTGAGATGTCCTCTTGATGAATATTTCCTTTAATGAATATGTAATACCCTTCTCTATCTTTTTTGATTAACTTCAGTTGGAAGTCTATTTTGTTTGATATTGGGATGGCTACTCCAGCTTGCTTCCTGGGTCCATTTGCTTGGAAAACTTTTCCCAGCCCTTTACTCTGAGGTAGCATCTATCTTTGTTAGTGAGATGTATTTCTTGTAAGTAGCAGAATGATGGGTCTTTTTTACGGATCCAGTCTGTAAGCCTGTGTCTTTTTATTGGGGAGTTGAGTTCATTGATGTTGATAAGATATTAATGACCAAAGGTTGTTATTTCCTATTATTTTGGTGTAGGTGGTGGTTGTGTGTTTCCATCTTCTAATGTCCTCTTCAATCTCTTTCTTCAAGGACTTGATGTTCTTGTCATATAGTCCTTCACTTGCTTGGTAAATGTTACTCCCACATATTTTATATTGTTTGTGGCTATTGTGGTAACAGTAGCAAAATTACAGTTATGAGGTAGCAACAAAACACTTTTATGGTTTGGGGTCACCACGGTGTACCGAACTGTAATGAATGGTTGCAGCATTAGGAAGGTTGAGAACCACTGCTGTATCCAAAGCATCAGAATTAGTATACTTCTTACCTTGTGTGGTCAGAAAATGTAGGGTATGAAAGGCCTTTGCCAGTGTGAATGGGAATCTTTGAATGGGGAGACATCCTAAATTACCCAGATGAGTCCAGCTGTGTCAGGGGAAGGTATGGTGACTCCGAGAGGTCAGGTTACTGGTGGATGCGATAGTGGGCTGAGGAATGCAGGCAGCAAGGGCACAGTGGCCCCCAAATCTTCCAGAAAGGATGCTGTCCTGTTTACAACTTTTCCTCAGCTTTGTTACGTGGAGCTTCAGACTTGTGAACTCTGAACGGCAGGAGAACTGGTATCTCTTCCTTTAGGCTGTTGCTTGCAGTTCATTACAGCTATGCTAGCAAGCTGATATAAAGGGGAAAACAAAGAATGACCAAGGTGTGGCAGGCCCTGGTTAAGGATGGGAATAGTGTGTCTGTGCACATGTCTCTTTGCTCAGTCTTCCTTGGTATTGTCAACTTGATCTTTATAGAACCATCTCTGGCTTCTAAACAATCATGAAGCTTTTCCTCTGCTTTTGTCACGTAGGCATTGCCATTGGAGGAAAACATAATTAGTCATATTGCTGAAGTAGGTACATATCAGGGAAGGTACTTTGGATGTCTAAGCAGTCTGGGGGGTGGGGATGCCCAGGGTGACCTGGTTCAATGTCCTGCTGTATGTGCCGTGGATTGTTGGTGTCTTATTGCAGACTGTGAGAAGTATATGTATTCTTTCTAACACACTTGTAAAAGGTGAAGATTGATATGAATCCCTTCCTGGGTATAAGTGTTACCGTTTGAACCTGCCCTCTCTCATTCATAGTGTCCAGAATGAACAAGATTAAAAACACAGCTTCATCTATGCTAATTTTTCTTTCTTGTGGACATTGACAGGCAAAGGATTAATACTTTTTCCTCACACAGGCAAGGGGAACATTGATTGTGCATTTAGTCCAATAAGTTGTTGATTATGAGTGTCTTCTCTTATTGTCCCTTGCCAATGGCTTTCAGAGAATATAATGTAATGGTTCTTTGGCCCTTCATCACTGGACTTGCAGTTCAAATCTCACCACCCAATTCTTCGCTCTGGGACTTCAGGCACATTGTTTTATCTTCTGTACCTCGGTAAAAGTGAAGGTAACACAGCATCCACCTCATAGGACTGCAAGGGTAATCCTCATGAAGAATTACCCCTTGAGATTAGAGAGCAGGCCTAGTTTGTAAAGTACCTGTTGCACAGCACGAGGACATGAATTCAGATCCTTAGCATCAGCATAAAATCAGAGGATAGTGGAGTGTACCTGGGGCCTTGCACCAGGGAAGGACAGACTCAGGTGGGTGGGTCTCTGGTGTTTCTAAACAGCCATTATGCCAGCGAGTGAGCTCTAGGATCAGTGAGAGACCCTATCTTGACAAAGCAAAAACCAGACAGACTTCATGTGAGAGGACGTGCAAGGCTGTGTGTACGCAGGAATGTGTATATACACAACACACACACACACACACACACACACACACACACACACACACACACA
>CAJQZJ010009351.1:8040389-8059408 GCA_907164525.1 Lophiomys imhausi | reverse complement strand
AAAAAAAATATACAGTTTGTTCATAGAAAGAAGATAGATGATAGATAGATTTATAAATAAATGGATAGATGTCTTCAAAACCCTCAGAGGTATACAGAAAATGGCATTTAAAGATGTTTTTATTATTTTAAGAATTGTTTGACTTAAGACAGTTAGCTCCAGACAGCTCCCATTTGACTTGGAAGAAGACAATGAGCATCAAAAAGAAATCTCCCATCAGGAGATAATTCCTATTGGGCAAAAGTGCCCTGCTCTCTCAGCAGACTATATACAGTCCACAGATGGACCAGAGGTTAGATGCAGGTAAGTCGATGTCCTGATTCTACAGAGACAGAATGGGAAAATCCTTATTTCCTGCTGCAGAATTTAGTCTATAAAAACTGCTTGGCCAGAAGGCTGAAGATGATGCTCCAACGATATTGAGAGATATTTGGGACAGTCTAGGCAACAAACTGTCATATTTCTTTTTTGGAAGCTGCTCTCCTATGCTTCCTACTCACATTGCAGCTTGAGTGTTTGACTTCTCACTAATTTCCTTTGTTTCTGATTACTTTCACCACAGTTTGATCAGCTTGTTTGTTTGTTTTTAGCTCTGGATGAAAAGTTGGATTTCTTTTTCAGTGCCTCTTCTAAAATAAGCATTTAAAAATATAAAAATTTCCCCTAGCACTATTTTACCTGCATGTCACATATTCAGTATTTTCATTATCTTCCAACTTAAAGTAGTTTCTAATTCCCCCTCTGATTCCTTCTTTGACTTTTTTAGTTATTTCAAAATTGAGAACTTTGGTTTTCTAGAACTTGGCCATTTCTGAGGTTTTTTTTTGTTTTGTTTTGTCTTATATTATTACTGATTTCAGACTTAGCAATGTTGTAGAATTCCTAGCCTCCATCTTTTTAACCCTTAAAAATGTATTGAATGATTCATTTTAGGATCTACTATATAGTAGATAGCGTGTTTGTGTGTGTATATGTGTGTCTGTGTCCATCTGTTTTATTTTAATTAATTTATCAGGCGGGGTCTCATGTAATACAGGCTGCTCTCAAACTTCATACGTAGCCAAGGATGTTTGGATTTCTGATAATACTGCTCCCTTGTCCCTATTGCTGGGCTTGAAGAAGTTTATTCGATGCTGGAGTTGATCCTAGGGCTTCCTGCATGGCCAGCAAGCACACTATGGACCAAGCTCCATCCACAGCCCAAACAGCGTGTCCCTGAGAACATGAACTGTGCTGCCTTCCTTTGCAGGCAGTTAAGTTTAATTCCATCGAGGAGTTACTTTACTTGGAAGCCACTTCAGTCTTTCAAGACATGTTTCTAATGCTTAATATGCATATACTAGGGTTAACTCTCATACTAAATTACCCCAGTCTGCCAGACTTCCTCTGAGTGGCCATGTTTACAGTGAGGGCTCTGCATCGGGGTGATCTGGGCGTGGTTTGTGATTTTCTGCACACTCCTGTAATGGTTCAGTTACATCTCTCTAGAGTTGTTCCTCCCTGGTGCTTTTCACTTTGCTCTCCTAGATTTGAGGACACTTGTACTAGACATTAATGTTGTTTGGTCAGCGACTCATGGAAATTCTTCTGTGGCTCTGTTTTGTTTTGTTTTGTTTCCTAGCTCCTTTTTTCCTGCTGCATTCTTCCTCTGTAGACACATTGTGATTTCTTCCTTTCAACTCCATTCTACCATGTTGTCTGATTTCTCACTTCAGGCCTAACTACCTAGAATGCATGCAAGAGAAAACAAGGGTGAATGTGAGATTTCCTTAACGTGTCTCCCTTTTCTTATGGGTCTAGTCCTGAGCTGCATCTTTCCTGATACCTAGAAGCACTTACAGTATTATTTTCTAGTTTTCCTCATTGTGATCTGGACTCATAGTGATATCTGCCTATGTGGAGAACAGTAACCTAGAGTTACCTCTTTAACACAGTTTCAAGCAGTTACTCTTTCAACCATGCATTCAATGGCAGACATGGAGAGGTACATCTCCAATCCTAATGTTGAAGTGTGTCTTTTGGAACCACTTCCCTCTAATGGGTGTTAAACCCACAGGGTGATCTCTGAGTCTTAAGTGCTTTTTATGTCATCTCTTTACCATTACACCTAAGACGGTGTTAGTTTGCTAAGTAGTATTGTGCTACAACCCAGGTGGCTTAAATAACAGAAACTGATCTCTCTCCCCATTGTGAAGGTTGGAGGTCTGATACCAAGGGCTGGATCTTTCTGAATGTTGGTGTTGTAGAGGACGGATCTATCCCATACCTCTTTCCTCTGTTCTCCTCACCCTGTGTCTTCACAACACCTTTCTATCTGTTCAGATGGCTTCCTCTCATCTGGATACCATGGAGACAGGATTAATGTCCACTCACTCATAAGACATTGTTTTAAATGACTCACCTCCATAAAACCCTTGTTTGCAAATACAACCACAGTCTGAGATACTGGGTCTTATATACATTTTGGGGAGAGGACCTAACCAGTTCTCACCTGTCTTATATTTTGCTTACAGACAACTGTCTGTAGCAATATTTCATGCTCTTTGATATGGTGTCATTGTTTAGTCCCTTTAATTATTACAACTACTGCAATATCTTAAGCCATTATTGTTACTTGTCAGAAGATGTTGATTCTGTTGGGAGACCCATGAAACCAGGAGTACATTTCCACTCAGGAAGCTTTATTTGTAACTTGGGAACTATTTAAGGTCACCTGTAATTACCCATGGAGCCTTTGGTATACCATTTCTCTCCTAAACTGTCTTGTTTTAACTTTTTATTTTAGATTCTTTTAGTCAACTGGTAGCCTACTGCCCTCATGTAAATCTCTCAGATTTCCTGTGGACTCATGTAAATTTCTCAGATTTCCTGTGTGCCGTGTGCAAATGAAGATTAGTAATGGAACCCCCATACATGAATGCATCAGGCTGAGGGGAGAGCTGCAGGACGGAAATGCATCACTCACTTGATCCCTTCTCTTTCAAATCCAGTTCATAGGGTAAAGTGGTAGATGGTCATATATATTAAGCTTTAAAAAGGAGTTGGCTTTTCCTCTAGCATTTAAAAGGTTATGTGCTACAATGTGAGACAAATAAATCACAGTTCACTACAACAACTGGGTGGCCGTCAGTTATATAGACCGCCAGTGAAACACTAAATCTGTCACTGTGTATGTTCTGATGCTCTGACCGTTTAGAAATTGGAACAGTGTTAACAGAGCAGGCTGACTAGGAGCCACAGAAGCATTGTAGTGGCACGTGCCATTAGCAAGATCAATGGTCAGTGTTAAAGGTTCATTGTTTGGTCATTTCAGGTGACTGATTCAAGTGAAAGCAATTGCTACCCCAAAGACTTGGCTAGTTGTAATTTGTTGTAAGAGGATGCAGAAAATGAACTACCCGACTTGACATTCAAGAGAATGTTATTTCTCTGATTTTTGTTTTTGTTTTTTTTTTTTTTTTGTGCTCCTAGCATAGTGGCTAAATGTTGAGGCTTGCTTGCAGGATCATAGGTGGGAGGTGAGACGTTATTTACTTGAGCATGGGCTGTTTAACAATGGCTGCTATCGAATATGAATCCTTTTCTTCTATCAGTTATTAACTGTCTGTAGCTCCTTAGGGAGGTGTTGTGTGTGTATGTGTGTGTACATGTGTGTGTATGAATGAAATTTTCTGGTCTGTGTTGTTTCTTTAACAGTTCTTCGAACATCACAGATTTGTGTGTTTTCTTGCCTATTGGATTGCTTACTATCAGTTCTTAGCCACAGTGTTGGCTACAGCTTTTTGTTCACAGTTTTACCAGGTAAAACTGTCTTGGCTGTTATTTCCTTGGATGGTTCCTGAATCTGGTCAGCTGGGGGCCGATTGACAGGTGTGTGCTCTGGCTGTGAATGAGTTCCCCCAAAGTCCATCTGTTAGGAAGACAAAGGCTCTCAATCCATAGGTGTACTGGTGGTGTTTGAAGTGGAGCCCAGGAGAAGTAAGTACAGTTAGATGAGATCAGGTAGGTGAGGTTTACCAGATGGGTTAAGTGGCCTTTATGATGAGAAAGAGAAGAGAGGAGGAGGAGAAAGAGGGAAGGAGAAAAGAGGAAGACACAGAAGAGAAAGCAGCAGCAGCAGGGGTCCTTGCTCTCTCTCTGTGCCATGCTCTCTGCCATGTGATGATGAAGCAGGAAGGCCCCACTGTACGCCCACATCTTGACCTGAGCCTTCCCAGCATCCAGAATGGTGACAAAAACACGTCTTCTTTGTAAGTTGTCCAGCCTGTGGTGTTGTGTTATGTAGCAGCAGAAAATGAAATGGATGATCTAGCATCACCTCACTCATGCTTCTGTGCACTTACGTTGCCGTTGGTGAAGACACCATGTGTGTTCCAGTTATTTTTTTTTTCCAGTTTGTTCCTCTTACTTTTCAGGGTTCCTTGAGCCCTGCTCATGTGGTGGTCCCTTCAGAAGACGGCACAAGTCATATCTCACATGCACAAACTGTATACTTGTGGAGAGGACCCAGGCTCTTCTCATGTTTTTCCTTAATTCACTTTTCTAGTGACCCATTGGCCAAAGGAATGCGCACAATTAAACCCAGACCCAGTATGCAAATCACGTGGTAGTAAGGAGAGGATGGGATTTATTGGAGCTGTTTTAGTAAACCATGTTTGACATAAACAATGAGTTAATGGGCTAAAGGAAGAAGAAGGAGCCCTGAGTCACATAAATCCTAGTTTAAAGCCTTCTTGGGATCCTGTACCCTTGTTTTCCTATCTTTCTGCTTATTTTTATTGTTGTTGCTTTTTGAGATACAGTCCTGGTAGATAGTCCTAGGTGTGGTAGTCACCATGTAGCCCAAGCTATGACAGACTCCCTGTAGCCCGGCTGATATCTAATTCTAAGCCTCCTGCCTCGGCCTTCTGAAGATTGGGATTACAGGTGTGCATAACAACACCCAGTGCCTTAATTCTCTCTGGGTATCATGGCCAGGAAAGGAGTTATAAACAGATAACTGGCATGTAGCTAGCTTTTCTCTACTACCCAACATTCATTTGATCACTACCTACCTCTCTAGTCTCAGTAGCTGGTATATGGACTTAATTCATTAACTCAACCCTTCCTCTCTTTCCCTCCCATTCTCTCTGCCTTTCTATATATTTTTTTTCTGTTTTTCTATTTTTTATGTATATATGTGTACATATGTGCATGCAGGTACCCATACATGTGTTTGTGTGGTGACCAGAGATCGTTGATTGAAGCTCTGTTGCTCTCTACCTAGTATTTAAGAGACAGAGTCTCTTACTGAACCTGGAGCTTGTTGATTCATCTAAACTGGCTTTCAGAGCTTCAGGGACCCACCTGTCTTCATTTGCTCAGCTTTAGGGTTACTCAGCTTTTACACGGGCTCAGGGGCTCTGAGCCCACATCCCTACACTGACATTAACAAACACCTTTACCACTGAACCATCTCCCCAGCCCTTCCGTTCACTTTTCATTTTCTTCCAAGAAAAGCAACAGTAAGGTAGCCACTGTTAAGCAAATTGAATTATAGCAGGAAAATGACTTGGAAGTATATTTTATGTATTTTAATATCACTAATAATGTTTTAAAGTCTCCTGTAAGAGTCAAAACATATGTATTTGCACGCTTCCTGTGCCAAGATAAAAATAAATTCATGTTACTCCTCTTTTTATAACACAAGGTGACAACTAGCATAGACTTTGTCAGTTGTTCCTTAAAGCTTGGAACAGCTTACTAAGTGGGAGAGGAAGTTGTGGTTCTTTGCAAGAGCCCATGTAGGGAGGCTCCCAGCACGTGTTCATGTTCTGTCACTATCAGTTTCCTTTTGTTGCTACAACAGACTAAATTCAGTGGCAAAAAAAACCAAAAACAAATAAACAAACAAAAAAGTAAAAAAACCACCACCATCAACAACAACAAAAAAATCTACTAAAAGTTAATTTTCTTACAGTTCTGGAGGTAAGTTCACAAGTCAGCTTCACCTTGTTAGAGTAAAGTGTTACCACCTCAGCAGGATAATGCCTGCTGATGCCATCCCCCACATGGGAGGTGCGTGCCTCATCTCTATTCAGGCAGACTGGACTCTGCAGGGCACTGCTTACTTCAGGATCCTATTTCTGCTGAGATTTGGTTATGGGTTTGATTCAGAATGTAGGTGTACATGTGACAGATTTTTTATTATTCATATTGGGAAGAAATGAGATTTATATTGCTTGCCTCCCTCATTCTATATATTGATATTATGATTAATAGCTTTTGACACAAAACTATTTTGACATATGAGTCCATGGTGACGTATTTTGACAGCAGCAATGTTCATGCATTTAGCTTTTCTTACAGGAGTAGGTTACTGGGATTACTAGCTCCATACTCTATACCTAAGTCATCAGCCAAAGATCTCATGTCCAGAAATATCACCAAAATGTCAACCACAGAAATCTCTTTCAAATCATCTCTTTGAGCAGCTTTGAATCTTCCTTCCGTGCAGTTCTGAAATGTGAAATTGGTTAAAGACAGGGAGCCCTAAGTTATTTCTTTCCTGGCAGAGATGTCGGATGGATGTTGAACGAAGTCCAGTTCTTCGTTTTCCTTTGGATAATTTTTTGAGTTTTTGGTAGTGATTTAGATTCTTATCAGTACGTTCTTCCTCCCCCAGCTCCCCATAGCTCCCCACAGCCCAGCAGCAGCCTGGTTGCCTTGGTACCTGTTCCTGAAGGCTGTCTTGCAGCAAAGTGTGGTTGTTTAAATAGCACGACTTGTCATCTAAAAGTAGAAGTCATTAGCACTGACACTGTTTGGCTAGGGGTGTCTTGAATACTGTTTTAAAATTCTTATTTTATCACTGTACTGTTTACTCATGGTACCACAGGAGGTTTCAGGGTGGATTCCCAGGGTAGAGCAAGAGTGAGAAATGTGAAAATGCTCCCTCAGGGTCTTCTGGAACTTAGGCCCAATCTGATGGCCTCTGTTGGATATTTACTGGGTTTTTAGAGGCGCCAACTTGGATGTTTTAATGCTGTTGGTTCTTCATATGATTCATGGTGCTTACCTGTGCTTAGCTGCAGTCTGCCCCTGAACAGTTCTCTGCTGTTGCCAAGGAAAATGAAATTCCTGCTGGTTTGTGTTTGAACTTCATGTGGCCAGAAACACTCCCCCCCCCTTAACTTTAGAAAAAGTAGGATGTTTGTTTTCAGTTTTGCAGAAAAGTTGAATAATATGCTTTGGGTGGATCTATCTATCATGTCTGCCCACCCATCCATCCATCCATCCATCCATCCATCCATCCATCCATCCATCCATCCATCTATCCATCCATCCATCTATTTATCTAATCTGTTTACCCAGCCAGAATATCAGGGCCAAATAATTATATTGAAATGTGCAGCCAGCTGGAACATCCTCACTTTATGCCCAGGTGAGTGGACTCTCAAGTCCCAGACAGCTGTCATTGCAGATAAGAGGGGAGGGGCCCAAGTGTTCCTTCCGTGCCTGGTCGAGGTCTCTAAGAAAGCCCTGTGTTGTAAGGGATTCTGTTAATTAGTGGCTTGAAACACCTTTCTCATTAACTGGGGATGCAGTGTAGAGAAAACATTGTGGAGTTCAAAGTGCTGGTTTGATAACAGGAAAACAACTTCAGGTATGGGAACATGTCATCTTGTGTGTAAAGCTGGTCGTTCACAGCTCCTTTCTGCCTGATCTTGTTCGGTCATTAGGAGATTTGAATTGCTCTGAAACTTTGCTTCACTTTCTCCACTGGATACAGGTGTAGAGGAGGGTTACTTTTAGACCCTAAATATCTTAGGGGTTTTGTTTGTTTATCTGTTTGCTGTCATCATTGTTGTTTTTGATAGAGTAAAGAGGAAAGGAGCAAGAAGGGAGGAAAACTGTTTTATTTTTATTTGTTTGACAATTTCAGGTATACACACAAACACATATATACACACACTTAATTTTGGGCATTCCTATCCCATTATTCCCTCTCATTCCCTCCTCTTCTCTCACAGAAACCTTCTTCCAAACAGCTTCCCTCCTTCTTAGATATTTTTTTTCTTTTTGACCCATTAAGTTTAATTATGTTTCTTGCATGAGCACCAGTGGGAGTTATTTACTAGAACACCCTTTCCCCCAGCACCCCATTAACTTCTCGCAGCCCCTCAGTAAGGAGAAATAAGGCCTTGAGAGAGTGAGGGTGACAAAACACATGTGGTGTGTAAGTAGGGGGTAGAAAGACTATTCAGTTTTTGAACTCACTAAATCAGTTTTGAAAAATATTTTATTACTGTAATAAAATTAATGTGCATGTGTTATTTTATAGATTTAAAGAATTCAGAAAGCTAAAAATAGTTCACTCAATATCATACCACCCCAAATACCAATTATTTGTATTTTATTCATTGACACTTGTAAGTGTCAAGGCAGAGGATGTAGTAGACATTATTTAAACTAACATATACATATATATATATATAAAACTTAGTAAATATCACTTAAGTTTACTAAAGAAAAATCAAATCAACAAATTTCTAAAATTTTACTACTTGACCAAAAATATGAGCATATTATTTCCCAAAACATGAAAGATAGAAATTCTAGAATATTAAGTCAAAATATTATTTCAAACTGCATTTTTCAAAATAGATTCATTCAACTTTTTAAATGTTGTTCAATTGGTTGGATATAGTTGTCCAGTGGGAGCTTTATCTAAATTGGCTCATGTTATGTATCCTGTGCTTTTATATATTCGGTACCACAGTCTAATTTGTGCTGCTATTACAAAATACCTGAGACTGGGTAAGTTAGAGAGCAGACCCATTTTCACAGCATTGCAGCTGAAGAAGTCCAGAGTCAAAGCTCTGTCAGGATTGGTGTCTGGTGAGGGCTACTCTCTGCTTCCAGGTTGGTGGTTTACTGCTGCATCCTCTAGTGGGTCAGCCTACAATGTTTTTACTTTGCTGGTAGCAGAAGGAGTAAAAGGGATGGATCCCTCCTTTAGGCCTCTTTATGGGGCACACAATCCTATTCACAGGGACTCCACTTTCACTTCTGAGTCACTTCCCCAAGGCCTCTCCTCTTAATACTGTTAATTGGTGACTGAGTTTCAACAGTCACCAATTTCTGAAGACAGAAAGATGTAACACATGACATTGGAGAATGTTCTTTGTTTATTTAATAGATAGTTTGTCTGGGTATAAAATCCTGGGTCACTGTGAGTTTTGCTAAAGCAATGTGATCTTGTTTTGTCCACTTCTTGGTAGCTTGCACTTTTAACTCCGATGCCCATAGATATTTATTCTCATCCATATATATAGTCATTAACGATAGGCATATATTCTTTCATGCACTTACTTTTTTCTCACATATATGCATACACACACACATGCACATAGATATACACACACATATTCACATACTGTGTAAAAGAATGGTACTTGTAGCTTCTAAAGGAATTATTCCCATGTGAAGACTCTAGCAATAATGACACAGGTCAATAAATAGGCTACCTTCAGAGCCTCCAAAGTGCCTTGTGGTCTTCTAGCAGTCATTGGAAAAGCCTTCCTTTCTATATATGTGTAATTACTACCTTATCTTTTAGTATTACTTTTTGGTTTTGCTAGTTTTGAATTTCATATAAAACCAAGTCATCCAGCATACATTCTGTCTTCTTTCATTTGGCATTATGGCTTGTGATCTATCCACATTGTTGCCTAAAGCTGTATTTCATTCATTTTCATTGCTCCCATGATATGAGTTATCTATTTACTAGCTCCAGTTTCCATCCTGATGACATAGTTGTTTAAGCAACAGTCCTGTCACTTTTCATACATTCTTTGCTTTGGGACTAGCAGCAAAATTAGAGAGTCTTGCTATGCTGCTGTGGGACCCCTCCATGCCCTTTCTGTGTCTGTTAGTTCCTTCTCTAGCAATGAGCTATTTCTAGCCCACACAATGCTTCTCTGGAGATGCTCACTGTTCTTCACCTTCCAGCAGCTTGCGACATTACATCTTAGGGCTTCTATCAAGACTCATTTGAGAGGCTTCATTACTCTTACTATAGTCTGTATCATGTTTAAACACCAAGGAGCTGAATGACACAACCAGTGTTTTCCCTTTTTCTGTTCTAAATTTCTCTTCACTCAACTAGTACTCATTAGAGTTTTTAGTAACGGGAAAGTGACCATTTGTTTCTTTGTCTAAATCATCTATTTTTGATTCAATCACTCCTATCTCAAGCGAGGAAGGAGGATATAGATCATTTTTCCATTTGATTGTATCTTAAAGGTTATATTAGGATAAACCTTACTTAAAAAAAAAACCACAACAAACTAAAACCTACAGATAAAGCATCTTTCAGTGCAGCTGATGACACTTTTCCACGTGGTATCTTGTCCTCTCACTTTGTGAGTTTGTTTTCTAGCTGGTCTATCTCTTGACTGTCTTGCCTTAACCTTTACACCTGCCAGTGTTCTGGAAACATCTCATTCTTCTTTGACTTCAGTTATCACAAAGAAGAGCTTTAACTAGAAGGGGTAAATTATGATTGGGGCTAGCTTTATGTTCCTTTATAGGTTTTTAATATCAGGGAATGGAGAATTATTGCATGCTGTCTCTGAGTACGAAGTTAATATTATCATTCATCATCAGGAAGCATCTGAAAAATGCCACCAGGACTCCTGCACAAATGCTTCATTGAACTGTAGTGGGGTGCTTTGTTCTTCCGTGTGTAACTTGGGGCCAGTGTGGCATCCACTAAAGAAAAAAACCATTTCTTTTCAAAGGGCACAGTCATTAAATATACACTTAAGGATTTTAAGTGACAGCATTACTTTTGAAGAAATATTTTATCTGCAGAATGAAAAAGTAATAGTGGATATTTTATAATTAAGATAGTTAGCCTTTATATCTGACTGTATCCTTTCCTTTCTGACCCACCAAAATGATACCCATAGATGAACATTCTAGAAAGAACAATGAAGCCAGAGTCTCATGCACTGTGCTCCCTCAGGCCAAGTCATTCCAACTAGTATAATATATATTGTTGCCTAGATAAATTTATTAGTACTGTAAGTATTTAAAATAATGTGCTTTCCAGACACCTTGGTTTCCCCTATCTGCTATTGCTGAGATTTTTTTTTCTATTTGCCATTCCAATAAATATTAGATAGGCCCATGTCTTCTTTCCCTTTTTATTGAAAACAGGTTTTAGTCTTCTATAATATATCTTGATTATGGGTCCCCTTCCCTCCACTCCTTCTAGTTCTTCCCCAACTCTACTCCAGATCCACCCCATTTCTGTCTCTCCTTAAAAAATAAACAGATATCTACAGGAAAATAATAAAATAAGACAGAACAAAAACACATTGAAATAGGGCAAAACTAATAAATAGAAGGAAGAGAGCCCAAGAAAAGACACAAAAAACAGATATAGATACAGAGACCCACTGGTTTGTATACTCAAGTATTTCATAAAAACCCTAAACTGGAAGCCATAATATATGCACAAAGGATCTGTAGGGTAAGAAAGAGGAAAAAGGATTTTTAAAAGATAAAATTAAAAAAAAGAAATTAAAACAAACAAAAACCCTGACATGACAGCATGAGACAAGGAGCCTTCAGAGATGCCATTTAATTCATTTTTTGTTAGCCATCTACTACTAGGCATACAGGCTACCTTTAAGAGTAGTTTGTTTTCCCAGTGAGATTCCCTCAAGGAAAACTAATTTTTTTTTTTTTTTTTTTTTTTGCAAGAGGTAGTAATCAATTGGAGATAGGTTCTGTATTAGGTATAGGGGAATATGGCCACTTCTCTTTCTGTTCTAAGGCTGAATCTGGTACAGACCCTTGCAGAGTCTATACAGGCTGCCTCAGTTCCTGTGAGCTCCTATGTGGGTTAATTATGTTGATTTAGAGGGCCTTGTTTCCTTGGTGACCTCCATGCTTTCTGGCTCTTACACTCTTTCTGCCTCCTCTTCTGCAGAGTTCCCTGATGCTGAGGGGAGGATTTGATGGAGACATCCTTTGTAGGGCTGAGTGTTCCAAGGTCTCTCACTCTTTGGATATTGTCTGGCTGTGGGCCTCTGTATTTGTTCTCATCTGCTGCAAGAGGAATCTTCTCTGATGATAGTTGAGCAAAGCACAGATCTATGAGTATAGGAGAGTGTCATTAGGCATCATTTTATTGCTACACTCTTTTAATAGAACAGTAGTATTTGGTTTTACCGTAAGTCCTTGGGCTATCTAGACTCAGGTTCTCAGTCACCTAAGCAGTGTTAGGTATGGGCTCCATCTTATAGAATGGGCCTAGGTCAAATGAGATATAGATTGGTTGTTCCCAAAAGCTTTCTGGCACTATTGCACTAACATATCTTGCAGACAGGACATAATTGTAGATCAAAGGGTCTGTAGCTGGGTTGGTGTTTACATTTCTCCTATGGTTCCTTGAAGAGTATCTTCTTGTACCAACAACACTAGAACATAGGGGTGAAGGCTTTATGCAGGGACCACTTCCAAGGTGGGTCCTGTGTGGGTGCTGTCTTCAGCAACAGGACCTTGCTGTTAGTTTGTGGAGTGTAACCTTTAGTCCTGGCAACATCCTGGGTTGTTTAGGGGTTCTTATAATAGCAAAAGCCTGGACTTTAAGGTAAAAGATTTACGTCTGACCTGGCATGTCCTTGGGAACCTGCCAAGGACAGATGATGGTGGGAGCATGCCCTGAGGTGCCCGCCTGTATCCATGACAACAGATCACACAATCTCTGGACTACCTGCTACTCCTTAGCCCTCTGCAAGAAAAGCTATGGAGAAACATTGCCCAGGGGCATGACTTGGAAGCCCGTGAAAGCTTCTGCTGAAAATCATGTTGCCAGTTCATTATAACTGGTGAAGATATTTAAATCAAGATTCACGTGGACAGAGACTCTCATTCTCTCTCCTCCTCCTGTCTCACCTCCTCCTGGCAGAGAAACTCACATCACAGTCTGACTGGGAGGCTTCACCCTCTTGTTTCCCATTGCGGGTCTGGGGACAAATTCTCCCTGGTATTCTGGAGCGTCTAGGTGTGGAGTTGTCCCCCCTTGGAGCCCAGGGGCTTCGGATTGGACAGAACACTGAAGTAAGACCCTTGCAGGCCTAAAGCATCTGAATGGTGGGTGAGCCTAAGAAACTTTTCATCTGGTAAATAATTAGACTTTAAGACCACAAAGGAAATTCCTGCTTGATAAACTGTCTTAGGATCTGACAAACAAAATTCAGCGACTTTAAGACTGGAAGATTCCAGGCATTCATAAGGATCCACACCCAGAGGAAAATATCCTTTTAAGAAACTTTAGGTTAATGTTAAATGGTTGTTTTGTAGGTATTAAGTTTTAGGTGCTAGGTTTTAGAGTTAGGGTTTGGGTTTTAGGATTTAGGACCTTTATAGTCAATGTTAGGTAATTGTTAAGTATTAACAAATATATGCTGGATAAATAAAAATTTATTGTTAGACAGAGCTGGAGATAAGACTAGGGGACTGGAGTTGGAGGAGAGGAGGGAAAGTGAAAATCTGAAGCTCACCTTCCTGTTTCCCTGGCCTCCTTGTTTCTCTGTTGGGCTTGACTGGCAGGTTCTTGAATGCCTGTTGGAGTCAGGGGCTGGGGTAACAGGATGAATGGGGAGAAAAGTCAGAGAAGAAAATCTGTGTGATTGGCTAGAGATAGGAACAGGGAGGAGGGGGTAACACAGTTTGTGGACTGCTACTCAATTAGTGTTGAGACTGGGGGATTGGATTTGGAGGAGAGGAGGTGAAAAGCTGCTGTTAGGTACCTGCTACCCTGACTGGAGTGGCCTGGAAGTTCCCAGAGAATGCCTCAGGCAGTTGGGGGCTCGATAAAGCATTGATTGGGGAAAGGACGTTTGTAGTGGAAGGTCTGTGTAATCTGCTAGAGATGAGAGCAGGAGGGAGGGGAGGCCATGGCTGTTGATCTGCTATAGAGCTGGAGATGAGACTAGGGGATTGGATTCAGAGAAGAGGAGAGAGAGGGAAAGATCTTAAGTTATAGACCTGTCTTAAAGATATTTAACTGTAATTTTGATTCTTTAAAAATTATTTTTAATGTTTTGAGGGATGGGCAAATAGCCGGTATACCAAGGGTACCCTAAAATCTACAGGTTTCTTGCCTCAGTCTTCCTAGTATTAGAATTATAAATTTATGCCACCTGGTCTAATTTTAAATTTTGTTACTCATGAGTTCTAACTCTGCTATAGTTTGGATTGCAAATGTTTCCTGAGTGCTCAGGCAGTAAAGATACATGCCTGGAACAACACTCTTGGGAGGTGGGAAAACCCTGAAGAGGAGACTTGATGGCAGGCCTTTAGGTCACTGGATACTGCACTTGAAGGGGCCTCTTTTTCTACCTCTTCCTCTCCTGGCCATGAGGCAAGCAATTTTGTTTCTCCGTTCTTCCACCATCATGTGCCACTTTGACCAAGATCCAGAAGCAAAAACTCATGCCCCAGATAATCCTTTCCTCTTTATAAGTTGATTATTTATGGTATTCATTATATAGATCCACTTAACACAAGCACTGTATCCCCAACCTAGCTGTTCCTCTCACACAGTATTCTAGATTATAAATCTTACTGCCAGGGCCATAGTTCCAATTTGATGTTCCTCACCACATTCAGTACACTTGAATTTATGCTTGTCTGTCTGCCCCTCCTGAGTCTTTCATTTAGGTTTCCTAGAAGCCTGATTGTCAGCCCCCATACCTGATCTAATCTATAGTTCAACAGTAGTAACTACAGTAAAGAAGTACAGACTAGCACACACTCCTGCCATAGTTTTCCTATGACAATATTTTTACAAACTTTGCATTCAAAATCCCCTATAAAGGTTTGAGACTGACACTTAGAATACCCATCTTACAGATGAAACATCTGAAATGGAGAGATAAAAAGTAATTGACCAGTGTTATGTTGTCAGCAAACAGTCATGTGGGTTTTGAGTACGGATACACAGACACAAACACGAAGGATTACCAGAGCGTTCTTTTTCTATTAAACTCATTGGCACACTGGCTTTCTTCCTCTCATTTCTCAGCTACTCAGAAAAGCCTGTTGAAGTGCGAGTGTGTGAGCCCACTAACCTTCAAGTATTAACCTTGGATGTGGTCTGCCATAAAGAACCATTGATCATCATTTCTAACAAAGCACTCGTTCCCTGCAAGTGCCTCAGGGTTCATGGCCACATCCAAGCAAGCCAGTGTGATGTTCTTACCCTCTACAGTGACTACAGCGCTCTCTTGTGAAGGAGTAGTTAGACCCCTTACCTGCACAGTAGTAGTTCTTCCTTTCTTTCTTAGCAGATGAAACAGACCTTTTCCACAAGGCTTATGAGGCTCCTAATGATCTGTCCCCACCTGTCTTTCTAACTTCCTCCCTTGCTTGCCTCTTTTTCCTAGAGTCCTTGCTTTTGGTCTCTGGAGATATCTCCCTTTTCCTGGAATCTCCACCTTGTTCACATATATTCCCACAACTATCACTCCTCTAGTTGGTCCTACATGTTAACTGCATCCTCTTTGTTGGGTCAAGCCTATGTGTTACTTTACTATACCATTAGCCCCTTATGGGTGGTTTCTTTATCTTATGGTTAATTTTTTTAAGGATGCTAAATCAGTTTTTGTGAATGATTAAGTACCTTGATTAATCTGAAGGTGATATTTAGAACAGTATTTCTACTCAGGTGCAAGAAAAATGGATAAAGCTGTTCTGGGCTGATTGTGACTTTCATTCCAATGCCAAAATTGTCACCCCTAGTACCTCTGAATGTGACTATATCTGGGGACTGAGTTAAGGAAGACTTTAAATTAAAAACTATTCTTTTTGGGTAGGCCTTTGCCCTGAGTGACTGGTGTCCTTGTAGAAAGGAGATACACATCTACAGAGACACCAGGAATCCATTTGCACAGAGGAAACACCAGCTCTTTCCAGTGCTAGAGGCAGCAAGGCGGAAGCCAAGGAGAACTAGGTGAAAAGAACCTTGAATTTAGACTTTAAGTCTCCAGGACTGTAAGAAATGTCTTTTATTGTAGCTGTGATCTGTGATAGTTTGAATATGTGATGTTGTCAGATTTTTTTTGTTGGACCCCAGATTGTACAGCTATCAGGGAAGTTCTGAAACTTTGGGAGGTTAGACCTGGCTGGAGTGAGTTGTTCCCTAAGGTGGTTTCTTGGTGGGTACTTTGTCTGTGGCCACTTCCTGTCTTGCTCTCTCCTTCCTGGTTATCCACAAACGGATACAATTTCCCTTGCCACTTGCAAGGACTTGTTGTTTTGCTAAACACATTGGACCAAGTCAGAAACCATCAGCCAGAGTAAAGCCTCCCTCCCTTAAGTTATGACTGTCAGGTATTTTTAGTCACAGTAATATAAAGTTTACTAATACATAAGTCTTGCAGTCTGTGGTTCTTTGTTATGGGAGCCTGAGAAGACTAATAAGTACAGAGGCTTATGAGATAACCACAAAACTTTGTAATAGAGAGGTGTAAGGCAGGAAGATCATGGGTTGGAGGCCACTCTTGGCAACATAGCAAGTTCCAGACCAGCCTGGTCTACAAAGTGGGACTTTGTTGTATTTATGAGTATGTGTTCATATACAACATCCACAGAAAAATCCAATAAAACCTATGTGGTATACAGAAGGGGTGTATGTTGACTGTGCGTATGTGTTCTACCTGTGCTCATGTACAAGAGGGAGCTGCAGTTCTTAGGTACTTAGAACAATGTATTCCTGATGGAGTGTCTGTAATATGAGAGAAACTCTAATGCATGAGGACATGTTTAGCAAGAAGTAGAGCAGAGAACTTTCTGTCTACCCTGATCCAACAATGGAGTCAGTAGTTCTGCATTTCCTAAACGCTCTTGCGACATTGTGTTGTCTTTTGAAGTATTCACAGTTCACCTGTACAATGCAGTCATTCTCTAGAATGGTTGGTGGCTATATGTAATTAGTCTTTGATATCTGATTTCTCCACATAGGAGGATCGTAAACACTTTGTTTGATGACTACCCAGAGTGCTTCACATGATCAGATGTATGCTTTATGTCACAGTCACAACTTTGCCTTCTTTTAGTCACACTCAGCCAGTTGCTCTCACCAGATTGCATATCAAAGGATACTGGCTGTTGATACACTCACATTTCAAAGTGAAGTGGTGGGGAGGATTGATAGGCAGGAATTGGGTGAACAGAAGAGTGAGCAGAAACTCGGACAGGTCTTTGCTAACATTGGCCTTGCCCAGTACCTTTACCAGACATTGGTTTGAATTCCAGCTCTGTCCCTTGCCAGCCCTTCCTTACCCTTGTTTTCCTTACCTGTAAAGCACCTTCTCAGTACGAGGTCTTTTGAGCCCTGAGCTCATGAGCAGAAAGGGTCTGGGTTAAACTCTTGTTCATTAATACAAAATGTATATTCCTCAGTCTTGAGTTTTAGACAATTAAAGCAAGCATCTTTTTGTTTCTTGTCTACTCAGTGACAGATACTGTGGAGGAGCCAGCTGGGTGTGGCCAGTTGATAGGGCCACAGACACAGCTCTTTCTAAGCAAGTCTTGGAGAGTTTGTAGGGACAGGTAAAAGAAATGGTCCCAGGCATTGTCCTGTATAAGGCCTCTGGACCCTGGAAACTTACAATAGAGCTAAAGAAACAGATCCAGAGAGAGAGTATCTTAGGGTTTCTATTTCTCCAATAAAACACCATGACCAAAAAGTAATTTGGGGAGGACAAGTTATACTTGGCTTACTTCCACATCATAGTCTATCACTTAAGGAAGTCAGGACAGGAAATCAAACAGGACAGGAACTCAGAGGCAGGAACTGATGCAGAGGCCATGGAGGAACACTGGTTACTGGCTTGCTCCCTCTGGTTTGGTCAACCTGCTTTCTTATGGAACCCAAGGCCACCAGTCCAGGGATGGCAACACCCACAATGGGCTCCCGCATCAATCACTAATTAAGAAAATGCCTTACCACCAGATCTGTTGGGATATTTTCACAACTGTGGTCCTCTCCTTGCAGATAACTCTAGCTTATGTCAAGTTGTCATAAAACTTTCCAGGACAGGAAGATAGTCATCCAAATAGTTGTCTAACGTAATGAGTATTAGGAAGCAAATCAGGGCTGAGGAACATAATGGAGAAGTGCAGTGCAGGTCACCATCTGAAGAAACAACAGTGAAGGAGTTAAGTATGATCAGAAAATTGAAAAGATAGAGTTCAGGGGCAAGGAAGACTGAAGTGAGCTTGGACAGTGCATTCAAACACCTTGTCATCTCATGGGAAATTATTTACAAAATAATTCATTGGATGGTCCCTGTAATGATCCTGAATGGCATTGTATTTTAAGGAACAAGTGTTTAAAATTTAAGCCACGACTCTAACCACTTTCTAGAGCATTAGCTTTGTGAACCCCAGGCTTCTCCACTGACTATTCTAAATGATGTCAGGTAGGAGACTTGGCCCTTGGATGCTCCTCCTTCACAGTTTGTAGCATCAAACCAAACAAAAAGTTTCTTTAGCTTTCCATATGCTCAATATTAATTAAATGGGAATAACATATAAAATGTCACATGGAAAGAATTGGAATTGGCTCACTGTTTGAAGTTGTTATTTTGGTCAAAGCAAAGATTCATTATCTTGTCAAAGTGCTGAAGATAAGGGAGTGCTGGGTGCTCAGCTCTACACGGGACATCTTTAGTCACCCACTCAGAGGCCTGGGGAACATTCCTGAAGAGTAGGTAAAAAGGAAGGTAAGAGCCAGAGGATGGAAGTGCTCTGTAGAATGCTGTCTTCTAGAAATTACATGTCTATTACAGTCATGAACACAGTAACTGTGACTACCCACCCACAACCTGTGCACATACACGCGGCACACACTCACACACACACATATACATAATACCCAGACCCAAGTGTATGCTTGCATGCATGCATACACACACACACACACACACACACACACACACACACACACACACACA
>CAJQZJ010009351.1:8024182-8040379 GCA_907164525.1 Lophiomys imhausi | reverse complement strand
ACACACACACACACACACACACACACACACACACACACACACACACATATGGATGCTCGCACTCATGCATGCTTTCACACACACACACACATTCAAGATCTGTAACTAAGCTAGGAGAAGACAGGGTCAACAGGAGGGGCTGGTCATATAGGGAGATAATAACAGGATAAAAAAATTCTTATTTCTGATGCCAGTATGAAGATGGTGATGGGTTGCAGAGTCCTTAGAAAGTGGAACTGGATGGGGAATGCTGTCTCTGATATGGACTCTTGCATGTTAGTGGAACCACCTTACCCTAACTGGGACGCCTTCTCCAGCTCTTGGGCAAGAGGAAGCTCTTAGCCCTCATGTGACTTGATAAATCGATGTGGGTCGATATATGTGGGGCCTGCTCTCATCTGAGGAGTGTGAGATGAGGGAGAGGGGAAAAGGAGTGGGACCAGGTCAGGAGGAATGAGTGGGCTGTGATGGGGATGGAACTTGAATAAATTTTTTAAAAAGATGGTGATGGTCAGGAATGTCAGGATGATCAAAATTTGGAAAGTACTAGCAGCCAGCTGGGATGTTGGCTGTGGAAACCAGTTGTCACCAGAAAAGTTGGTTATAAGTGCTAATGCTTGGAACCAAGCCAGACTTTGACTCATTCAATCTTAGGGTTATTTTTTTCCCTGTAAATAATTTGAGCTTCCGAGACACACCTTCACGGGGTGAAAATGGTTTTGTAATTGTTGATTGTTTTCTTCTTGACTGGAGTATGATAGTACTTTCTTTTTTTGTTAATTGTTACTGTGACAGTATTTCATATTTTTAACCTGAAGCAGTTGGCATTCCAAAAATACTGGAAACAAATTCATGATGTAATGATGTAATCATATTCTCACCCACATCCAAAATTGTGGTAGAACTCCATTCTCACTGTGCTATTTATGGTAATGCTTTTTTGTGTTAGGATTCATAAATTATCGAAGTGAATCCATGAGAGGTGTGGTAGACTGTTCCCTGAGTCGTATACTTGCTTTGCAGTCATATTTCTTATGCCTACTGTTAAAAGATTTAGACTGTATTAGTGGATGCCCCTGCACACTGCTCTAATATGGATCAACACTAAAGAATAAGGCAGTGTCTGTTTATATTAGTGTATTAGTGACTTTCATATAGTTGTAACCTGAATACCTGTGAGAATAACTTACAGGAAGAAACACTTACTTTGGCTCATAGTTGCTGAGGGTTTATTGTCCTGTCCCCAACACACACACACACACCTTTTGGTACCATGTGATTGGACAGAATATTGTGGTGGGCAGGGAAAGAAGGATAAGGTCAAGAATAGGGGTGGGAGATTAATGACCAGGTTATAACCCTTAAAAGCATACCGCCCCACTCCAGTGACTTGCTTCCCCCTCAGCCTCACCTTCTAAAGATTCCATATCCTGTCACAGCTGGAGGCCAGATGTTTATGACACAAGACTGTCAGCAGAGTTTCATATTCAAACCATAATAATTAGTTTGTGGATACTTACTGCCTTTTGTCACTTACAAAACAAAAGGATATAGTTGTCTCTACAAATAAAAACTTAAAGTTCCACTTTCCACCCTACAGTTAGTTCACTCTGCTGTAGTGTACAGTTTTTTGTCTTCATTATGTTTAGAAGTAGGATCTGTGTGTGTTTATGCACATGTGGCATATAACAACAATCCATTGCTGCCTTTAAAAAATATTCTTGTTAATACTAATAATCAGTGAAAGCAAGTTTAGTCAACACTCATTAAAATGGGTTGTTAATACGTAGCCTAAAAACATTAATTTTTTGCATGTGAAAATTTGGAATTCATTGAAAATTAAGTTAAAATTATTACAGTCATACCTGTAGACTTAGCAATTGTGTTGCTCATCACTGTTCATTATCCTAGTACATATTTTATGTGACAGAGTATCCACACCTTTATCATTCACAGCCTCTGCAGAGAATATAACGCATAGCACCAAGGTAATAAAAATATAAGCTCTCAAGCGTGGAACAAAGCCGAAAGAAGCCATTTTTACATATAACTTAAGTTTAGGTTCTATGTAGTTGGTTGAGCCCTGACTTAACCTTTAATAAAATTGGATTCAGGGGCATTTATATATAAATAAAAAATAAAGTTAATTTCATTCTCTGCTTCCTTAGGAGAAAGCACTTTGTGCTGCATTATGGTGGCACTCTTAACTTCAGCCTTCGTCTTATTGGCTGAAGCACAGCCTGACTTCTTCCTAAGAAAGTGCGTATGAGGTCGGACATGGAGAACATAAGTTTTTGCCATTGGGAAAATTATATAGGTGATTATTGTTCAGATTAAGGGATCATATTCAAGCCTGTTGCATTAGTCTGTATTTGTTTGGCATTTTATCTCCTTTGATGTTGTCTTGTAAATTATTTTTTTCCCTTTTACATATTTTGGAAATTAAATGTGATAACCTTCCCCCTATGCCCTCCAGACCCCTTTAATGATTCTGCCATTTCACACAGTTCTAGATTGCAGCCATGAAGTAATGTGGTGGTTAGTACAGTCTATGCCAGAGGCGTCAAATCAAAGCTCAGAATCTGGCCTTAGACACTTGGAAGTCTTCTGGGTTCTGCTAGTCAGATCTCACCACAGCCTTCTGTTGATTTTCAGGACTTTACCTTAGAAATAAGGACCACTAAGGAAATAAGCCCTTACTTCCACAAGAAAGGAACATTTGAAACTGCCACACATATAGTTAGGGTCTCTCAGAGGCTTATAATCATTGTGTGAGTGACACCATTTCTCTGCAGTAGTATAGAGTTTTCCATGTGAAAAATAGGCAGATTATGGTAGAATACCCTAGAATCCAAGAGTTCCATTACAGTCCTGCTGTGCTGTGTATACATCCACACTTGCCCTGAAAGACTTCTCCATTTTGCCCTCCCTAGACTCAAACCTATTTCTCCCCTGTTTTTCCCTGCTAATGGAAAATCACCTGATATATATCTAAGTCCCAAATCTCTGCTGATTTTCATAAGTGAGACTCCCCTAATGAAATTGTATTATTTTAAAGGTAATGTCCTATTTGACCTACAATTACATAGGATATGATTCATTTAAAAACATATACATTATTGTTTTGCATACATATACATCTGTTGTTTTATAGATTACATAAAAGCATCATATCATTGTGTGTTGTGACTATTGAATAGAGCATCATTTGTCTGTATGAATGTGGCCTGGTAAAAAATATTCAGTTAATAAAATTGTGTCATGCTCCTGGAAGCTGCTCATGGTTTTAATGGGATCCCCACCAAGTCCCAACAATATCTTTCATAGAAATAGAATCCTGGAGTTCACATGAGATGCCAGTGGGCCCTAAATGGTCAAAACAATGTGAAAAAAGAACAAATCTAGGTGATTAATACTTTATGAATTTAAAATATTTACAAAATTACAGTAATTAAAACAGGGAAGGAAGGGCTGGCCGGTGTGGCCCAGGGGTTCCGCTCTTGATTAGTGTGAACTAGGTCCTGGTTTCTAGCCTTACTGCAGAAATCAAATAAACTAGAGGTATCAACATATACTCAGATACAGGCCAATGGGATAGAGAGCCCTTATGTAAACTCTCATGTAAATGGTCAAATGATTTTTAGTTGTACTATTAGCTTATTAATTGTTCAGATGAATTATTTGTTTCACTGTGGCACTTCCATACATGTGTGGATCATGTTTGGATCACCCCTGCTCTGCCTGTATCCTTTTCATGCCTTCCTTGCTCTCTCTCTCCCTTCCTGCCAGGTACCTTCTCTGAGAGTCTATTTCTGAATGAACTTTTTGTCATGCCACCACAGTACACGTATGGGATACACTACATGCACATGCACACGCGCACGCAAACACGAGACAGAATGTGTACCACTTGCTTTTCCATGTCTTGTTTATTTCCTTTAGTGGAGTAACCTCCACTGCCATTCATTTTCCAGAAAATGGTAGGATTTTCTCCTTTGTGGCTGAGTACTACTCCATGTATACATCACATGCTTATGCTGTATATAGTTTTATCAATTCAGCAGTTAGACAGATATTATAGCCTTGAATATTGAGACTACTGCCACAGCAAGGGTGGGTGTGCAGGCCTCTCTTTCATGCAGCAGCTTTATTTCCTTCACATGTGTACCTGGTTATAGTGTATGTACAGATAATATGGCAGGTCTTCCTGTTTTGTTTTTTAAGGAAGCTCCATAAAGTTTCCGTGGCAGCTGTAGTAGTGTGCGCTCTCACACCACTACAGTGTATAAGGGTCCTGTTCTCCCAGCACTAGATTCTAGGAACAGGACTCAACCTCTTTACTCATCACTGAGATGCAAATCAGAACTGCATTATAATTCCATCTCACCATAGTGATAGCGTTTGTCCAGAAAAGAAATAAACAAACGTCACTTGAAGGACTTTTCTTTTGATAGAGATACTTTCTCATTTTTATTTATGACACATATCCCTGGTCTCCTCTGATCAAACGTTCTTTGCTAAAAGCCTTAGCAAACCCGAAAAGAGAATCGTCTGACTCACCCATCCTGCGAATGGCCCCACCGATAGATAGGGAAAGAGGGCAGTGAAAAGGTTCCCTGCAGGCTGTAAGAAAATGCTTGTCGCTGAGATATCCTCAAATCCTAGAGTTTGTATACCTGAAACCAGAAATGTGTGATGCTCATGATCCCATCATCTAGAAATAAGCAATTAGCATTCCAAATGTATTTAATTCTAGTTTTTTCTCTACTTGTATGCATTCATTCTTAAGTATATATTCTATTCTTCTTCTTACTATACATATGTATATGCATAGTCTTATAGAAATTAAGATTATTTTTTGAGTTTGACAGCCTACATTTCAGCCTTCAACATTATATCATGACTGTTAGCCGATGGCATTAAATTTTATTTGAAAACATTTTAAAACCTGTGACTACATATTACGCTGTCCACAGCAGGTTCATAATTTATTAGCCAAGTGTTAGACATTACGTTGTTTCCAGTTGTTCAGGAAGAGCACAAGCAATACTTAAATTGAATATTCATAATACTGAACCTCTCAGAATGGTTTTGCTTATATCCTCACCATGCAAATTCTTCAATCAAATCATCTGAACACTTCAGAAAACAGGTACAGATTGGTGTTCTGGTAAGCAATGTGGAGAAAATTTCCATTTCTAGAACCCTGGTCACCTCTAGGAATTACAGTTCTTTTGGGTTTACACCATCTGATAGAATACATATGGGTTGAAAGGCTAAATGTGCCCTGTTTGCTGATTTGAATGCTTTATCACCAATACTGGCACTATTTTGGAAGATATTTGAAACTTGGAAATAAAGTCAAGCTGGAGATAGTGGGCCACTGAAGGTGGGTCCCTTGCCAGTTTCTGTCTTCTCTCTGTTTTCTTTTTCCCACCATCGTGTGAATAGACATGTTCTCACAGGCCTTCCTGTCCCTAACCCACTGAAACCTCTGAAACTGTGAGTTAAAATGCATCCTTCCTCTTTCAGGTTGTTTCTGTCTGGGACTATGGTTGTAGCTACTCAGAAGTAAAAGGCTAGAAGACATTCTGAAAAGTGAAAGGTAGTTTCTCTTATGTCACAAGGCAGTTAAGTGATGCTGTCATGAATGCTAAACCTGATGATAAGAGAATGAAGGTATCTGAGGTAATGTGCTGACTTGATGTTAAACTAGCTGGAAAAGTTTCCATAGTTAAGGAAAAGCCCTGAATAGTGAAGTTAAATGGATGATATGGTGCAAATGGGCTGATGACAGCTGTGTCAGTTCTGTTCAAAGTACTGATGCAGACACTTCTTCAAGTATGCATTTTTTGTTACTAGTTTAAATTGCTTTAATAAACAACTTCTCCCTGGGTTTCCACATTACCTGAGACTTCCTCAGTATTGGCATTTCTGGTTTCTTAAGAGGTTGGAAGGAAGCCTTCACAGTAGCCCCTTGAGCAAGGGAATTTGATGGGAAGGGGGATCGTGGTGAATAAGACAAGCCGTGGCCAGTGCTCCTGGGGAACCCACTCCAGTAAGATGCAGGGCACTATTGACTAGCAATCTCTCAGTCTTCAAGGAAACAAAATACAATCATCGTTTCTAAGCTGCATCATAGCCTGGCTTTATTTTGAGACCGGGTCTTGTTATCTAACCGAGGTGGGCCAGGAACTCCCTATGTAGCCCAAGGTCTTGCCTCGGCCTCGTAGGTGCCGAGATTTACAGGTGTACAACACCTTATACATATTCATGATCACTACCAACCTTTAAGACTCTTAAGAGTCTAACCTTACCCTCAGAAGAATGGCAACTTGCAGAATTTGTATGTTAATTCCTTGAGGGAACTCACACCTGCTTTTGGTAAATGTTCTCCAAATGCACATTATAGGCTTCACTTAAAATAATAGCAAAAACATGTTTTATAGCCCTATAATGCCTCCCATTTCATAGCACCAGCTCATGTACAGCCCTTAGCTCTCATCCACAACACCGTCCATTGATAAGTATTCTCCCTTGGCAGATGGGGAAACTGAAGCTCCACGGAGCACAGGATTTGCCCAGTCTGGTCAGTGAATAGTGTGTGTTAAACAGAATCCAGGATTGGTGAGCTTTATTTCTATAAGATCTGACATTGTGTGAACAATACAAGTGAAATCTGGCAAGCAAAAATGGCATTGCCTCCCATGTTTAGAAGAATGATAGGGAGATCCTAAACAAATGCCAGGTTTACAACATGAATTATTTATTAATGGCCATATCTACTTGCAAAATGAAGCCACTGTGGTGGTGTGCATTGGGGATGCTCATCGCTCTGTTGCTAGGTAATCATATCTACAAGCGAGTGAGAGCCCCTCCTGTCCCATATTACTCTGGGCCACAGATATAAAATGGCCAAGAAGCTCATGGGATGGAAACAATGTAAAATGTGATTTTTCTTTATTGGGAAAAGGCTTCTGAACCTATTTGCACCAGCATGCACATAAATCAGGGGCTGTTTTTGTTGGATCCATTTGGAAGGGGCAGGGGTTGTCTTGTTTTTGTTTTGTAGTCTTTTTCAATTTAAATTATACTCTTTCCCTGGACTAGCTGAGAAGAATAACTGTTTATTTTAGCGTGCATGATAAAGCATCCATGCGTTGCGTGCCTGAAATGAACAGAATACTTATTTTCAAAACAGGTTGCCCCTGCCCAAGAAAGGCTAAGACAATAGGCGGAATGATGGTGTGGCCTTGCGTTCTCTGCAGAATAAATTTGAGAGCTGTCAGGAGACATCCTGCCTTACTTTGATTGTGCTGATGATGCACAGAAAGAGAGGCAACCTCAGACACAGATTCTCAATCCATTTAGGACCTGAGATACTGAACTGGCTGCTGGTGTGGTGGTCACAGTGACAGGAAGCTGCTTCTTTGTAACAGCTATCATGTTCACATTTTGAATTTGTTTTCACAAATTCCCTTTCAAAGTTCTTTCATCTCTTCATCTTTAATCTTTTTTAAATTATGAAAATTAGCCACACTTACCACATCAAGTTCTTTAGAGGGAAAATATGTTATCCCTTTTTCTGATAGTTCACATCACTTTCTCACCTTAATTTTCCTCTTTGACGAAACCAGAGTTAATATCTTGTGGTGTATCCCTTTTCTTTTTCTTTTTTTATTTTACACATAAAATTTAATTATACACATATCGTGAAATTATTTTTCTTCTGCCTTTTGTTAAAAGAAAAGATCAAAAGTATGCTGATACTTTCTTTAAAATTATAATGTGAACCCTTTCCAGGCCAGTCTATACAAATGTCTATTTTAATTACATTAAACAATATTAGTTAAGTGACATTTACCAGTATTGTTGTTGTTTTATCACCTGTGGGTGAACATTCTAGTCCTTGAGTTTATTGTTACACATATTTACTGTTGCAACGTGGACTTCATGGAACTGAAAAATAGAGGAATTTTTCATTGTCAGCCAGCTATAATCACACAGTTCTGTAATTAGGGTTGCACACTAGAGTAAAAATTAGAGATTTATATGTACACTGTCTTTCTATATGGAATAGCTGAAAATACAGCTTTTATTTTGTTTGTCATTTATTTCCTTGTGGGAATTAAATGTGGACTGGGGAGGAGGGTGTTCCAGCTGACGATATCTTGTCTGGATTCCTTCATGAGCAGTTACCCGGGCTTGGGCAGATGGGGGATCTTAATGATGGAATACCTACCTAGTCAGCCATGTTTTCTAGTTTAGCTTTGTTAGAGCATAGTCTTAGATTTTTATGAGTGAGAGAGAACCTGACTTTCAGAGTACATTAATTTAAATGCTCCCTATGGCATCATTGTGAAATTGGGGGATGGAGAAAATGTCATTTTGATGATGTGAAAAACTTACCCAGCTCTTCCTCCCTACCCCTTGGTTGCTTTGTGATAAACCATATTCCTGGCCACATGTGTCAGGATCTTGAATTCTTAGGAGGAATTCTCAGTGTGATTACGGGAAACAACCAATTTCCATAAGTGAAAATGTACATCCTTATTAATGGGGCCTTGGTTGCCTATTGCATTCAATCACGTTTATAACCAGCAAGGCGAATTATTGTATTGCATGATTTAGCGTTTACACAATTACCACTGCACAGCCAAGCTGGCCGTATGAGGGGCTGGGAAAGAAGCATATATGGTCCTTTTGCAGGTAATAAAATGGAAAATCCAATTTGCAATTGCAGAATAAGCCTCTGAGTGATAGATGATCTTCGTGGTGGCATCGGTCGGAGGGTCACCGCTAATCACGGGTGCTGCTTGGCTTCCCCTGTGGCCAGCACCTCCCGACTGAGGAGTAAGCGGAGTGTGTCTGGGAGCCAGTCAGCGTGTCTGTAGATGCAGGGCTTTGGAGCCTATTAGATCCTCTTTGTCACAGTGCTTAATCCTGCTGCCTGGTCCTTGTTAGAACACCATTGGAGCACTGCTCAGCGTTCTCATAAAGGGGCTGGCTGAGGGCTTCTTGCTGGATGCACTGAAGCATGCGGTGTGAGGGCGATTACAGGCTAACTGACAGCAGGATAAGATGCCGCCTGCCCGTTATTACTTAAAAGGGAATACACCCCAGACAGCTGATAGACGAGCTTCTCCGAGGCGATGGGAACTTGTTGCTAGGCCAATATGAGACAGGTGTCATCTTTTCTCAGAGTGTAATGGCTCACCTTTACTCTAATTATATTAACCCTCTTTGGAAATTGCTGCATGCCAGGCTGGTAGGGAGTGAGGGGAGAGAACCCAGAGACAAATGGTTTGCTGAGAGGATTGCAGCTACACAGAGGCAGGGATTGTGTTAACTCCCAGTGATGCTAAGTTGAAAAACAAAAGATGCTCATCCCCTTCATGCCAGGCTCCCTTTATAATTCTGAGGAGACCTTGCTTTTTTAGGATCCCATGTAATTTCCGTCTTGGTCACAGATAATTGATCCCTCTGTCAAAGTTTGTTGTGGACAGTCCTTGCGCTCTTCACAGCCCATTCGTCCAAGAGGAAACTGATGTTTTGTTTTTCTCTTCAGTGAGCTTGAACCATTCTTTTCATCTTGGGGCTGTGAAGCACCTGTGTGCTTGCTTCAGCAGCCCTGTTTAGTACTAAAATAAACAAAAAATAATGGCATAGGGCGATTCGGATCTCCCCTTCTCCGCACAGTGAGCAGAACAGCAAAGTGGATTCAAAGCGATGGAAATGACGATGCTGATGAATTCTATCCCATGGTCCTTTCTGCTTCCTCTTACTCTCCCACATCGGGTATGACTCCTTCTCCCTGAAGGGAGCATGTCTAGCTTACATTCAGCATCTCCTCTGTGCTCCAGTTAGCAGAAGTCATTAGCAATCTCCTGTGCCTGTCCCATCTCCTCTGACAGCACTAAATTGAGACATCACTGGGGACTGACAGATCTCCAGGGGGCTCTGGGCTTCAGACAGAAGGGCAAGGCTGACCTTTCTTGACAATATTCCCTTAGGTATTTCTTCCAAGTGTGGCAGTGAGGAAGCACAGGGTTTTTTGTGCATTGTTTTCAGAAGCTTCGCCATTAAACACTGCACGGTTTGTAAGGAGCTGTGCAGTAGTTAACCAGAGGCTGTGCCCATGCATTAATGTGTTGGTAGATGGTTGGCAGTAGAGTGTAGATTCCTCTTTCATGCAGAAACGTGCACCTGGGCCTTAAGTTCAAGGATGCCACATTGAATTTCGTTTGTATCATACTTCCAGGTTTTTGGGTTTTTTTTGTTTGTTTGTTTTTTCATTCACTTTATTTATTTGTTTGTTTGTTTGTTTATTTATTGCTTCAGGTTACATCTCCATCATAGTGTCCTCTTTCCACCCCTCCAAGTCCCACCCTCCCACCCTCTACCCCCTAACCCTTCCATTCCACTCCTCTGGAGTGGAGTGTCCCTACATAACAGTCCCCCACCCCAGTTCAGCAGTCATATGAGGACCAAGAGCCTCCTCATACACTGGGGACCTACAAGGCAGCACCACTAGGGAAAAGTGTCTCATTGACATGAAACAAAGTCTATGTCCATGTTCTCTTTGGTGCGTTGGTTGTAGTATAGATATCATATACTATATGGCTAAAATCCGACTATAAGTGAATAGATGCTATGTGCATCTTTCTGTGTCTGGGTTAGCTCACTCAGGATGAGCTTCTCTAGTTCCATCCATTTGGCTGCAAATTGCATAATTTCATTGTTTCTGAGAGCTGAGTAATATTCCATTGTGTAGATGTACCACAGTTTTTTAATCCATTCTTCAGTTGAGGGACATCTGGGTTGTTTCCATTTCTAGCTATTACAAATAAGGCTGCTATGAACATAGATGAGGAGACTTCCTTATGATTCTGTGAGGAGTCATTTGAATATATACCCAGAAGTGGTAGGGCTCGGTCCCGAGGCAGAGCTATTCCAAGTTTCCCAAGATATCGCCATACTGACCTCCATAGTGGTTGCACAAGCCTGCACTCCTACCAGCAATGGAGGAGGGTTCCCCTTTCTCCACACCCTCGCCAGCATGTGCTGTCATTTGAGTTTTTGATCTTAGCCATTCTGACAGGTGTGAGATGGAATCTCAGAGTTTTCTTGAGTTGCATTTCTCTGATGTTTAAGGATGCTGAGGATTTCTTCAAGTATCTCTCAGCCTTTAGGAATTCCTCCTTTGTGAATTCTCTGTTTAGCTCTTTTCCCCATTTTTTAATTGGATTATTTGGTTTCTTGGCATTTAATTTCTTGAGTTCTTTGTAAATTTTGGATATTAGCCCTTTCTTAGATGTGGGGTTGGTGAAGATTTTCTCCCAGTCTGTAGGCTGCCGTTTTGTTCTAATGACAGTGTCCTTTGCCTTACAGAAGCTTTTCAGTTTCATGAGGTCCCATTTATTGATTGTTGGTCTTAGGTCCTGAGCTGTTGGTGTTCTGTTCAGGAAGTTGTCGCCTGTGCCAATGAGTTCGAGGGTTTTTCCCACTTTCTCTTCTAGTAGATTTAGTTTGACTGGGCTTATGTTAAGGTCTTTGATCCACGTGGACTTAAGTTTTGTACAAGGTGATAAGTATGGGTCTAATTTCATTCTTTAACAAGTGGACATCCAGTTGGACCAGCACCATTTGCTGAAGATGCTGTCCTTTTTCCATTGTGTGGTTTTGGCTTCTTTGTCAAAAATTAAGTGCCCATAGATATGTGGGTTCATTTCTGGGTCTTCAATTCGATTCCAAATTGATCCACTGGTCTGTTTCTATACCAATACCATGCTGTTTTTTTTTTCTTTTTTTTTTTAAATACTTTATTTTTTTTTCTTCAAGTTACATCTCAGTAACAAACCCCTCCCTATTCCCCCTTCCTAACCCGCCCTTCCACCCTCTTCCCTCCAGAGGTTTCCCCTTTCAGTCCAACAGCTGGTTCCTTCTCTTATAACAGTAAGTATTATACAAAACAATAGATATAAATATGCCACATTTATGAGAGTAAATTGGCCCAGTATACCTTCCCAATGTTCAGTTTATACCTATTTGGCCCCTGACTTTAACATTCTACTATCTACCCAACTCCATGAGTTTAAAGGTCTATATGTGACTCAACATTCATACTATCTTGCAACACACTTTTAAGAGTATCTTCTTAGATCTATAACACCCTCTTGATTCCTAAACAGTTCAAAATTTAACTATAAGATTCTATCTGTCTATTCTTCAACCACCTCAGAGACCAGAGAGGGATAAATATATTTGCTTATATAGGAAGTGCAGAGCCTGCAGCTTCCAAAACTAAGAAAGAACATACCAATAACTGCCTGGACAGTTCCCATTTTCTCTCCATACATTCCAGCATCAATCTTCAGGCTTTGGGTCCTGTTTCTCTGACAGACATTTGTTGTAGAGCAGGGATTATGAAGGACTTACCTACCCTGTCTTGGCAGAGTTAGGCTGTCGACTTCCCTGCTACCAAGTTTTGTCCTTTTTGGACAGCAGTCTGTCTGCAGTTGGTGCAAGGGGTTTTTTCATGCCAAGAGAAAGGCTTGCCACTAATTCAACCATCTTACAGTGGAGGTTCTTCGATGCTTATCTTCTACTTGGAGTAGAATAGGGGGTGCTGTCAGGCGCTGATATGTCTCGATATCAAAAAAAAAATCTTGATTTAAGATAACATCTTTGAATGCCATATTCTGCAGATCTCTAGGGGTTTTTGAAGATGCCCTATCCATCTCTTGTATTTAGATAAGCAAATGTTGCTTGTCTCTTAGCAACTTGATTACTGGGTAGTTTAGAGAATATCTGTGATAGACTGTCATAGTAGCTAACAAAGAGACATGTTTGCATGACTAGGAGTTTGTTTTAATTATCCTAGACCATTTTAGATGGTTGGTATCAAGAGGTCAGATCTTCACATTTTATTTTTAAGTATCTCTAGGTATGATACCATTGGGAAGCATTATCTTTAAATTTGTATCAATATACAAAGATCTATTCAATTGTGGTTAAATATACTCTTAATTATGTATCAATATACCAAGATCAATGCCTATGTAGCCCAATATAATCTTAATATTACGTCCATATGCAAGGGTCAATACCATGCTGTTTTTACAACTATTGCTCTGTAGTACAGCTTGAAATCTGGGATGGTAATACCTCCAGATATTTTTTTATTGTACAGGATTGATTTAGCTATTCTGGCCTTTGCAGATGATATGATAGTATACATAAGGGGCCCCAAAAATTCCACCAGAGAACTCTTACAGCTGATAAACACCTTCAGCAAGGTGGCTGGATGCAAAATTAATTAAAAAAAATCAGAAGCCCATCTTTATACAACAAATAAATGGGCTGAGAAAGAAATCAGGGAAACAACCCCCTTCACAATAGCCACAAACAACATAAAATACCTGGGGGTAACTCTAACCAAGCAAGTAAAGGACCTGTACAAAGAGAACTTCAAGCCCTTGAAGAAAGAAATTGAAGAGGCCTTTAGAAGATGGAAAGATCTCCCATGCTCATGGATAGGTAGGATCAACATAATAAAAGTGGCCATCCTACCAAAAGCAATATGTAGATTCAATGTAATTCCTATCAAAATACCAACACAATTTTTTTAGACCTGAAAAAAGCTATTCCTTTTTTTTTTTTTTTTTGAGACAGAGTCTCTATATAGCTCAGCCTAGCCTAGAACTCATAATTATCCTGCCTCGGTCTCTCTAGTTCTGGGATTATAGCTATGAACCACCATGTCAGCTTGTGCCTGTGTTTTCAGATTACTGGGGCAAACCTTGGGACTCAGCAGAATGGGGCTTGTGCTGTAGTCCAGAGAAAGGAGCTCCATTTTTTCACTGTCTTACATCAATACAATTTGAATAACTTGATGCCAGTCTATGACGTCTTCCACAACCCCGAGATCCATGCTGCTCTCATGCTGACCAAAGGCCCTGAATATGCAGCACAGTCAGAAGTCCTTTGTGTTTCAAGCATAGCTTCTTTCTTTAGAATACCTGGCTTGTCTTTGCAAAGTGATGAAAACCTCATGTCCCTGTGGTCCCTGTCTAAACCACACATCGAAAGGAAGCCATTGCTATTGAGTTAATTCATAGTAATGTGTGAATGATGCAATGTCCCAGATGCTTGGTCTCCAGAATAGTGTTGTGCCCAGTGAAATCCAGCTGTATTTTTCAGCAGGATATCTGTATTAGGGTCAGAAAGAAAAGAGTTTCCACAGACTTTGCACCAAATCAGTTCACATTCTAATTCTGTCAATCTCTTATTTACCATCTGGTCAGCTCCTCTGCGTTAGAATACAGATGCTTACCCAGTGATCTTTGTTGTTTATTTCACAGTTGACTCCAGGCAGTCAGTAGGAAGAGCTTAGGTTCAGGAAGATAACAATACATAAGCTTAGGTTACACTGTAGATGGATGTGTTAGTAGAGGCTTGTTTGCCTGCAGCACCTCCATCCCCAACTTACTAGTGAATTGTAACTGTAGCGACTATTAACTGATACAGGGGACCTTCCATAGCTGGCCATGCATCCTAAGGACAGTGGGTAGAATACATATTGTTCATGAAAAACTCAACATAGAATAAATATGGACTTATCTTTAGAAACTTTTATCACCCTCATTTTTTTTTTAAGGGCAAAGGGACTCTGGAGAAATAGTGTTAGTGAGAGAATGATATGAAAGAGATGACATAAGAATTTAAAAAGTAGATCATACGAAGAAAGCAGAGTTACAGAAAAATGTGAGAGAGTAGTCTCACTCTTAGGTACCACAAAAGGCCCCTGACATAGAGGTAAGGACCACAAGGACAATGGCATCCTTGCCAACGGGGTCGGGCTGAACTCAGCTACTCAGCAACCTTTGAGCTTCCATTCATTCTGGGCAGCTCCCAATTAATTTCCAAAGTGATTTAAAAGCTGACTAATGATGTCTAATCATTAAGACGAGGAAATTGACATTGATAATCCTGGAGAGTGATAGATATATCTGCTTATTTGTGCATTTTACATCAACTAACTTTCAGTTTCTTTGGAAAGATGTGATGTTACTTCCCTAACATTTAGTCCTCTTTAGGAGTTATTTGTTAGATTGTAATGATTTATTTCGGTTTTTGTTTGTTTGTTTTTGAGATTGTAATTTAATTGCAATGTCTCTCCTTTCCCTTTTCTCCTTCCACACCCACCCATATACCCCCTTGTCCTTCAAAATCATGGCCTCTTTTTTCATTAATATTTTTCTTTCTCTGTTTTTTTTCCAGTTTTTATAACAAAAAGGAAAGAATTAAGTATCTATTCTTGTTTGTTATAAGAAGAGACAGTTGTATCCCTTTCCTAGTAGAAGTCTCTGGAGCTGGAGACATGGCATAGTCAGGGAAGTGCATGCCTCTGTATGCATGAGTTAACGCTCCTGACACCCACGTGGAAAGCTGGGCCTGGGCGTGATGGCACATTCTTATGATCTTGATGCTGGGGAGTCAGAGGCGGGAAGATCCTCGAGGCTTGCTGGCCAGTCAGTCTAGCTCAATCAGTAATCTCCAGGTCCAGTGAGAGATGCTCTGTCAAAAGTAAGGTGGAGAACGAGGAAGACACCCAACTTTGGCCTCTAGTCTACATACATTGTAGTCTACTCACATGACACCCATCCATGCCTACACTATTCATCATAAAAAGGAAACAATTTTTTTTGTTTATTCTTTTATTCCCAGACCTCAGATCATCTGGGAAATTATTTGTATTGTGGTCTACTTGTATCTCAGAGTATTTTTTTCGTTGTCCTGACCATCAATTTTGACAGAATGCCAGTCATGCCTTGGAACAGGGCAACCATGTCACTTTGGACCATGTTGAGAAGGGTAGTTGCTGAGTGTCTCTGTTCAAACAACCCTGTGCTGTAGACCACAGGACTGAAATTGGTCTTGCATAGTAGAACTTTCAGGAAAGGCCTGTGGGGACTCTCCAAGTGAAGCGGCATCCTTTCCTGCTATGGAAGTGTTGTGTTTGATCTTGTCTTCCATAGATTGGACTGCTGTGGGAAGCGCATTCACGTTTCCTTTTCCATTTTTGAGCTTCCCAAAAGTTGGGGCCAGGGGAGCAGTCTGATCATGAGTAGGTGATCCCAGGCAAGAGGGAGCTTGCTAGCTTCAACACTTCGCTAACACCGCATCATTGACCTA
>CAJQZJ010009351.1:7987757-8017019 GCA_907164525.1 Lophiomys imhausi | reverse complement strand
TGGAACCCAGTCTGTGGGCCCTTACCAATACATCTGGAACCCAGTCTCTGGGCCCTTTCACTCTAAGACAGCAATGTGTAGAAAGGAATCACATCTAATGAAAACTCTAAAAGCCTTTTAGATTTTTCTGGGAAACTGTAAATGGATACATAAAGCTAACAGATGGTTTGATAGATATCTTCCGAAAGACCAAGGAGAGAGTTGAACCGTCAAGACCTTTTAGTCCCTCAGTGAATTTTACATACTGGTAATCAGTATGCAGAGCATTGTAGACCTTTCTTTTTTTTATTATTGTATCTGAAAATAACACAAATTAAGCCACATGAGAACAGTATTTCTGTGTGGTAGATGTGAACATGAAGGACCATGTTTTCCCCTTAAAGCTTTGACATAGATTGTGTTTCTTTCTTTACTTTTTATAGTGTGTGTATGTGTGTGTGTGAATTTCACATTATGCACCCTGATCCCACGCATCTCCCACCTTCCCCTCAGACCTGCCCTCAACCCTTGCAACCTCTCCTAACAGGTAAAAAAAAAAAAAAAAACTCATTGTGGAAACTGTAGTGTGTCTCAGTATGTCCCACAATATTCTCTTTTGTCTACACTTTTTTGCTGGGAAATGCTTACAATGACTCCTTGATCTAGTACAAGGCCTCTGGCTTCTGCTACTTTTTCAATGTTGAAATCTCACAGGGACTTCTCTCAGATATCCTGTTATTGCTCACTGCCATGGAAGATCCTGTAGTTTTGGGTCTGTAGAACTGGCCTCTTTATGTACCCCAGCAGTTCATCCATGGCCCAAATGTTTAGGTGGGCCAATTCAAAACCCTGGTTCTGGACCTGTGACTACCACATCCAGGACCAGCTCTACTGTGCTACCCAGGTGAGGTGCAGGGCCTGCTCTCCCAAGTGTTGTGGCATGTGAGGGGCAGAGACAGCTCTCCTGCTCTTGTGCCCCCATGGGGACCAGATTTCCTGTCTACCACTGGTGGTGAGGGCAAAAGTGAAGGGAGGGGAGGGGATCTCTCCCTCACCAACAACACTGCAAAGCAGACAAAAGGCAAGGCTGACTTTCCCACACTCATACATTCAGGGCAAGCTCACCCATAACCCCCACATCCAGGGCCAGCTGTACTGTGCTACCCAGGCTAGGTCCTGTTCTCCCAAGTGCTAATGAAGGATAGGGATAACTCTCCTGCTTTCAAGACCCAGGGCTAAGTCTTCCCTTGCTATGGTGATGAGGGGTGAGGAGAGGAGGGTATCTCTCTCTCATCCATACTGCCACAGGGAGACAAGTGGTAGAGTCAGCTCTCCCAAGCTCGTATCCTTGGGGCCAGCTCACTTGCAACTCCCAAAATGTGCAGGGCCTGCTCTCTCCCAAATACTGCAGCTGGTTAGGGGCAGGGTCAGCTCTTCTGCTCTCATGCCTCTAGGGCTAATTCTCCCATGATGCCCAGGTTAAGGGCTGGGCCAGTTCTGCATAGCCCTCCACCATCAACATGACCCTGGGTAGCAGCTCAGACCGAGGATGCCCACCTATCTTTTGGTGGTATTGGACCCCTGCTGCTGTAGGGCCAAGGACCTGGATATATCCCCTGGTGGCAGCTGAGGCCAAGGACTCTACCATGGTCGTAGGTAGTATCACTCACATCAGGTTGTACCTCACTACCCTCAAGTCTCCAGTTCTCCCTCTCTTCTCTTTATCCTTCTCTTTCTCTGTATCTTCCATTTCCCTAACACTGACTTGCTCCTCTTAGTGGTACCTGGGGTCTCTGAGTGTCTGGGCTTGTCAGGAGTGGTCTCAGGAGTGCTATGTCCAACTTGTGCTTTGTGCATTATGGAGCCTGGCAGGAGTCATCTCCAGCAGAGTCTGACCCATAGCCTAGGCCTGAATAGTACCAGACTAGTGTTCATCTCAGGCTACCTCCCTGTCCAGGCACCATGGCAGTTGTCTCAGGTTCGCTCCTTAGCCAGCTCTCCTGAGTGATCATCTGCCTGGGGTCTCTTGTGCCAGGCAGGGTTCTTTTAGTCTCTGGCTTGCTTTCTGTCCTAGAAACCCATCTAGTGCTTGCCTGGTACTGGGCTGGTAGTCGTCACAGGCTAACTCCCTGCCTGGGCCCCCTGAAACTGAACTGGTGGTGGTCTCAGGCTTGCTTTTTCAGGGAATATTAGGATACTAATCATTCAGATGTTCATAAGTCAGAACACTGAATGTAGACATAGCCTTTCTCCACTCTTCCACCTACTGATGCACATGTGACACAGAAGCCACATCTGCAATGCCTGTAGAGGCAAAATAGAGATTGTTTATAATCTAAAAGTTCATTCTACTTCTAGTCATTTTTATTTCTTTTATAGTTGCTACATATGTACAGTTGACTTCCTTTTTAAATTTAATAAGTTTATTGTTACACTTCCTCCCTAATATACAGTGAAGTTCAAATTTTTTTACACCTCTGGTTCAATTTGCCTACAAGTATGTTACCTTTAACAAATATCACTACAAATGCAAGAGAAAAGAAAACCATTATTGGTATTATGTTTTGGATAAGATTATATCATATCTCTTCACTTTATCAAGGAACAACAACAATAACAAAATCAAAGGGATGAAACGATTCAGGACACTTAGGTGGTGTAGAGGAATTTTAATCCAGCAACATGACTGCTCTGGCAAGGGATCACATCCAAAGATCTAGATCTGTGTGATCCAGCTGGAATACAGGCACATCCTTAGTATGTACCTTTAATTCCTCTGGCTGGAATATAGACACACACACCTTTAATCCCTCTGGCTGGAATACCAACATGCCTTTAGTACACTCCTTTAATCCCAATGGTGTCTAATTGAGGGATAGACAAAGTGATGAATCAGAGAAAGATTTTGCCAGGTGAATCAGAGATAGGATATACCCAACTCCCATGAGAACAGGGAGACAGGAAAGAGAAGCTACTTAAGAGCAGCACACAGAGAGAGGAGGAGAGTTCATGGAGATAGCACAATAGAATTCAGGAGTACATTACAGTACAGTTCAGTTCAGTTCATTTCTTTGCAATGTAATAGATTGAAATTGAGTTCATGCACTTTAGTTTGTGGAGTCAGAGGCAGTTTTTCCAAGCACAGCAATTCAATGAGAAGCAGAGAGAAGCCAATTTGAGTCAGTCAGCTTGGAGATTAATTTTGAGACAGAACAGTACATTGAACCAGCCAGCCAGAATTTAGAAAGAAAAAGAAAGGATGAGATCATTCAGCAGTAAGTCTCGGAGGCTGAAAACATTCTAGACCTAGGTTAGCAGATGAAGGCTGGAAGCTGAAGTCTTCCAGCTTGCAGAAGATTAGGTTGTTCAGAGGCTTGAAGCTTCCAGGCTTAGGCCTAGGGATATTTAGATAGAAACACTGTGGGCTCAGCCCAAGCCATGTATTCATAAACTTGGGTACAGCTCTCATCCCATCTTCTGAGGAAATAAAAACCACATTTACAAGGTGAAGTTGTTGTGAGGCCACTGTCTATCAAAGCTCAGACAAGTCACAACTGACTTTTTGAATGAAGCTGCAGATGCACCCTCCCATACAAGTTGATCTTTGAGACATTTTTAAACCTCGCCTACCTGCACAAGAGACCCCTTCCCTCAAACTGCCCTGAGCCCGAGACTGTACCCATACCTCTTCTTACAAAAGGGTTTCCCTCTGCAAGCACCAACCATAATCCCTTACTAACAAGTGATGCAGTACCTACGTGTGTTTGGGGTACAAATTAAATCCACTCAGAACTCATTGTCCAGTATAGATTTTGGTACATTGTGAGAAGGAGTGTTTCCACTTTCCGCAGGTGAGCAGCTCTAATCTACTATCTTCTGTCCACTGAGATGCTTTGCAGTGCTATACACCCACAGTGGTGGGACCTAGGAGGGTGGACTTACCCTTTTGAAACTGTGGATCAAAATAAATCTTCTCTCCTTTAAGTTAATTGTCTCAGTCACTGTCACAGTGACAGAGAGATGACCGATACACAGGTGAATCTAAGCTGCACATCTGCTCTGAATCTTTGGTAGCCAGCTTCCAAGATAACCCTCAGTTTTTTCTTCCCACCTGGTGCTCACAACCAGGTACTGTCCCCTTGTACATCATACCATCGTGTGTCCCTCATAAATGAATAGAGCAGAATAGTGCATCACTGCCAGAGAGGCGAACAAGTGAAGTATAGTGGTACCTCACAGAGTTAAGAGTCATGGTGATATTGGAAACCTTGAGACTTGGTTGCAAGAACACAGAGTCAGTCATTTGAAAGCATGAACGCATGGAGTCACCACCAGCCTTCCTAAGTTTTAATAGCCTCCTTGTTGTGAAATCTCCAAGGACATTGTCAAGATTGCATGCAGAGCCAGAGCGATGACTCAGCAGTTAAGAGCACTCTTGCAGAGGACCTGGGTTCGGGTCCCAGAACCTACTGGATAGCTTCTCCTAGACTACATCTCCAAGTCCATGGGGTCATGTGGTCTGTTTGGGTCTCTGCTACCTCCATGGACACACATGCTCACAAAAGCAAACACATACACATTGAATAAATAAATATAAATAAATCTTTTTTTAAAAAGATTGTCTGAATTTACTTTTCTGAATGGTGGTCCTATTTATCTCTAAGTAAATGTAATTCTTTTAGAGCTTGACTGGTTTTGTTTGAAGGTGACAGCTTTAAGTCAGAAAATCTCATGTGGCTTTCATTTTTTTCACACATAGCAAATGGACTGGGAGCACAGAGTTCAAAACCAACCATTCATGTAACATCAAGTGTCGATCATCTTTGACTTAGTTGCTCAATTCTTTCTCTGTCTGGTCATAGTCTTTAACTGTGCTAGTAAATTAGTACTTTACCCTACCCTCAAGAGTAACAGGAGAAATATGGACTGTTTCAGGAAGAATAGGTAATATTTTTCTCTCTTGTCTATGTTTTATCATTTTTGCTTTTGATAGATCACTTAATACATTTTGCATTTGATGGATTTTTTTTTAATCTTTCCTGTTTTGTGTCTTAGTTAGAACTAATTTCACATGTAACTAATATTAGTTCTTTGGGAATAGTCACAACTTATTCTATAAACAGGGTTTTTATTCTTTTAAAAAAGTTTCATGAAGATTTTATTTTTATATTCTTGTGTAAAATGATTCACTTTTTATAAAGAAAGATGTTTTCTATTTGAAATTTCCCATGCCCTGCTACTCTGTGAGTTATACTTGTTGTCTTCCACCCACCATACCATGCAGGTCAAAAGTGAACCTTCCCACATTTAAATGCTAGCTTTTAGAAACTTGTTGGTGTTCTCAGTGGCATTTATATAAAATGCCACTTGATAATATCATATTTTGGAATTGTATCCATCTTGACATGCTTAAGATAGAAATCCAGACTTTGGAAAT
This sequence comes from Lophiomys imhausi, assembly GCA_907164525.1. Taxonomy (NCBI): domain Eukaryota; kingdom Metazoa; phylum Chordata; class Mammalia; order Rodentia; family Muridae; genus Lophiomys; species Lophiomys imhausi. The sequence goes on along the minus strand of CAJQZJ010009351.1, from coordinate 8,011,603 downwards.
GGTCCCTTCTGATGCCCACATTGATCCTTTCAGACTTTCAGAGCTTTCTCAGGTGTCCTACTGTGGTCTGGCCTTGAGGACATGCTTCCTGACATTCTGCAGGGGCCTGGTAGTACCAAGGTTGACAAGAGGTGAAGCTTTGTACTTAGCCTGTCCTTTTCACAGTGACTCCTACAGTTGTCATTATTGATTTCTGATTAACCACTGAAGGACCAAAGTGGGGGCACACAACTGCAGTATGAATGGGAGACGAGATCTTTATTCTGAACTTTACCCACAAAATCCATTGACTTAACATTTTAAAATGTGGGAGTCTCTTCTTGATCCATGTGCTTTCTTTCCTCTTTCCCCTCCCTCTCCCTTCATGCTTCCCACCCCATGCCTCTCTTTTCCTCCCTGTCCCTCCTCTTCTTCATCTCCTCTCTCATCTTCCCCTCTCCTTCTCCTCTCTCCTTCATTCTCTCCATCTTCCTTTCTCTCTCTCTCTCTCTCTCTTACCCCTTTCTTTTCTTCTCATTTTGCTTCAGCATTCCTTCCCTTCCCATCTTCTCTCTCTCCCTCCACTCCCTCATTTGAGTATTGATCTTCAGATTTGCACTCAGTGTGTGTAATGTGTGTGCATAGTGTGTGACATGACACACTATGATATCAATTTAAGATTAGTAGACTATATAATTATAGTCTCACATGAGTAGACTCACATGTGACGGAAGGAAAATAAACACCAAGGGCACTATCCACAACCCACAAAGGAAATGCATCAGGTTACTTCCTGTTCAAGAGGAACAGTTTTGAGTTCCATGATTAGATAGTAGTCACTTGCTATAATCACATTGATTGACACCTTCAGTGACTCAAATAGCCCTCCATATTGATAATGTTTCTCATCCTCCCCAGTCTTAACATTCAGTGCTTGATGCTTTCTACCCAAGTGCTATGAATTATTGCTTGAATTTTCTTTTTTTATTTGAAAGATAAATTAAAAAGTGGCACCTTTATTATCAAACAAAACTGCCTGTGGTTTCTATTCTCTACACAGTTGTATCTTTTTTTTTTATTGCATGCTAGCTTTTTACTGAACCCCAATCTCTTATTCTGGTTGGGCATTGTTGGAGGTGGCATTTATTTATTACTATTATTTTTGGCAGTTAGGGCTTATTCTATGTTGTCAGGCATTTTGGATCAGAATTAATTGTTATGAATAGAGTTTCAATCAACTTTATCAAATAAAGACCTTAGACATAAGTTATATTCATAGCCTTTTTTTCAGCATTCCAGCTTATTCTTCAAGCATCAGGGAGATAATGTTTCATGTTTTATTCTGTTGTTTTTGTGTATTGTTTCACATGTAATTTGAAGATTCATGGTATTAAAAGTGTTTGTGGTAAAGAGGATAGCTTCCCACTATTACAGTTATTTTCCACTAGCTTCATAATAGTAGTATGTGAAGCCCATATTAGTGTTGTAATAATTCTATTATCTTTAAAATCTTCAAGATATAAGCATATGCTTTAGTCTCTGGCAAATTAGATAAATTTGTTTAGTGGTTAAATCAGTTACCATTGAGAGTTTTGGTTATTTTGCGTGGGAGGTTAAATTGCCTTTGAAAATTATTATTATTTTGTGTTTTCATAGAATTTTCTGCTATGAGAGTTTTTCCCTTGGCATTGGCCTTGACGTTCTAAGTCCACCATAATGGAAGGCAGAAGTTCCAGGTGAGGTGTCAGTGAGATTTGTTTCTCCTGAGGCCTGGGAAGGATGCTACAAAATAGGATGTGACTCTCCATCAGCTCATCCTACCATCATCTTGTGTGTGCTCTTCGTTGCTTTTTCACCCATGCCTCGTCCAGGCTGTCTTTCACAGTGCTGCACTGCACGCACAATGCTTTGTTACAGAGCGACTGCCACAGAGTTCTTTCATAGCCAAATGGTTTGATGGCCCATCATTAAGCTTTTTAAGGATAGGCCTTGTCAAAATCCCACCTGGTTTGAATTTGACGGTGCTTTGTGGCTGACTTTCTTCTTTGTTCCTTTCACTCTGTTCGAGTCTCCAGCCTGTGAGAATGGCACCACACATATTTAGGGTGGGTCCTCTCCCCTTAGTCTTCTGTAGAAATGTCATAGCATTTCTACACAGGTGTCCCTCAACAGGCCCCTAGGTGTTTCTAAATAAACCAAATTGACCACGCCAGCTTCACAATGAGAGAGATACAGTCTGAGTGTGAACTCTCCCAGTAGACATGGCTGTCTCTGAGGTGATTTCAGCCCTATCTGACACCTGATGGATCCTCTTCCATAAGTGCAGAGGCAGTGAGTGGTCTGTCTCAAGTTGGAGTTCCAGTTCTCATGGCTACAGCCCTCATACTTTTAAAAATCATTGATTCCACTTTGACTCATGAGATCTCTGGGTGATTGGCTAAGGTCATGATCACTATAGAGTTCTCTTCTCTTGTTACTAAATGACTTTGCTTTCCTAATTCAGGCATTTCAAAGATGGAGGGCCTGTTTTCGTACTAGGCAACATGATAGCCTAAAGACAGTGACTCTACTATGAAACCCTGAAGACACAAAAAGGAAGAAAGGCTCTGGGTAGTGATGCTTTGTTATTTATATATTTATTTAATGATAGGCTTACTTTTTAAGTCAAGATACAACACATGAATTTTAAAGAGATTAATTACAGTCCATGCTGATTCTTAGAATATTGGTCTTAGGAGTTTCTTCAAGGGCTAGAGAAATAAATAGTTCAGTCTCTATAAACTTCTTGATGACTAAGTTCAAGCCCTAGGATCCACATTAAAAAGAGCAAAAAGCTGGCTGAGGTGCCTTGCCTTGCCTTGTTATGATCCCTGGAGCTTGCTAGATAGCCAGCCTAGTGCACTTGGTAACTTCCAGGGCAATCAGAGACTGTGCCTCAAAAACAAAGCAGATAACACCTGAGAACAGTAACCACGATTGACCTCTGGCCTCCAGATGCTCAGCTACATATGGACACATGCACCACCCTGATATATGTGTACCTGTGAGTACATGAGTGCAACACACACACACACACACACACACACACACACACACAATCTAAGTGGCTCCTATCTCTATTGAATGACCTCGGTGGCTTCTGCGTCTTCAGTGAGGTAGTTTCTGATCACATCTCTTTTAAGGTCATTCCAGCAACTATTTCTGATTTCTTTATTATTCTAGTAAACATGGTTTTATTATACCAATTCATTATTTTTTAAACATAGATTAATACTTGATTTTAACCCCCAATCCAGATTTACTTTATTGATTTTTTTTTTAAACAAAGGAAGACAATGATGACTCTGATATAAATTGTTACAGGAAAATGAAGATAAAATTACCAGATCAACCTTTTTATTCTATACTTTATGGAATATCTAATATATATTTGGCAGTAACTTATTCTTACACATGAATTCCTGACACTTTCGATTCGTCAGACTTATTAATCAGTGCAGTCAGCACCAGACCAATTTTATGAGACTTACCAGTCATCAAAAATTTATTATCAGATAAATCAAGGAAACAACGAGCGTCTTAATAGGGTAGAGAAAGAGGCATGTAAAGGATCATTTAAGGCCGTGCTTTTTGTCAGTTGTGTGTGATATTTACAACCAATATCGGAGAACTTACTCATAATTTCACACACGCAGTCGGCAGGATGATCGTTCTCTCTCAGGCTCAACATCTCTCTTTTCCCCCAGAAGAATATTGTGCTAGGCTTAACTATGAAATTCAGAATGCTAAACAAGCAAGAGGTAGGAAGCAGCATTTCCAGTGCTGTTCAGGCGTAGGAGCTGCACTTTCTCCTAAACTTCATCACAGAATTACTGAGCTTGGGCCTTTGGGCATGATGGCTGAACTCAAGCTCTTTGTAAAGGCCCAGAAAGGAAGGCATGATGAACTCATATTTCATGTGTTCTTTCTGAATGGAAGTTGACTTGGGTTTATTGGATTTTGATATTCTTTTGAAGTTCTAGTTGAAGATTTGGTTCTGTGGTGTGGGATGACCTACTTGGAAGGAGTATCTATTATCTGTACCCCTGTCTTGAATGTTTCAGTACCTCATGATCCTCAGGACAAAAGGACCATGGCAGTTGGTCCCAGATGGCAAGAGAAAGCCTTCATGTAGAGCCCCTGGTGCTGGACCTAGAATGGCGAGGTTGTGAATGAGATATCTCACCATAGATAACTAATTTCTACCATAGATCTTATTGTAAACCAAGTTCTCTGATTAGGGTGTTCTTTATTTCCATCTTTGCCTATGGAATGCTCTGTTCTTCAATTTTCAGCTTACATTGTGCTGCTACTCTAGAAGCCATGCTACCTGTCTGCTCTGGGGCACCTTTTAAAAAATTTTTTTAAATGTTTTAAATTTATTTTATCAACTTACATTCTGATTGCAGACCCCCCCTTCCTCCCCACCTGGTCCTACCCTAACCCACCCTCTTCCCCCTCTCCCTCTTCTCCTTCTCTGATGTGGGGAGACCCCCGCATATCAGCCCACCTCAGTTCCTCAGCCATATGAGAGCTAAGAGCATCCTCTTGCACTGGAGTCCATGTCAGAGACAGCACCCCCCCACACTTGCTCAGGGTTCTGCATGAATCCCACACTGCCTATCATCTATATATTTGCAGGGGGCCTAGGTCTAACATATAATTTATATACGCTTTAAAAAAATGATTGGTATTTCAATCTCTGTAAGCCTCTAGGGGCCTAGGTTGGTTGGTTCTGTTGATCTTCATGTAGAGTTCTTGTCCCCTCTGGATTCCTCTATTCTTCCTCCCTTTCTTATATACAACTCCCAGTGCTCCACCTGATGTTTGGCTATATGTCACAGCCATTTGGTTGCAAATTGCATGATTTCCTTGTTTTTGACAGCTTAGTAGTATTCTATTGTGTATATGTACCAGATTTTTGTTTTTGTTTTTTTTTTTTTAGTCAATTCTTCAGTTTGAGGACATTTGGATTGTTTCTGGTATTTGGCTACTACAAATAAAGCTGCTTTGAACTTAGTTGATCCAGTGTCCTTGTGGTTTGGTTGAGAATCCTTTGGATATATGCTCAAGAGTGGTATGGGTGGATCTTGAGGTAGAACTATTCCAGTATTCCTAATTTTCTAAGATATCACCAAGTTGATTTCCAAAGTGGCTGGACCTATCTCTTTCTTGGTAGCAATCTTCATGACAGTCATAATAATTGCTATAGTTATGTAAGTGTTTACCAGTGTTTTGGGGCCAGACTTCTTACATATTATATGTACTGTCCATTAGTATTTATTTCTATGAATAGTAAGACATTTTAGAAGTAATGTACATGCATATGTGCATGCTTGCATGAGAACACATACACAGTTCCCTTAAGATCCTGGAAACTTTCTGAAAATGAGACCTGTGACTTCCTAATTATGTAGCTTTCTATGTAGTATGTTCTCAGTGACTTATTATATAAATGAACCATCTCCTGCAGAGGAGTCTCTGACAGCACCCCTGATGTTTTCAAAATAATACCATTTTGAGGTCTGAAGTGCAACAAATCACATAGTATCTTGTTTTGTTTTTGTTTTTTCAGAATGAAACTAAATAATGCTTGAAACCCTACAATGTATTTTCAGTATGTAGTATGAGTAGATTCAGTCTTCCCAGGTGTGTCCTGCTTTTCTCGCTCTCTTTTCCAAGTACAATTCTTACCTTCTAAGTAAAAACCTGCCATGACAAATGACACTTCAGAGTGAGACCTTCTGGGCAAGTCTGAGGATCTGTAACTTGTCAACTTTTTGTTTGTCCACGATTGGAGGACTCCCTAGGACTGTGAATTATGTAGTTCTGTTTGTAAGTGAGCAGACAATATATGAGCAACGTACAATATACTAGGAAAGGTAATAATCTCTAGAGAAAAGAAACCCCACAGAAGTAGTGAATGTATTGAGGGGTGAGTGAATTCTCCTTACCTTCTTTTAAGTTTAGATTCAGAGGGAACATTTTCAGTCATTTAAGAACACAATAGGTGGGAATAAGGAACAGAGCTTGGAGGTGTCATTCCTGTTCCCATACAGGAGGACTGTTTTCCTTCTCTCCTTTAGCTTTTGGGGCTGTAAGCTAAGATGACATGTGTGTTTCAGACTGTTTATGTGAGATGATGAGCATTTTAAATCTGTTCTTGTGTGTGCTTGATAAAAGCTGCCTGAGTGGTGATCTTTTAATAGCTTGTGTCTTGCAACTAGCAAATTTATTTTGGTACCAAATGCTAGATAGTTCCAAAGGAATGTAAAATTTTTGTCAGTAAAAGTTTTGTTTGATAATACTTAAAAGTCTTGGAAGTCTTTTTTTTTTTTTAAGTTTTCTGAAGGGAGATTATGCTTTTTTTTCTCCCTAAGTTTAATTAACAAGACAAGGCAACAAGAAAATTTCTAGCCATGAAGAAAAACATCCTCTATAAATTTTGTGCAGAAATATAATTAGAAAAGAGATCATTGCAAATGGTGGAAACTAATCCTTGAAGCCCTCCAGATGAACAGGGTTTCCAGGGTGACTTTAGTTTCCCTGTGGTTCAGATCCTAAGAACCGTGGACAAGTTTTACTAGCAAAATTCAGAGCTGTGTTATGAGGGTACCTGTCCCCACCCCACCCCATTTTTTCCTCATCCTCTGTTAATACCTAAAGTGATTAATGTGTGACAGGATTAGTTCCAGTTACACTCCCAACAGAGAAGTGACATTACTCGGCCGGCCTTCTCTCTCCTGCAGACTCAGGGATCTGTGTCCGTATGCCTCATCTCCCATGAAGGCATGGCTCAGAGATGCCCACATTCACCTCAGCTTGCAGTTAGGAAACTGTCACAGAAGAAACAAACGACAGACTAAGCTCGTGATAGAGCCAGACATTGAACTCCGCCTGTCCAGGACTTTTCTCCTGGGGTCCATTTTCCTTCAAGTGACAACTAGTACCAGAATGGAAACACTAAGACCCACTGGCTGTCATCTTCCACAATGGCTCCTGAGCCTTTGGAAGGGGAAATATGATATAGATATCCCATTTAGAATTAAGCTAGTTATGGATCTTTGTATTATTTAACATCTACTGTAAATAGAAGCTTCTCTAATAAGTGTTAAAAGATGCATCAATCAGTGGATGTAATGGTAAGTCAGTTTAATATTATGTTTGTTTTTCAGAATAATAATACTGGGTTCTCTCTTGGGGCCTATGTCCTGTCTACCACAGGTTCTTGGCCTTAAAATGGTGCCAGGTATGGTTTTCATCTTGTGGAACAGAAAGTGCCTGGTTACTTCCATGATGTGTGTGCCACTATTGCATCAGTGGACATATCTTTCCAGGCCAGACATTCTTACAGCTCACAGAATGCACAGAATTGATCATTACTTCTGTTTTGGTAGTATATGTAACACTGTCAAGCACTATAAAAGCTACTCAGTAGGGATGAGGCTTCTACATTAATACCAGCTTGATATCTCCATGTTTTATGACTCAAGTATGTGGTGTCTTCATATAGCATGTAATGTTTGGAGGTCTATGGGATTCACTCTACCCTACATCTCCAAAAAGAGCTAGCCCATTCCTGGCCTGGGGCCTTTAATTTGTTAGCCTAAGTGTCTTCTATGGGCATTGTCATCCCATTCTAGGCTGACTCCATTTTAACTGCATGTATTTATATATGGAAATTTATACAGTAGTAGGTAGGTCTGTCTCCATATGACTTTTCTCAAAAGGTTATTAGAGCTGTTTATCCCTCCCAGTATTCCTCTGGCAGGGCCCTACCCTCAAAACATTGTTCAGCTACCTAAAATAGTGCCACTAGCTGGAGAACAAGGTTCAAGACTCATCAGCCTAGCGGAGACAACTCAAATTCAAACATATTACAAGGCAGAGAAATTACCCAGATCCTGCACTCTAAATCAGAGAACGTAGATGGGGAAGGTATATGGACTTTCCTCAGCAGCTGCTCAGTCTCAGGAACTGGTACTTCCTGATCCATATTGAGAAGGAACCATATCCCAAGGCAGATGGTGTTACTTATCCCAAACCGTTGTCATCAGTGGTATAGCCTGACCTGTTGAGTCCAGGGACAAGAAATGTTAGGAATGATAATTGCTTTTAAAATATTTGGCCTGTTTTCATGTGGAAGAGTCCCATCAATGCACAACTCCTGATTTGGTGTTAAATTTTCTTACAGATTGGATTAATTGTCTATGTTACTACAAAAATGTCTCCTAATTAAATTTTCATTGTTAATTGTTTTTGAGGGTGTGTAGATATGGCAGTTTATATTTCTCCTAAAATGTGAATTCATTATAGTCATGTGCACCAAGGAGGGAGAGAGGAGAGCAAGAAGCTAAAGGAAAGTAAGGAGATGGGGAGGAATTATAGCTAGAATTAAGGGAGAATTCCTCCACCTGCCTTATGAATGAGACACAGCAACTGAACTGAAACTGTTGGACCCATAGCTATTTTAGCCTATTTCTGGCCAGTGAGCCTTTGTGAGTCCTGGAGGTTTATATTTTTCAGCAGTGCCTGGGGATCCTGAAAAGGTATTTTTGTTTAAAGCAGAATGTTGTTGTGTAACCGAAGCTGGCCTTGAACTCATGATTCTCTTGCCTCAGCTTCCCAGGCTTTGTGGTTATAAGTATATACCACATGGCCAACTGGAAAAGACATTATTTTGAGGTAAAGTATGTCTGAATATCCACCAAAGAAAAACTTGCCAATTGTGAAATATCTTGATGCTACTTGGGCATAAGCCTGGGGAGAGGAGGGCACAGACACTTGACATTGAGCAGGATCCACTCTGGAGATTTTGTCAGCCTCAGGAGGCAGGCAGAATTTATCCACAGTGTGGAACTTTAGGAACTGCAAGCAGGTGGTCTGAGTTCAAACTGCAGTCTTACCTTTTATCATACTGGGATAGTTACTTATTTTTTAATTGAACATCTCCATTGGAGAACACTTGGCCAACAATAAACTACATCTTTTAAATATACAGTTTGGTGATACACTCCTAGAACAGCTGCCTGAATCAAAAAGGGCACATCCATCAATCAACCCCAGGAGTTCTCTTTCTTCATATGACCAAGATGCATCCCTCTTACACTCCTATACCTATATCCACCTGTATTTGTGGGTAATTACCATCATACTCTCTGACTACACAATAGCTTAGATTTTTTCTTTTTTATTTAAAGAATTGATCCATACAATATATTTTGATCATGCTTTCCCTTCCTTCTGCTCCTCCTGGTTCCTTCTGACTTCTCTACTCACCTAACTCTGTGCTTCTCTCTGTGTCTCCCTCTCTCTCCTCCCCCACCTCTCTCTTTGGAATGCAAATGAACAGGCAAACAAGCAAACAAAATAGAATAAAAAGAAAACAATACAAAGAAAAATACCAAAAACACACAAACTCCATAAGAAAATCAAAACCATAATATATAGGCAAAAGACTGGTAAGACCCTGCCCCCAAAAAAGGGCACCCACTAAAAAGCATATGAGACAAAAATATCAACAAAAATACCATTCAGTTTGTTTTGTGTTGGCCATCTACTGATGGGCATGGGCCTTCTCTTAAGTGTGGTTAGTACACCCAATGAGATTCCATTGGAAAAAAATTAATTTTTTCTTTGCCAAATGGATGTCAGTTATAGGTAGCTTCTTGGTTAGGGGTGGGAGCCCATGTCCACCTCTCCCTCTCAGCACTGGAACCCCTTTGGCTTGATCCCATGCAGACTCTGTGCACACTGCCACAGTCTCTGTGAGTTCATATGAGCACCAGCCCTGTTGTATCTAGAAGACACTGTTTCCTTGGAGTCATCCATTTCCTTTGCTCTTCCAATCTTTCCATCTCCTCTTCCCTCCCTGAGCTGTGAGGGGAGGGGTTTCATGAAGATACCTCATTTAGGACTGACCATTGCAAAAATCTCTGTCTCTGCACATTATCTAATTGTGGGTCTTGTGTTAGTTCTCATCTGTTGTAAGATGAAATTTCTCTAGTGTGGCTGAAAGAGGCAATGATCTATGGGGATGGCAGAATGTCATGAGTCATTTTTTGCTATGTTCCTTTAGCAGAAAAAGTAGTATTTGGTTTTCTCTTAGTTCTATGACCTTTGATCTAAGATTTATGGCTACTTTAGCAGTGTCAGATATGTGTTCCGTCTCATGAAGTGGGCCTTAAAGCCAGTCAGAGAATGGTGAGTTACTACCACAAGATTTGTGCACCACTTTTACACTAATGTATTTTGCAAGCAGGTCAACATTGTAGATCAAAGGGTTTGGAGCTGAGTTGTTGTTTCGCTTTCTTCTCTGGTAGTGTGCAGAGTACCTTCTAGTACCAGGAACACTAGTCAGTAAGGGTGAAGGCTCTAATTAGGCACAAGCTCAACTTCTGTGTTCTACAGTATATGTAGTTGTTGTCTACAGGATATGTAGATAAGCAAAAGAGCCTTACCACAAACTTTTGGAGTGCATTCAGTAGCCTTTGCAATAGCTTCAAGTATTTGAAGGTTTCCTTGCAGTCCCTTTGGCCAATGATTCAACAAGATGTAACCCATTCCTGGCTCTGGAAGTTTCACTTGGTAGTAAAAGATGACTAGTTGGAGCATTGTCTTCCTTGTTATTTGGTGACTCCATATCTATTTCTTTCTTATATGTATTTATCTTAGGAAGCTTCTGCAGCAATAGGTTTCCATGTGACCCCTCAAATTGCCCTTAGTGTTAATTGTCCCTCCCCATATTCCCTTTCTTACCTCTTTCATTCAGTCCCCTCCCCCACATAACCTACTCCAGTCTCCCCATGGACATATAATGGGGACTTTTTTACAAAAGTCTGGCTCCTTTCATCTTCCTATTTTGAGAGTCATTTATTGCTGTTCTATGTATCTGGAAGCATATCTTTATGGTTTTGTTGTCTGAGTACTGATGATAGGAAGTTTTTACATTTGTATTGTTTATTAAATTGTTGTGCAAATTTCCCCAAATTTTACTAGTGTAGTATATTCTTTATTACTGAGTACCAAGATTCTTTATATCTTAGAGATCTGTTGTTTCAGTGTGTCTACCCCAGGTTCATATGTTAAAATTCTGACCCCGAAAATGCAGGACTAGGAGAATGCCTTTGAGAGGTATGTTAAAAGTGTCAGTGCCGTTCTGCCCCTGTGGTGCTGTCTAAGCCACTCCCTAGTACAGATCCAAAGAACACTAGGAGAAATCAGAGGGACCAAAGAAGGAGGGAAGATGTAGACATGGAAGATGAGTTCAATCTCCTGTACAGTGGATTTGAAGTTTCTAAATACACTTAAGTGGAGAAAGTTCTAGGTGATTCTATAGACTGAACCTTCAGAGAGCCAATATGGCAGACTCGGAGCTCAGTTTCCTTATGGCCATGACATCTGAATAACCCTGGCTTTAACTACACACTATCCTTCCAATGCAACATTGTGCTGTAGCCCAAGACACTGAAGCTAGAGATTGTTCCTTCTTCTCAGCCGCATGCTTTGAAGAAGTAGGATTTTATCCACCCACATCTACACTGTCCAACACATTAACTCAGATATGTATCCCTTCCTGCTTTGAGGTTCCTGTATGTCATAAATAGAATGCTTAACTCTGGATATTTCCATGAGCTACACAGGTACCCTTAGCATGTACAGCAAGCTCAATGAATAATAAGCTATTAGTCTTTCATCCACCAAGCCAAATTTGTGAAGCCCTCTACTTTCTTCCATAACTTGAAATATGCTTACTTTTATTTCCTTAGTTGATGTCTAGTATAAGCAGTAGAAACAAACACATAACCTGATCAGCCTTAGAAAACAGTTTATTGAACAGACTTGTATTATGTGCCTCCACGGAAGCTGCTGTGTCTCAATGTTAATTTGTAATATGAAAAGTGGACTGGACAGTGTTTGAGAGAAACTCTATTTTCTTTGTTTAAAATAAGAATATTTTCAATTAATTCTTTGAGGATTTCATACAGTGTATTTTGATCATACCCATCCTGCCTTCCTCCCGCTAACTTCTCCCAGATTAAGTCTTACTTCCCTGTCCCCAGCTCATATCATCATTTTGTTTTAATAACTCAAGCCCAGTCTATGCTACATTTGCACTCACGAGTGGGAGGCCATCCACCAGAGCACGGTTGACCTACCAGGAGCCACACCCTTAAAGAAAATGGACTCTTCCTTCCCCAGACTTCATTAGCTATCTAGAGCTCCTTAGATAGCTTTGGAGGCTTATGAACCCCTCCCGATCCATGTTAAAATGTTGATTGGCTTGATCTCGTGTAGGTCTTGTGCAGGAACTGCAGCCCCCATGGGTTCATGACTGCAGCAGCATCCTGTCCTGTCCAGACCACACACAGTGTTGTACTTTGGTATTCCCTGACCTCTGACTCTTTGCCCTTCTTCTGGGATGGTTCCTGAGCCTTGTCAGGACAAGTGATACAAATGTCCCCCATGTGGCTGAGTGCTCTGCTGACATTTCCTTCCTGCTCTGGGACCAGCAATGTCATTCTGCCTTAACTAATTCCATGTTCTAGAGAACGAATCAAGAGTCTGTGAACTAATACTAGGAGTTATTACAGACAATTGAGGTTGCTTTTTTTTATGTTATACGTGTAAATAAATCCTGAAGAGGGGATGAGGTGACCTTTTCTGTGGACATGGTGTCACAGGCAGGCAGAGGTATCCTTTTCTCTGGTTATTTGGGAAGAAGACATGTACTCCCTAAATGACTAAGTAGCCAGAAACAGGAAGTATATTGGCTTAGAAATTCCAAAGCAGAGCTTAATGAAATCAGGTTAAAAGCAGAGGAGTGCTCTGGATAAGAAAGTGAATGAAGTTGCTGATTTTCAGAAGACATTTACAAGAAAATCCTACAGGCCCTTAGGAATAAGGTGGGCCTGGGTTTGAATCATAGCTTCACAGGCTGGGCTGCATCACCAAAAAGATTTTAGTGTTCCAAGTCCAACATCTCTTTCTGTTACCTGCAGTGGGTGGCAGCGTTGAGGCCACACTGCCTGGCTGTGGTCTCACCTCTGCTTTGGGAATAAACTCTGGTGTTATCAGCACCCCACAGTGTTGGATTGCCTAAACATTTACACTTAGGCATACACAATTCTGATCTCTGTATGTAGACTCACGCCGATGGAAATACTCCTGAAATGGCCAGTAGGCATCACAGTTGGAGATGTGTAAACCACCAACAAAGAGAAAATGAGGCCACACAGTGCGGTTCCTTTTATTTACAGACCTAAGAAAGGTAATGAGGTGGGAGAGTATAACGAGGGGAGGCAAAACAGATGAAATAAGAACCTTCTAAAATGTGCATCTATACAATAATTGTGTGGGTTTATTTAAGTGGGCTTCAAACTTTTTATATTCAGATTTTATAAAACTAAAAAAAAAAAAAAATGGAACAGTGGATATAATCTAATTTCCCACCATACTTTTTAGGAAATAAAATCCAATCCCAGCATGGTTAACTGGGCTGCCTCAGGAGACCTAGATAGTTAATACCAGGTTTTATCCACAGGACTTCAAGCCCATTACCCTGCCTGAAACATTTCTCCACCCAAACCTCATCTCCTCCTGGTCCATTGTCCCCATTCTACCGACTTGAACCTTCGGCTCCTTTGCGGCACTTAACCTGACCCCTGACACCTCTCTGCAGGCTCAAATAATTGTGGTAACTGGAAGCAACCCCACAGCTGGTAAGCACTGGACACTTGTCATTTAATCATCATGACTCCGAGGAAGATACTGCTTAAACCCTTTTGTGTTATATGTGTATATGGTATGTGTGTTTGAGTGATATGTGTGTGTGTGGGTGGGTGTGTTATGAAGTGTATGTGTGGGAGTATGGAATGGGGTATGTATGTGGTATGTGTATGGAATGTATATATATATATATATATATATATACGTGTGGTGTGTATGTGGTATATGTGTGGGGTATGGTGTTCGGGGTAGTATAGGGATGGGGTGTGGTGTGTGGGGAGTGTTGTGTATGTACTGTGTGTGGGGGGGAGGGGTATATGTAGCATGTTTCTAGTGCATGCCTGTGAGCATGAGTACTCATCAGGAGGCCAAAACAGAGCATCCGGTATCTTCCTTCTTCACATTCTGTGTTACCTTGATCTTCACACTCTGTGTTACCTGGACAGAGTTTCTTACTCAACAAGAAGTTCAATAATTTTGCAGGAGGAGGGGAAGTAGGTGTGGGGCAGGAGACTAGCTGCCAGTGAGATCTTGAGATTCTCTCGTTTCTGCCTCAGAGTACTGGTGTTTTAGGCATGCATATGCCATGTCTAGCCTTTTACTTGGGTGCTATTGATCTGAGCTCAGGTCCTCCTACTTGTAGAGGAGGCCCAACTTCCCAGCCCCTTGTCCTCTTTAGAAAATGAAAATCTGAGATTCAAGGGAACCAAGAAATTTTCTCAGTTACAATTAGTATGTGGAAGAGTCAGGATTCAACCTTGGGGCTTCCCTTAGAATTCAGACCTCGCCTACCAGCGACCTATCATCAGGCTGCTTGTTCCTCCTCTAGAACATGAATAAATGGACAGCTGTCTTACGGTCATTTCACAGCTGTCTTATGGTCATTTCACTAAAGTACTTAAGTGGCAGGAGGCTTCGTGATCATGTGGAAAATGGAGGAGATTATAGCATGTTTTCGTTTTTATTTTCATTGTATTATAGTATTGAGTACACTATTTTGAGAATTAAGTAGAGAAAATATGCACAAAGTGCTAAGTAGTTCATATCCATTGGTAAGCATACAATCTCTAGAAGAGTGAGCAGGCATCAGGACCTGAGTTTGAGTCCCCAGGCCCAGTGTATACTTATAGTAAAGGAAATTAGATTTAAGAAAGCTTAATAACACAGAATCTAAGCCCAGATGCCCCACACTTATCTTCTATTCCTTATTTGTCATTATCTGTAATGGAAATAATTAGAAAATCAAGTCTTAGAAGTGCTTAAGTTCGGTTTCTGGACTGAACAGACAGCCCAAATGTGCTTTATATTTGATAAATGTCAGTTTCTGCCTTGAGATCAAGACAGACCGGTAGTCTTTATGATTCAGTGATCATGAAACAGCGTCTCAAGGGTTGAGCACAGGGGAAGCTCAAGTATGTCCCTCTTGGTAGGTTATTTATTCGTCCGGATACATCCTCTCCCAGTTATAGGGCACCAGTGCTTGTGTCTTTGCCCTTTCTTTGATCTTTCGTGTACATTTATATGTATATGTGTTGCTCTCTGTCTTTCTGTGTTATTTTGAAAGACATAGATAAGATTCTTAATTCAAATTGTGTCCTTGAAAATAGTCTGGCGTCAGAAGGTCGGGTATAGGAATGCATTTGGCCAGGAGTCTGTAGTTTTTTTCCTCTAGTGGGTAGTAGAACCTAACTGTAGAATAAAACTTGACTTATACAATTAATCTGTAGCGATCACTGGCAAAATGCTGAAGAGAATAAAATTAATCTTTAAAAAGTACCAGACAAAAGGCAGATAGCCTAGACTCAAAAGATAGGTGGCATTCATGGAAGTGACAATTAATTATTTAATTCCAAGGGCACATTGTAGTCTACAAATATATATCAAGTTCACAATTGACTACCTATTTTATGTGGCAGAATACCAGCTTTGCATATTTATTAAAATTATTCATAGCTACACAGCTACCTAGATGAACTTCTGAATTCTTGTCCTGTTTCCAATATATTATTTTGTCCATTTTATCATGCCATGAGACCAGAAATTTCTCTAAATTTCATAGTGATCTGTGGAGTATTCAGTATCAGTGTCTCCTAAGTCCATATTTTATCATTTCCATTTTGCTTAATACAATCTTTTAAGATTTAAAAATAGTAAATATATGTGAAAAATCAGGTGTTTTAAAGAATAGGGTCTAGACAGAAATCTTTTTTTTATATGGTTAAAAATTAGGTGTCAAGTACCTAAAAACCTGGTCAAGACATGAATTCTTTGAAATGAAGAAAACAAAATGAAACATACTAACCAGAGGTTTTTCTGAGTGTTGTGTCTCCCTTAGGTGTTCTGCACTGATCTATATGTTAATGGGCTGCTCTAGTCAGACCACACAACAGTGTGGAGTGGAGAGCTCTGAAGATAGCTGGCTTTCAGTTTATTTTCTGAGCCCATGACATTATTTGTTAAACGTGCACTCGCGTGCATGTGTGCGTGCGTGCGTGTGTGTGTGTGTGTGTGTGTGTGTGTGTGTCTAATTCTTTTGAGACAATGTCTCCAACTGAACTTGGAGCTGGACTGTCGGTCAGCAAGCCCCAGTGTTCCTCCCATTCCTATGTCCACAGTACTGGGGTTGCAGGTGTGCACTGGCCAAACCTTTTTTCTGCATGTGCTTGGAGTCTTGAACTCAGGTCCTCATGCTTGTATAGAAAACACTCTAATCCAGTGATTGATCTCCGCAGTTCTGTGTCAAAATTTTGTGAACATTAGTTAATAATGCCTGCTTTATAATGTTGCCAGGGATATGTACCTAAGATAATGCATATAGGTCCCTAGGAACCTATATGACTTGGGCATGTAGTAACCATTTAATAAATAGTAGTTGCTGTAAGGGACAATAATAATGTGCCATAGACTGTCACAGAAAGTGTGAGCTCCAGTTTAAGAAAGGACATATGATAAAATTATATTTGTCTACAATATTGTATTTCTAAACTGATAAGGAACAGGCAAGACTGGTAATCTGGATTATAATAGTGAAACATTGCTGAGAGACATCTCAAATAATGCAGTTGGATGCCTTCTCTTTGCATAGGTGGAGTGCAACTCCCAATGGGAAACAGCTTCCTCTGGATCAGTCACCTAGGACAGGAGACTAACTAACTATCCTGGCACACAGCTTACTCCACAGACTCTATCAAAACACCGGCTTATTCACAAGAAGCAACCCGTGAACTCCTAGTGTGGAGATTGTTTCAGGAGCTATGATGTGACAACATGTTGGCCAATAGATAATACTCCCATGCTCCTTTGACTTGGCCTTCCAGTCACTATTGACCTTCCGGAGGTGGCATTCCACAATATCAGGAGCCTGTTGTAGCTTGATCCACCATCAGGGTAGGTAAACAGTTCCCTGTGAGTGCTGGGCTGGTAGCTGTACCTGCAGGTAGGATACAGGAGGAATATCTGCCTTGGAGTCTCTAGAATTTCCCTGGAGACCCAATAAATGTCTGAGATTAAAATGAAGCCTTTCTTCTTTATAAAACAGTCATGTGTTAAGGGAGCTGCATTTGGTGCTTCTGGGCTGTATATTTTAGTGGATTCTATAAAATTCTCAATAAAGGAAAGGTCACTGTTGGGACCATAAACAGTGTTCGTAGAGGCAGATTTAACCTGCACCCCTCCAGTGTTCCCTGGAATGGTTAGCAGGTGAATCAACTACTTTCCTTTGAATGCACCCCTTTACCTGTCCCGCTGCCACCTGGGCAGTCTCTTCAGAGGCAGCAGCTCAACTGTGCCTGGCTCTTGGCCTAGCCTGTCCCTGAGGAGGAATCTGAAAAGATGTGATTTTTGTCTGTTAAGCAGCAGGTGATAAGGAGTGTCCCTTCTGTTGTGGCTGCCGTTTTGTATTCAAGGTTAAAGTGGAAAGATTGTCGTCACACCCATTTGTGGAGTGTATATAGTACATTCCTGGGTCTTCTGTATTCTGCTAGGCGACCATGTGGGAAGCTAAGAAAGACCAGTGATGACCTTTCCCTGGTGACAGCACAGGTTGTTGTTCTGCGCAGTGAATAGCTCTCCTGTGACCTTCCTGGCTGTCATGTTTGCCTCCCAGCCTATAGAGAGTCTCCTGCACCATACAATGGGGAGATAATAGTCCTGGGCTTATTCCATGGAGTGGTTTTTGAGGCTTAATTGAAGAGTATTTTTGACCCATTATCAAGAGCATTAGGAGGAAATGTTCAAAGAGATTTGATGCAGCTCCTTCAGTTGAAGAAAGTAGATACCCAAATAAGCAAATTATAACCTTAAATAGTCATCCATCTTTATGTTCAGTCCCTTCATCTTTTCAGAATAAAGACTTCTCTCTTCACTCTGAAGGCAGGAGACGCGGGAGGAGGTGCAGAGCAAGCCCGAGCATCACAGAAGGCCCTTCGCTGATGGCGTGCATGAACACGTAGCACCCTTATTTAGAAACGAAAGGCTTTGAATGAACTGTCCTGAATAAGTTTATCGCTGCACTGCTAACTTGTTCTGCCAGGCTGCCATGGCACATACAGATCTGGTTGGAAGATATTTCCGGGAGGTAGGCATCGTGAAGCAGAGGCAGCAGTCTGAGGCATGAATGGGCTTTTCTAAACATCATTATTTCTGGCTCCTTTCTGTCTTTATGCCAAGAAAACACGCTCTCATCCTTTCAGACGTAAAGAAGTTATTTCTTACTGAAGGATTGCAGAGGGATGTCCCTTCCAAGTGTCATTACCACTTACAAGTTCTTACTCTACCAATTCTGGATTATAGTCAAATTAATCTCATCTTTAACTTCACAGAGTATTTAATGTCATCTTGTGCCTGATTTCTCTGATGATGTTATCTTTTAATTTTAAGATGGCAGGATGAAAATGTAACCCAATTTTTCCTTAATTAAAATAAGTCTGTATGAATCAGCATATGAACGATCAGAGAGTTTCTAACTGATTGAAGTTTGGAAACTTCTTTGCTTTAAACAGAAATGAAGCTTCAGCCACATTTTCACTTATTGATTCTTCTCCATTCTGACATTCTGAGGTGTCTAAAAATGGGTTTCAAACCACCAAAAATATATGTCTAAAGCAATGATTAAATCTTGCCATGATTAAGATATTCACAGGTCAGTTAAGGGCTCTCAGAAGCTAGGTGGTGTACATCATAATCATAGGAAGCCATTGAGGTCATGGTATAATTCTGTTGGGAAATAAACAATAGACAGATTTATAGACTCACAGGGGGACAAGGTACCTATCCCTGAAACTTTAGAGTATGTAGCAGTAATATAAGAGGTCTTAAGTCCCGGCTCCTTTTGTTTTCTCATACTTCAGTTCATCAGAACGCCATCTAGAAATTCACCAGTTTTCTCAGGGAGACATAGTAGCTATAAATATCATGAGCCTAGGAGTAAAATGATGTCTGGGATACCATTGTCTCAAACCTTTATAAATATAAGAAACATCTGATCAGTAATATGAGCTCTTAACATTGCAAAACAGTATAAATTTTGCTGTAAATTGTATAATTTCCAGGAAATGTGTATCGTTCAAAATCTTTCCTGGACAGTTACTTTTACCCACCACTAAGAGGCTCCTGCTGAAAAGGAAAGATGTCCATTTTATGGGTGTCTGAAAGAAAAAGAAATCATAGAGATGATAGTTTATGGGGCTCAGAGATTCTTTTTCTTTCCAACATACATCTCAATCATTTTTCCCTCCCTCCTCCCCTTCCTGGTCCCACCCTCCTACCTGAAATTGAAACTTAGTTATCAATTATACTTATTAATAAGTATAAACTTTAATATTAGGCCAGCAGAGCAGCTAGCAGGCTGGCAGGAGGCTGGCAGGCCTGCCTCACCTTAACTGGTGCCCTCACCCATCCTGGGGATAAAGCCCTGGACCAAGGGTTGTCTTCACCACCTGCAACCTAAACTCTGCTAATATATTTATTAATAACTATAAATCGTTATATTAGGCTGGCAGAGCAGCCAGCGGCCTAATGCGAAACCAGCAGGCATGACTTGCCTTAGAGGCCGGTAGGCCTGGTGGGGTGGTCTGGCAGGGCATCTGCCAGATATTTATTAATTACAAAAACTGTTATATTAGGCCAGCAGAACAGCCAACAGCAGTCTGGCAAGGTAGCTGTTGGGGACTGCCAGGAAGCCTGTGGCCAGAAACCTATAGGCCTGCCTTAACTAGAGGCCTGTAGGTCTTTCAACCTGAAATCTTCAGTGTCCTTTTTCCCAATAATTAAATACACCAAGAAAGACCTTTTAATGTTTCAACGTTTAGCCCTTAGCTGGGCAGACTCTCAACTAGCTCACCTAAATTAATCCCAGACCCCCTAATCCATGTGGCTTACTGTACCTTACAGAGCTCTCAGACACACCTGTCTCCTGGCTGAAAAAAGGTTCCTCTATGTAAAATCCAGGGTTCCTTTCTTTATCCCAGGAAGTCCTACCTGCCTGTACCCTTTCTGCCCAGGGAAGTGGCCATCAATGACTTTTATTTACCAATCAGAGAGTGCCTCAGAAAGGGCAGTAATCAGATCTCTGAGCATTGAAACCAGCCTCTGAGAACCAATGTATTAGACCTTCCTCTAACACCTACTCTCTTCCCCCAACCCTCTTTTTTTTTTAATTTAAGATGTATCTTTTTCTCCCCAACAGCTCCCCCTTTTAGTCCAATAAAAGACTCTTTTTCTTTTAACAATAAATACAATACAAAACAATAAGAATAATTAGGCAACAATTATGAAAATTATAAGGTATAACATACATTCCCAATGTCCAGTTAATACATATTTGGCAATTGATACTAATATTCTATTAACTATCTATCTCAATGAGTTTATACCTAACTCGGTTTCCATCCTAACTTGCATTACCAACTTAATAACATCTTCTTAGACCTAGAACATCCTTTTAATTCCTAAACAACTTAAAATTTAACTGTGAGACTATAACTGTCTAGTCTTCAACCACATCAGAGACCTGAGGTACAATATCTTAAAAAGAGTTGACCTTAATTTTGTATCAGTATATAAAGATGTAAGAGCATATTTAATAATCTACCCCTTTTTTCTTTATCATTCCTATATCGTGTCTATATCCCATTTTTTCTTTTTAACTTTATTTTTTTTATTAAATATTTTTTTTCTTCAAGTTACATCTCAGTCACAAACCCTTCCCAATTCCCCCTTCCTGTCCCACCCTTCCACCCTCTTCCCCCCAACAGCTCCCCCTTTCAGTCCAACAAATGGTTCCATCTCTAATAACAGTAAATACTATACAAAACAACAGAAATAAATATGCCACATTTATGAGTGTTAAATGGCCCGGTATACCTTCCCAATGTCCAGTTCATACATATTTGGCCCCTGACTTTAACATTCTACCATCTAACCATCTCCATGAATTTAAAGTTCTATAACTGACTTAGCTTTCATACTAACTTGCATCACTATTATAACCATCTTCTTAGATCTAGAACGCCCTCTTGATTCCTAAACAACTCAAAATTTAACTATGAGACTCTAGCTGTCTATTCTTCAACCACCTCAGAGACCTGAGAGGGATAAATATATCTGATTATATAGGAAGTGCAGGGCCTGCAGCTTTCAATACTAAGAAATGACAAACCAGTGACTGCCTGGACAGTTCCCCTTTTCTATCCACACATTCCAGCATCAGTCTTCAGCCTTTTGGTTCTGTTTCTCTGACAGACATTGATTGTAGAGCAGGAATTATGAAGGACTTACCTAACCTGTCTTGGCAGAGCTAGGCTGTCGACTTCCCTGCTACCAAGTTTTGTCCTTTTTGGACAGCAGTCTGTCTGCAGTTGAAGCAAGGAGTTTTTTCATGCCAAGAGATAGGCTTGCCACTAATTCAACCATCTCACACTGGAAATTCTTCGATGCTTATCTTCTACTTGGAGTAGAATAGGGGGTGCTGTCAGGAGCTGATATGTCTCGATATCAAAAAAAAATCTTAATTTAAGATAACGTCTTTGAATGCCATATTCTGCAGATCTCTTGGGGTTTTTGAAGATGCCCTATCCGTCTCTTGTATTTAGATAAGCAAATGTTGCTTGTCTCTTAACAACTTGATTACTGAGTAGTTTAGAGAATATCTGTGATAGACTGTCATAGTAGCTAACAAAGTGACATGTTTACATGACTAGGAGTTTGTTTTTCTTAACTATCCTAAGCAGTTTTAGACAGTTGGTATCAAGAGGCCAGAGCTTCACATTTTATTTTTAAGTATCTCTAGGTATGATACCATTAGGAAGCGTTACCTTTAATTTTGTATCAATATACAAAGATCTATTCAAATGTGGTTAAATATACTCTTAATTTTGTATCAATATACAAAGATCAATGCCTAGGTAGCCCAATACAATCTTAATATTACGTCCATATACAAGGGTCAATACCATTGTGGCCAATTATAATCTTTTTTTTTTAAATACTTTATTTTTTTTCTTCAAGTTACATCTCAGTAACAAACCCCTCCCTATTCCCCCTTCCTATCCCGCCCTTCCACCCCCTTCCCCCCCAGAAGTTTCCCCTTTCAGTCCAACAGATGGTTCCTTCTCTTATAACAGTAAGTATTATATAAAACAATAGATATAACTATGCCACATTTATGAGAGTTAAATGGCCCAGTATACCTTCCCAATGTCCAGTTTATACATATTTGGCCCCTGACTTTAACATTCTACTATCTAACCAACTCCATGAGTTTAAAGGTCTATAAGTGACTCAACATTCATACTATCTTGCAACACACTTTTAAGAGTATCTTCTTAGATCTATAACACCCTCTTGATTCCTAAACAGTTCAAAATTTAACTATGAGACTCTAGCTGTCTATTCTTCAACCACCTCAGAGACCTGAGAGGGATAAATATATTTGCTTATATAGGAAGTGCAGCGCCTGCAGCCTCCAAAACTAAGAAAGAACATACCAATGACTGCCTGGACAGTTCCCATCTTCTCTCCATACATTCCAGCATCAGTCTTCAGCCTTTGGGTCCTGTTTCTCTGACAGACATCTGTTGTAGAGCAGGGATTATGAAGGACTTACCTACCCTGTCTTGGCAGAGTTAGGCTGTCGACTTCCCTGCTACCAAGTTTTGTCCTTTTTGGACAGCAGTCTGTCTGCAGTTGGTGCAAGGGGTTTTTTCTACAAACCCCTTAGGTCATCTAAACAGCTGAGAACAGAAAGACTGAACATAAAAGGAATGTACTAACATTTTAAATCATTTTTCCCATTTGGGTTCGGGCCCCAAACAGGTCTACTATGACCCAAATCAGCAGGAAGTCACTTTAAGAGAGTGACGTCCCATGCCCAATGGATGGGGAAGGTGTTTCTCCGCCCTTCTTTTTGGTTATTTGAAGGATAACTGAAAACTCTGATATGTAGGGGAAGAGACTACAAGCTGATAAATGGTCCTGTCTTAATGGGTTTTGGAGGTTAGCCCCAGGGAATTCCTACTTTTCCTTTTCTGTATCCTTCTTCCTCTCCTATGTAGGAGTGCATGGGCTTGAGAAAAATGAGATATAGACATAGCACAGGAAGGTCCAAGAAGAGGGGCAGATTATTGAATATGCCCTTATACCTTTGTATATTGATACAAAATTAGTAGTTTATTTGGCTAAAGTGGTATTGACCATTGTTTATTGTGCAAAAATAAGATTGTAATGGATTACATCGGTATTGATCTTTGTATATTGATACAAAATTAAGATTATAGTTGGACACAATGGTATTGACCCTTGCATATGGACGTAATATTAAGATTGTATTGGGCTACATAGGCATTGATCTTGGTATATTGATACATAATTAAGAGTATATTTAACCACAATTGAATAGATCTTTGTATATTGATACAAATTTAAAGGTAACGCTTCCTAATGGTATCATACTTAGAGATACTTAAAAATAAAATGTGAAGCTCTGACCTCTTGATACCAACCGTCTAAAACAGTCTAGGATAGTTAAAACAAACTCCTAGTCATGCAAACATGTCACTTTGTTAGCTACTATGACAGTCTATCACAGATATTCTCTAAACTAC
>CAJQZJ010009351.1:7905635-7955418 GCA_907164525.1 Lophiomys imhausi | reverse complement strand
TCTCTCTCTCTCTCTCTCTCTCTCTCTCTCTCTCTCTCTCTCTCTCTTTTCCTGGCCTTGGGAGCATTTTAGAAATTAAATGACAGTTTTTGCTTTTAAATGAAAATGGCAAAACAAACAGAAAAGATGACCTGTGACTAGCGATGGTGGGTCATCTGGAATTGGGAGGTGTCCTAGGGTACAAGGTAGGGGTCCTGATGCAGTAATGTATGTTTTTCCCTTTGAAAAAACCTTGTGCCCTGTTTCCTCCTTACAGTGGACTCATGGCAACCCACTGAGGGGAGATCCTGATGGTGGTGACCACTGGGCAGGTGCACTCTCTGAACTGTCCCTGCATGCTAACATAGGTAGCTCGACCTGGCACTCCAGCTCATACCTGGCTTAAATCCCCTCTGTGCTCTGAGTCCATCCCACCAAAAACCGCTCTGCAAGGACCTCACTATCAGAAGCTTGCTTCTGATCTTCCCATGGAAACCACAGTTTTCTTTGTAATGGCCGAATTAATCGCCAGGAAGAATTTGCTGGCAGCCAGTTGGATGTTAATGATGAGTGGAAATGTAGGGCCCCTTAACTACAAATGTGTTTATTGTTGTTGTTGGTAAAGAGTAAATAATTCTGAAATGGGACACAAGATGTTTTTTTAGTAGAGATAACATGTTAAGCTCATTGTGACAGGAGTTGAAACTATTGAACCCATGGTTTGAAGAAGGGCTGAGAAAACCTGTTAATCATTACTTCCTGGTAAATAAGGGATTGAATTTGGGATATTTCAACACAAAGCCAAAATCTGGTGCTGTTTAAATGTGAGGTGGCTCATTTGCAGAATATCTAAGTCTGGTTATTACCCTAATTTAACTGCATATACTGTGTCCCAGGCTGGTGAATTATTCTAGGAAGGGCTATCCAGGATGAGTTATTTTCAATCAATTAAATGGATCATGGCCACTGCAAAAGAAATCCTGAAACACACCCTAGCGTGGGCCCATGCAATAAGTAAAGCTTCTCAGCACACGAAGGGACTGATGGATTAGGAGGTCAGCTGTCTCAAGCTGGCTTTTGGTATCACCTGCTTCTTCCCCATCAACGTTTACATTAATGAGGCATAGAGATGAAGGCTGCTAGAGACTTCACAGAGCTGTATGATGCAATAATGATGTCACTGGCTCTGTTAGAACAGACGAAGGGGGCTAATAGAAGGAGGCTGGCTCACATCCACTGTGAAACTACTTTAAAACAAAGAGGCAGAAAATGATCAGACAGTAAGTGCTAGGAAAGTAGAATATTAAAGGGAAAACCCTGAAAGTTTCCTAATCAGTTCACACAGGAATGGGCTGGATTGCTTGGGCAGCACTTAGAAGACAGGCAAAATTCCAAGCCCACATTCTAGAATAATCTTTAATTGACAAGCAAAACACTCATGAAAACCTTTTTGATGAATTCCATCTTTAATGCATTCTCTCTCTTAGCATTAAGTAATATATAATTTTTATTAAATAACCAGTTGGTACAAAATAACCTAAGAATTTGTCTTTTACAACCCAGTCTTTATCCATTGGCTAAGTCTGTCTGTAGAAACATAAACTTCCTTTTAGGTTCTGCTTGAGGTACAGCAAGACAACTCCCCAGTTCAATGAGAGACTCATGGACCATTCTCAGCAAACCCTATTCCAGAGATACCAGCAGGTATATAAACCTGATGACATCATGGCAGAACAGGCTATGCTCACGGAAGCAACAATGGGCTAATGAGCCATTCCACATCCCTGAAACTTTTTTTTCAGTTATGCCAGAGTTGACTCTAGCAACACTTTCTCTTGTTTCCAAGGTAAGAATAGTTCGAGACTAATAGGAATTTGGAGAGGATTATATTTATTAGATCTAATTTCTCCCTGCATATTACTCAAGTTATTCTCCACCATCTTAAATCTTATCATGCAGCAATTCATTGACCTCGATTCCCCCTCTCATGAGCAGGAGAGGAAATCCCTGTGTGCTTAGAGCATCTCAGTCCTTCTCTGTATGTCCTAGTTCTGCTGAAGGGATACTCTGCAGTAGCAGGCTGGATATGGATCTAGATGGGCACTGTGGCTCTGTTGAAAGGGATAAAGAAAGTAGAGCCATGGATACCGGGGGTCTTCTATGCACAGCCTCAGCAGCACCTAGTATTTTATGTGAAATGCAACTGGTCCCCCAAAACCTTTAGTCTGCACATCACAAGAGCCTTGAAAGTTCCAGAATATGCTAAAGTTTGGCCACATGTCTGTCAGGCTCCTAGCTGTACATTCTTGTGTGTTTGTTTGCACGCGTGTATGCATATGTGTGTCTGTGTGTATGTGTGTGTTCACATGTATTGGGTACAGGTGTGTGTGTGTGTGCAGGTGTACATGTGTCTGTGTGAAGCCCAGAGGTTGACATTAGGTATTTTCCTTAGTTGCTTTCCACCCTATTTTCTAAGGTAGGGTCCATTGCTGAACCTGGAGCTCACTGTTTTGGTTAGTTTAGCTAACCAAGTTGCTTGGAGGGTCCTGACTCCACCTCCAGAGTACTGGGATCATAGGTGGGCTGCCACATCTGCCTCACTTTTATATTTTATATTATTTTATATGGGTTCTGAAGATCCAAGATCCAGTCCTCATGCTTGCACAGCAAGTGCCTTGTCCACTGAGCCATCTCAGCAGCCCCTTACCAGGTGGACGTTCTGCTGGACAGCCGAACATGCTCAGCCCATCACTTTCCAGTGTCCTTGTGGTCTGGCCAACAGGGAGATGTTTGAGGAACAAATGGAAGGCCCCGGGCACCACCCAAATGCAAGAGAAACTAAAAAACTGAAAAAGATTTTTATGAGCTTATCTCTTATCTTTATTTTTTTTATATAAGTACTTTATTTTTTTCTTCAAGTTACATCTCAGTTACAAACCCTTCCCTATTCGCCCTTCCTGTCCCACCCTTTCACCCTCTTCCCCCCACAACAGCTTCCCTTTTCAATCCCAACAAATGCTTCTTTCTCTTATAACAGTAAATTCTATACAAAACAGCAGAATTAAATATGCCACATTTATGAGAGTTAAATGGCCCAGTATACCTTCCCAATGTCCAGTTCATACATATTTGGCCTCTGACTTTAACCTTCTACCTTCTAACCATCTCCATGAGTTTAAAGTTCTATAACTGACTTAGCTTTCATACTAACTTGCATCACTATTATAACCATCTTCTTAGATCTAGAACGCCCTCTTGATTCCTAAACAACTCAAAATTTAACTATGAGACTCAAGCTGTCTATTCTTCAACCACCTCAGAGAGCTGAGAAGGATAAATATATCTGATTGTATAGGAAGTACAGGGCCTGCAGCTTCCAATACTAAGAAATGACAAACCAGTGACTACCTGGACAGTTCCCATTTTCTCTCCATACATTCCAGCATCAGTCTTCAGCCTTTTGGTACTGTTTCTCTGACAGACATTTATTGTAGAGCAGGGATTGTGAAGGACTAACCTACCCTGTCTTGGCAGAGCTAGGCTGTCGACTTCCCTGCTACCAAGTTTTGTCCTTTTTGGACAGCAGTCTGTCTGCAGTTGAAGCAAGGAGTTTTTACATGCCAAGAGATAGGCTTTCCACTAATTCAACCATCTCACACTGGAGATTCTTCGATGCTTATCTTCTACTTGGAATAGAATAGGGGGTGCTATCAGGAGCTGGTATGTCACGATATCAAAAAAAAATCTTAATTTAAGACCACATCTTTGAATGCCATATTCTGCAGATCTCTTGGGGTTTTTGAAGATGCCCTATCTATCTCTTGTATTTAGATAAGCAAATGTTGCTTGTCTCTTAACAACTTGATTACTGAGTAGCTTAGAGAATATCTGTGATAGACTGTCATAGTAGCTAACAAGGTGACATGCATGCATGACTAGGAGTTTGTTTTTCTTAACTATCCTAAACAGTTTAAGACGGCTGGTGTCAAGAGGCCAGAGCTTCACATTTCATTTTTAAGTATCTCTAGGTACAATACCATTAGGAAGCGTTACCTTTAATTTTGTATCAATATACAAAGATCTATTCAAATGTGGCTAAATATACTCTTAATTTTGTATCAATATACAAAGATCAATGCCTATGCGGCCCAATACAATCTTAATATTGCGTCCATATACAAGGGTCAATACCATTGTGGCCAACTATAATCTTAATTTTGTATCAATATACAAATATCAATACCGACGTAGACCAATACAATCTTATTTTTGCACAAAAAACAATGGTCAATACCACTTTAGCCAAATATACTACTAATTTTGTATCAATATACAAAGGTATAAGGGCATATTCAATAATCTGACCCTTCTTCTTGGTCCTTCCTGTGCTATATCTATGTCTCAATTTTTCTCAAGTCCGTGCATTCCTACATAGGAGATAAAGAAGGATACAGAAAAGGGAAAGAAGGAATACCCTGGGTCTAACCTCCAAAACCCATTAAACAGGACCCTTTAACAACTTGTAATCTCTTCCCCTACATAACAGAGTTTTCAGTTGTCCTTCAAATAACCAAAAAAGGGGGGGGCGGAGAAATACCCTCCCCACCCTCTAGGTATGGGACGTCGCTCTCTTAAAATGACTTCCTGCTGATTTGTGATGTAGTAAACCTGTTTGGGGCCCAAACCAAAATGGAAAAATGGTTAAAAATGTTAATACAATCCTTTTATGTTCAGTCCTTCTGTTCTCAGCTGTTTAGATGTCCTAAGTAGTTTGTAGGCAGAAGCTGAACTTCCAGGCTTTACTGAGGTTCTGGCTGGGGCATTGTATAGAGCTGAACGGTCTTAGCGATATTGAGTTGTTGTGGTTGTAGGCTTTTGATGGAGATAGCTATTGAGGGAGTCTGTCAGGCTGAATCATCTGGGTCACTCGTCTTCTTTTGGTGTCTGATTCTGATTTCTGCTGAGGTTTCCGTTGTCCAGTTGTCCCTGGGTTCCTTGAATGGATGCTTTGATTCT
The DNA here is from genome assembly GCA_907164525.1 of Lophiomys imhausi. Classification (NCBI taxonomy): domain Eukaryota; kingdom Metazoa; phylum Chordata; class Mammalia; order Rodentia; family Muridae; genus Lophiomys; species Lophiomys imhausi. The sequence continues at coordinate 7,950,423 of CAJQZJ010009351.1, read as the reverse complement.
CCTGGAAAGATAAGAACAGAGCCCTGCCCTAATCCTCACTCAGGGACAATCGCCCTCTTTTTTTTTTGGGGGGGGGGGTAGGTAATATTTCTCCTGAAGCAAATTTGTTTTTTTGACAATATATAAAGTGTTATCTTTCAATCTGGTTTAAAGAAGAAATTATTTTGTTATTTTGGAGCTAAACCAGCTTTAGTGTATATATTTTGAGATCTCGAAGGACAATTTGTTTGTATTGAGTGGGCCTTTTGTAAGTAGCTTTTAAACTTAGGTCCTTCCAAATCCTATGTGTGTGTCTCTGCATTCTAATTATTGGGATCCGAGACCTGTGGTTCCCATCTGAGGGGATTAAAGATGTGTTCCACCACTCCTGGATCGAAGTTTTTCTCTATTTAGAGTTTGTTTTGTATCAGGCTGACCTTGAGCTCTGAGATCTGCCTGTTTCTGTCTCTAGTGTGTTGGGGTTAAGGGTGTACTCTTCTTGAATGATGGGATTAAGGGTGTGTACCCTCACCACCCTTTTCCGTGTAACTCTAGAATTTATAAGTCCACTAACTCTATGGTGCTCCTCCCGTCTCTGCTGAAGTTAAAGGCATGGGTTAACACCACATTTCTCCTGTATTTTACCTTAGCTCTACGTTTTTTCGACACTTGGAGGTTTATAAAACCAGGTTGAACGGCTGTGTCCTTTACTTTATTTACAGTGTTTTAACGTTGTTACCTGCTTTTTTTATAATTAATAAATTTATTTGTTTGTTGTTACAGGTTACATCCTTAACATATTGTCCTCTTTTCCCGCTTCCCAGCCCCACCCTCCCATGCTCTACCCCCTGACCCTTCCGTTTTGATCCTCTGGGGTGGAGTGTCCCTGCATACCAGTCTCTCACCACAGATCAGGAGTCATATGAGGGCCGAGAGCCTCTTCATACACCGGGGGCCTACGAGGCAGTACTGCCAGTGAAAGGTGTCTCCTTGATACGGGGGGAAAACTAAAAAAAAGACCAACAGACACACAAACCCACAAAAACAAAGAACAACGACAAAAAAAGAGAGGAAAAAGAAAGAGAAAAAAAGGAAAAAGAAAAAGAAATGAAAAAAAAAGTTTATGTCCATGTTCCTTTTGGTGTGTTGGTTGTAGTACAGATATCCTGTACGATATAGCTAAAATCCTACTATAAGTGAATAGATGCCGTGTGCATCCTTCTGAGTCTGGGTTAGCTCACTCAGGATGAGCTTCTCTAGATCCATCCATTTGGTTGCAAATTGCATGATTTCATTGTTTCTTATAGCTGAGTAATATTCCATTGTATAGATGTACCACAATTTTTTAATCCATTCTTCAGTTGAGGGACATCTGGGTTGTTTCCATTTCTAGCTATTACAAATAAGGCTGTTATGAACATAGATGAGGAGACTTCCCTATGTCTCCGTGAGGTGTCCTTTGGGTGTATACCCAGAAGTGGTATGGCTGGGTCCTGAGGCAAAGTTATTCCAAGGTTTCTAAGATATCTCCAGACAGACCTCCATAGTGGTTGCACAAGCCTGCACTCCCACCAGCAGTGTAGGAGGGTTCCCCTTTCTCCACACGCTCGCCAGCATGTGCTGTCATTTGAGCTCTTTATCTTAGCCATTCTGACAGGTGTGAGATGGAATCTCAGGGTTGTCTTGAGTTGCATTTCTCTGATGATTAAGGATGTTGAGCATTTCTTCAGGTGACTTTCGGCCATTAGGGATTCATCCTTTGTGAATTCTCTATTTAGCTCTGTCTCCCATTTTTTGATTGGATTATTTGGTTTCTTGGCATTTAGTTTCTTGAGTTCTTTGTAGATTTTAGATAATAGCCCTCTATCAGATGTGGGGTTGGTGAAGATGTTCTCCCAGTCTGTTGGTTGCCGTTTTGTTCTAATGACTGTGTCTTTTGCCTTACAGAAGCTTTTCAGTTTCATGAGGTCCCATTTATTGATTGTTGATCTCAGGTCCTGAGCTGTTGGTGTTCTGTTCAGGAAGTTGTCACCTGTGCCAATGAGTTCGAGGGTTTCTCCTACTTTTTCTTCTAGTATCTTTAGTGTGGCCGGCCTTATGTTAAGGTCTTTGATCCGCTTGGAATTAAGTTTTGTACAAGGTGATAGGTATGGGTCTAATTTCATTCTTTTGCAAGTGGACATCCAGTTGGACCAGCACCATTTGTTGAAGATGCTGTCCTTCTTCCATTGTGCGGTTTTGGCTTCTTTGTCAAAGATTAATTAGCCATAGGTGTGTGGGTCCATGTTTGGGTCTTCAATTCGATTCCATTGATCCACTGGTCTGTTTCTATGCCAGTACCATGCTGTTTTTATTATTATTGCTCTGCAGTACAGCTTGAAATCTGGGATGGTGATACCTCCAGATGCTTTTTTATTGTGCAGGATTGATTTAGCTATTCTGGGCTTTTTGTTGTTCCATATGAAGTTGAGTATAGCTTTTTCCAGGTCTATAAAGAATTGTGTTGGTATTTTGATAGGAATTGCATTAAATCTATATATTGCTTTTGGTAGGATAGCCATTTTTATTATGTTGATCTTACCTATCCATGAGCATGGGAGATCTTTTCATCTTCTAAATGCCTCTTCCATTTCTTTCTTCAGGGGCTTGAAGTTCTTGTTGTATAGGTCCTTTACTTGCTTGGTTAGAGTTACCCCCAGGTATTTTATATTGTTTGTGGCTATTGTGAATGGGGTTGTTTCTCTTATTTCTTTCTCGGTATGCTTGTTTGTTGTATAAAGAAGGGCTTCTGATTTTTTTGAGTTAATTTTGTATCCAGCCACCTTGCTGAAGTTGTTTATCAGCTGTAAGAGTTCTTTGGTGGAGTTTTTGGGGTCGCTTATGTATACTAACATATCATCTGTGAATAGGGATAATTTGACTTCTTCATTTCCAATATTTATCCCTTTGATTTCCTTTAGTTGTCTTATTGCTCTAGCAAGAACTTTAAGTACTATATTGAAGAGATATGGTGAAAGTGGACATCCTTGTCTTGTCCCTGAGTTTACAGGAAATGCTTCAAGCTTCTCTCCATTTAATTTGATGTTGGCTACTGGCTTGCTGTATATTGCCTTTATTATTTCTAGGTATGGTCCTTGTATGCCTGTTCTCTCCAGAACTTTTAGCATGAAGGGGTGTTGGATTTTGCAAATGTTTTTTCTGCATCTAGCGAGATTATCATGTAGTTTTTTTCTTTCATCTTGTTTATGTGGTGAATTACATTGATAAACTTTCGTATATTGAACCATCCCTGCATTCCTGGGATGAAGCCTACTTGATCATGATGTATGATATTTTTTATGTGTTCTTGAATTTAGTTTGCTAGTATTTTATTAAGTATCTTTGCATCTATGTTCATGAGGGAGATTGGTCTGAAGTTCTCATTCTTTGTTGGGTCTTTTTGTGGTTTAGGAATCAGAATGACAGTGGCCTCATAGAATGAGTTTGGCAGTGTTCTTTCTGTTTCTATGTGGTGGAAGAGTTTGAAGATTAATGGAGTTAGCTCCTCTTTGAAGGTCCAGTAGAATTCCGTGCTAAAGCCATCTGGCCCTGGGCTTTTTTTGGTTGGGAGATTATTAATGACTGTTTCTATTTCCTTAGGGGTTATTGGGCTGTTTAAGCTGTTAATCAGATTTTGATTTAGTTTTGGTAGGTGGAATTTAACAAGGAAATTGTCCATTTCACTTAGGTTTTCAAATTTGGTGGAGTATAGATTTTTAAAGTAGGACCCGAATATTTTCTGGATCTCCTCAATGTCTGTTGTTATTTCTCCCTTTTCATTTCTGATTTTGTTGATTTGGGTTCTTTCCCTTTGCCTTTTAGTTAATTTGGCTAGGGGTCTGTCTATTTTGTTGATTTTCTCGAAGAACCAACTCTTGGTTTCATTGATTCTTTGTATAGTTCTTTTTGATTCTAAGTTGTTGATTTCAGCCCTAAGTTTGATGATTTCCTGCCTTCTGCTCCTCTTGGGCGTGTTTGCTCTTTTTTTTCCAATTCACCCAGCTTAATAATTAGTGAATTATTAATTCACTAATATGAGCTGTCACAATTTTCTTTTTGAATGCACTTAGTGCTATGAACTTTCCTCGTAGCACAGCTTTCATTGTATCCCATAGGTTTGGGTATGTTGTGTCTTCATTGTCATTGGATTTTAAGAAGTCTTTGATTTCCTTCTTTATTTCTTCCCTGACCCAGTGGTCATCCAGTAAGGAGCTGTTCAATTTCCATGTGTGTGTAGGCTTTCTGTTGATTCTTTTGCTGTTGAAGACCAGCTTTATTCCGTGGTGGTCCTATAAGATACAAGGTGTTATTTCAATTTTCTTGTATCTATTGAGACTATCTTTGTGTCCAGCTATGGGGTCGATTTTGGAGAAGGTTCCGTGGGGTGCTGAGAAAAAGGTGTATTCCTTTGTGTTTGGGTGAAACGTTCTGTAGATGTCTTTTAGGTCCATTTGTTTCATGATCTCTGTTAGACTCAATATTTCTCTGTTTTGCCTCAGTCTTGATGATCTGTCCATTGTTGTGAGTGGGGTGTTGAAGTCTCCCACTACTAATGTGTTGTGATCGACGTGCGCTTTAAGTTTTAGAAGTGTTTCTTTTACGAAATAGGTGCCTTTGTATTTGGGGCATAGATGTTCAGTATTGAGATTTCCTCTTGATGAATATTCCCTTTAATGAGTATATAATGCCCTTCTTTGTCTTTTTTCTTTTTTTTTAAATACTTTATTTTTTTTTCTTCAAGTTACATCTCAGTCACAACCCCTCCCTATTCCCCCTTCCTATCCCACCCTTCCACCCTCTTCCCCCCAGAAGTTTCCCCTTTCAGTCCAACAGATGGTTCCTTCTCTTATAACAGTAAGTATTATACAAAACAACAGATATAAGTATGCCACATTTATGAGAGTTAAATGGCCCAGTATACCTTCCCAATGTCCAGTTTATACATATTTGGCCCCTGACTTTAACCTTCTACTATCTAACCATCTCCATGAGTTTAAAGGTCTATATCTGACTCAACATTCATACTAACTTGCAACACACTTTTAAGAGTATCTTCTTAGATCTATAACACCTTCTTGTTTCCTAAACAACTCAAAATTTAACTATGAGACTCTAGCTGTCTATTCTTCAACCACCTCAGAGACCTGAGAGGGATAAATATGTCTGCTTATATAGGAAGTGCAGGGCCTGCAGCTTCCAAAACTAAGAAATGACATACCAATGACTGCCTGGACAGTTCGCATTTTCTCTCCATACATTCCTGCATCAGTCTTCAGCCTTTGGGTCCTGTTTCTCTGACAGACATTTGTTGTAGAGCCGGGATTATGAAGGACTTACCTACCCTGTCTTGGCAGAGTTAGGCTGTCGACTTCCCTGCTACCAAGTTTTGTCCTTTTTGGACAGCAGTCTGTCTGCAGTTGGTGCAAGGGGTTTTTTCATGCCAAGAGATAGGCTTGCCACTAATTCAACCATCTTACAGTGGAGGTTCTTCGATGCTTATCTTCTCCTTGGAGTAGAATAGGGGGTGCTGTCAGGCGCTGATATGTCTCGATATCAAAAAAGAGAAAATCTTAATTTAAGATAACATCTTTAAATGCCATATTCTGCAGATCTCTTGGGGTTTTTGAAGATGCCCTATCCATCTCTTGTATTTAGATAAGCAAATGTTGCTTGTCTCTTAGCAACTTGATTACTGGGTAGTTTAGAGAGTATCTGTGATAGACTGTCATAGTAGCTAACAAAGTGACATGTTTGCATGACTAGGAGTTTGTTTTACTTAACTATCCTAGACCGTTTTAGACGGTTGGTATCAAGAGGCCAGAGCTTCACATTTTACTTTTAAGTATCTCTAGGTATGATACCATTAGGAAGCGTTACCTTTAATTTTGTTCAATATACAAAGATCTATTCAATTGTGGTTAAATATACTCTTAATTATGTATCAATATACAAAGATCAATGCCTATGTTGCCAAATACAATCTTAATATTATGTCCATATACAAGGGTCAATACCATTGTGGCCAACTATAATCTTAATTTTGTATCAATATACAAATATCAATACCGACGTAGACCAATACAATCTTATTTTTGCACAAAAAACAATGGTCAATACCACTTTAGCCAAATAAACTACTAATTTTGTATCAATATACAAAGGTATAAGGGCATATTCAATAATCTGCCCCTTCTTCTTGGACCTTCCTGTGCTATGTCTATATCTCATTTTTCTCAAGCCTATGCACTCCTACATAGGAGAGGAAGAAGGATACAGAAAAGGAAAAGTAGGAAGTCCCTGGGGCTAACCTCCAAAACCCATTAAACAGGACCATTTATCAGCTTCTAATCTCTTCCCCTAAATATCGGAGTTTTCAATTATCCTTCAAATAACCAAAAGGAAGGGCGGAGAAACACCCTCCCCACCCTCTGGGCATGGGACATCGCTCTCTTAAAGTGACTTCCTGCTGATTTGGGTCGTATTAGACCTGTTTGGGGCCCGAACCCAAATGGAAAAAACGGTTAAAAATGTTAGTACACTCCTTTTATGTTCAGTCGTTCTGTTCTCAGCTGTTTAGATGACCTAAGGGGTTTGTAGGGAGAAGCTGATCTTGCAGGCTTCACTGAGGTTCCTGCCAGGGCATTGTGTAGAGCTGAACGGTCCCAGCGACATTGGATTGCCTTGGTGGTTGCAGGCCCCCAATGGAGACAGCTATTGAGGAAGTCTGCCAGGCAGAATCAACTGGGTCACTCGTCCTCCTTGGTGCCTGATTCTGCTCTCTGCTGAGGTTTCCACTGTCCAGCCGTCCCCGGGCTCCCCTAATGGATGCTTTGATTCTCCTGGAAAGATAAGAACAGAGCCCTGCCCCAATCCCAACCCTAGGACAATTGCCCTCTTTTTTTTTGGGGGGGGGGTGGGGAGGCTAGGTAGTACTTCTCCTGAAGCAAATTTGGCCTTCTGACAACATACAAAGTGTTATCTTTCAATCCGGGTTAAAGAAGAAATCATTCTGTCACCTTGGAGCTAAACCAGCTCTAGTGTATGTATTTTGAGATCCCAAAGGACAATCTGCCTGCATCGAGAAGGCCTTTTGTAAGTAACCTCCAAACCTAGGTCCCTCCAAATCCCATGTGTGTGTCTCTGAACTCTAATTATTGGGATCAGAGACCTGTGTTTCCCATCTGAAGGGATCAAAGATGTGTTCCACCACTCCTGGATCGAAGTCTTTCTCTATTTAGAGTTTTCCCAGCATCAGGCTGACCCTGAGCTCCGGGATCTGCCCATTTCTGTCTCCAGTGTGCTGGGAGCTGGGACCAAGGGTGTACTCTTCTTGAATGGTGGGACCAAGAGTATGCACCCTCACCACCCCGCTCCGTTTGACTCCAGAATACATAAGACCACCAACTCTACAGTGCTCCCCCCCCCCCCGTCTCCGCTGAAGTCAAAGGCATGGGCCAATACCACAATTCTCTTGTATTTTACTTTAGCTCCACGTCTTCTCGACACCTGGAGGTCTGCAAAACCAGGCCGAATGGCTCTATCCTCTATTCCATTCACAGTGTTTCAGCCCTGCCACCTGCCTTTTTTTTTTTAATTAATGAATTTATTTGTTTGTTGCTTCAGGTTACATCCTTATCATATTGTCCTCTTTTCTCGCTTCCCATCCCCACCCTCCCATGCTCTACCCCCTGACCCTTCCGTCTTGTTCCTCTGGGGTGGAGTGTCCCTGCCTAACAGTCTCTCACCACAGATCAGGAGACATATGAGGGCCAAGAGCCTCTTCATTCTCCGGGGGCCTACTAGGCAGTACTGCCAGTGAAAGGTGTCTCCTTGCTACTGGGGAAATACTAAAAAAAAGACCAACAAACACACAAACCCACAAAAACAAAGAATATCCACAAAAAAAGAAAGGAAAAAGAGAAGGGAAGAGAAAAAAGAAAAAAAGAAGGAAAAAGAAAAAGATAAAAAAAAATTATGTCCATGTTCGTTTTGGTGTGTTGGTTGTAGTACAGATATCCTGTACGATATAGTTAAAATCCTTCTATAAGTGAATAGATGCCATGTGCATCCTTCTGAGACTGGGTTAGCTCACTCACGATGAGCTCCTCTAGATCCATCCATTTGGTTGCAAATTGCATGATTTCATTGTTTCTTATAGCTGAGTAATATTCCATTGTATAGATGCACCACAATTTTTTAATCCATTCTTCAGTTGAGGGACATCTGGGTTGTTTCCAATTTCTAGCTATTACAAATAAGGCTGCTATGAACATAGATGAGGAGACTTACCTATGTCTCCGTGATAGGTCCTTTGGGTGTATACCCAGAAGTGGTATGGCTGTGTCCTGAGGCAAGGTTATTCCTAGATTTCTAAGATATCGCCAGACAGACCTCCATAGTGGTTGCACAAGCCTGCACTCCCACCAGCAGTGGAGGAGGGTTCCCCTTTCTCCACACCCTCGCCAGCATGCGCTATCATTTGAGCTCTTTATCTTAGCCATTCTAACAGGTGTTAGGTGGAATCTCAGGGTCGTCTTGAGTTGCATTTCTCTGATGATTAAGGATGTTGAACATTTCTTCAGGTGTCTCTCAGCCCTTAGGGATTCCTCCTTTGTGAATTCTCTATTTAGCTCCTTCTCCCATTTTTTGATTGGATTATTTGGTTTCTTGGCTTTTAGTTTCTTGAGTTCTTTGTAGATATTAGATAATAGCCCTGTATCAGATGTGGGGTTGGTGAAGATTTTCTCCCAGTCTGTTGGTTGCCGTTTTGTTCGAATTACAGTGTCCTTTGCTTTACAGAAACTTTTCAGTTTCATGAGGTCCCATTTATTGATTGTTGATCTCAGGTCCTGAGCTGTTGGTGTTCTGTTCAGGAAGTTGTCACCTGTGCCAATGAGTTCGAGGGTTTCTCCTACTTTTTCTTCTAGTGTCTTTAGTGTGGCCGGCCTTATGTTAAGGTCTTTGATCCGCTTGGAATTAAGTTTTGTACAAGGTGATAGGTATGGGTCTAATTTCATTCTTTTGCAAGTGGACATCCAGCTGGACCAGCACCATTTGTTGAAGATGCTGTCCTTCTTCCATTGTGCGGTTTTGGCTTCTTTGTCAAAGATTAGTTGGCCATAGGTGTGTGGGTCCATGTTTGGGTCTTCAATTCGATTCCATTGATCCCCTGGTCTGTTTCTATGCCAGTACCATGCTGTTTTTATTACTGTTGCTCTGTAGTACAGCTTGAAATCTGGGATGGTGATACCTCCAGATGTTTTTTCATTGTACAGGATTGATTTAGCTATTCTGGGCTTTTTGTTGTTCCATATGAAGTTGAGACTAGCTTTTTCCAGGTCTATAAAGAATTGTGTTGGTATTTTGATAGGAATTGCATTAAATCTATATATTGCTTTTGGTAGGATAGCCATTTTTATTATGTTGATCTTAACTATCCATGAGCATGGGAGATCTTTCCATCTTCTAAAGGCCTCTTCCATTTCTTTCTTCAGGGGCTTGAAGTTCTTGTTATATAGGTCCTTTACATGCTTGGTTAGAGTTACTCCCAGGTATTTTATGTTGTTTGTGGCTATTGTGAATGGGGTTGTTTCCCTTATTTCTTTCTCGGTATATTTGTTTGTTGTATAAAGAAGGGCTTTTGATTTTTTTGAGTTAATTTTGTATCCAGCCACCTTGCTGAAGTTGTTTATCAGCTGTAAGAGTTCTTTGGTGGAGTTTTTGGGGTCGCTTATGTATACTAACATATCATCTGCGAAAAGGGATAATTTGACTTCTTCATTTCCAATTTTTATCCCTTTGATCTCCTTTAGTTGTCTTATTGCTCTAGCAAGGACTTCAAGTACTATATTGAAGAGATATGGTGAAAGTGGACATCCTTGTCTTGTCCCTGAGTTTAGAGGAAATGCTTAAAGCTTCTCTCCATTTAATTTGATGTTGGCTACTGGCTTGCTGTATATTGCCTTTATTATTTCTAGGTATGGTCCTTGTATGCCCGTTCTCTCCAGAACTTTTAGCATGAAGGGGTGTTGGATTTTGTCAAATGCTTTTTCTGCATCTAGCGAGATTATCATGTGGTTTTTTTTCTTTCATCTTATGTGGTGAATTACATTGATAGACTTTTGTTTATTGATCCATCCCTGCATTCCATCAATGAAGCCTACTTGATCATGGTGTATGATACTTTTGATGTGTTCTTGAATTCGGTTTGCTAGTATTTTATTAAGTATTTTTGCATCTATGTTCATGAGGGAGATTGGTCTGAAGTTCTCTTTCTTTGTTGAGTCTTTGTGTGGTTTAGGAATCAGAATGACAGTGGCCTCATAGAATGAGTTTGGCAGTGTTCTTTCTGTTTCTATGTGGTGGAAGAGTTTGAAAAGTAATGGTGTTAGTTCCTCTTTGAAGGTCCTGTAGAATTCTGTGCTAAAGCCATCTGGCCCTGGGCTTTTTTTGGTTGGGAGATTATTAATGACTGTTTCTATTTCCTTGGGTGTTATTGGGCTGTTTAAGCTGTTAATCTGATTTTGATTTAGTATTGGTAGGTGGAATTTATCGAGGAAATTGTCCATTTCACTTAGGTTTTCAAATTTAGTGGAATATAGATTTTTAAAGTAGGACCCGAATATTTTCTGGATCTCCTCAATGTCTGTTGTTATTTCTCCCTTTTCATTTCTGATTTTGTTGATTTGGGTTCTTTCCCTTTGCCTTTTAGTTAATTTGGCTAGGGATCTGTCTATTTTGTTGATTTTCTCAAAGAACCAATTCTTGGTTTCATTGATTCTTTGTATAGTTCTTTTTGATTCTAAGTTGTTCATTTCAGCCCTAAGTTTGATGATTTCCTGCCTTCTGCTCTTCTTGGGAGTGTTTGTTTCTTTTTTTTCCAATTCACCCAGCTTAGCTGTTAGTTCACTAATATGAGCTGTCACAATTTTCTTTTTGAAAGCACTTAGTGCTATGAACTTTCCTCGTAGCACAGCTTTCAATGTATCCCAAAGGTTTGGGTATGTTGTGTCTTCATTGTCATTGGATTTTAAGAAGTCTTTGATTTCCTTCTTTATTTCTTCCCTGACCCTGTGGTCATCCAGTAAGGAGCTGTTCAATTTCCATGTGTGTGTAGGCTTTCTGTTGATTCTTTTGCTGTTGAAGACCAGCTTTATTCCGTGGTGGTCTGATAAGATACAAGGTGTTATTTCAATTTTCTTGTATCTATTGAGACTATCCTTGTGACCAACTATGTCGTCGATTTTGGAGAAGGTTCCGTGGGGTGCTGAGAAAAAGGTGTATTCCTTTGTGTTTGGGTGAAACGTTCTGTAGATGTCTTTTAGGTCCATTTGTTTCATGATCTCTGTTAGACTCAATATTTCTCTGTTTTGCCTCAGTCTTGATGATCTGTCCATTGTTGTGAGTGGGGTGTTGAAGTCTCCCACTACTAATGTGTTGTGATCGACGTGCGCTTTAAGTTTTAGAAGTGTTTCTTTTACGAAAGTAGGTGCCTTTGTATTTGGGGCATTGATGTTCATTATTGAGAATTCCTCTTGATGGATATTCCCTTTAATGAGTATATAGTGCCCTTTGTCTTTCTTCATTAACTTCAGTTGGAAGTCTGTTTTGTTTGATATTAGGATGGCTACTCCAGCTTGCTTCCTGGGTCCATTTGCTTGGAAAACCTTTTCCCAGCCCTTTACTCTGAGGCAGTGTCTATCTTTCGTAGTTAGATGTGTCTCTTGTATACAGCATAAGGAACGATCTTGCTTGCGGATCCACTCTGTAAACCTATGTCTTTTTATTGGGGAGTTGAGTCCATTGATGTTGATGGATATTAGTGAGCTGGGGTTGTTATTTCCCATTAGTTTTGTATAGGTGGTGGTCCTGTGCCTCTTTTGGTTTAGTTGCTGAGGGGTTTTCTATTCCCTTTGTTTTCTTGGGTGGAGTTTTCTTCTCTGGGTTGGGATCTTCCTTCTAGGATTTTCTGTAGGGCTGGGTTTGTGGGTAGATAGTGTTTAAATTTGATTTTGTCATGGAATATCTTGTTTTCTCCATCTATGTTGATAGAGAGTTTTGCTGGGTAAAGTAGTCTGGCTGGGCACCTATGATCTCTCAGGACTTGTAGTATATCTGACCAGGCCCTTCTAGCTTTTAAAGTTTCTGAGGAGAAGTCAGGTGTAATTCTGATGGGTCTGCCATTGTATGTGACTTGACCTTTTTCTCTTACAGCTTTTAATATTCTTTCTTTGTTCTGTACATTTCAAGTTTCAATTATTATGTGGCGAGAGGAGTTTCTTTTCTGGTCTAATCTGTTTGGTGTTCTGTAAGCCTCTTGGATTTTTATTGGCATCTCTTTTTTCAGGTTTGGGAAGTTTTCCTCTATGATTTTGTTGAAGATATTTCCTGGACCTTGGAGTCAGGAGTCCTCTCTTTCCTCTATACCTATAATTCTTAGGTTCCGTCTTTTCATTGAGTCCTTGATTTCTTGGATGTTGTGGGTGAGAGATTTTTTAGCCTTCTCATTTTCTTTGGATGTTGTACTGATTTCTTCCACTGAATCTTCTATGCCTGAGATCCTGTCTTCCATCTCTTGCATCCTATTGTTGATACTCACATCCGTAGTTCCTGTTCTCTTCCCTTGGTTCTCCACTTCCTCTTTAACTCTGACTGTGTTTTCTTTATTGTTTCTATTTCTATTTTCATGTCTTGTATGGTATTGTTCGTTTTGTACATTTCCTTCTCCAGCTTGCTTGTTTTTGTCTGAAAATCTTTCATTGCTTTGTCCTTTTCCTGTTCAAGCTCTGTCACCTTGGCTTGGAGTTCTTTAATGGTGTTGTTCATTGTTTTGGCTTGTAAAATTGTGGCTTCTTTGAATACCTTCGTAGATTTAAGTTCTTCTTGAAGGGACTCTATCACTTTCCATAATGCAGAATTGTCATCATTTTCATGTGTTACTGTTGGTGTGAGGTCATCCAAATTGGATGAGCTAGGATAATTCTGCTTTGCTGGAGTCATATTTCCTTGATTTCTATTTTTTCTTGGACCTTTGGCCATGTGGGTGTGTTTAGCTATCTGTTCTTGTCGTTTTCTGTGCTTGGATCCACAGGGGATGCTTTGGTGTAGGAGTCGAATTGCTTGGCTATCTGTCGTTGCTTACAGGGGGATCTCAGGGTCACTGTGGTTTTTTTTTTTTTTTTTTTTTTTTTTTTTTTTTTTTTTTTTTTTTTTTGGTTTTTCGAGACAGGGTTTCTCTGTTTAACAGCTCTGGCTGTCCTGGAATCGCTTTGTAGACCAGGCTGGCCTCGAACTCGCAAAGATCCGCCTGCCTCTGCCTCCCAAGTGCTGGGATTAAAGGCGTGCGCCACCACCGCCCGGCTGATTTTAATAGCCTGAATCGCTGTGAGCTGGTGCAGCCTATTCCCAGGTAGTGAGTAATGGTCCGGAATTGTTTCACTGCTCCCAGTTCAGACTTCTCTATGTTGCACACTGAGTGATCAGCCTGTAATGGTTCTGATGGTATGGACCTGTTTGCCCAGGCACAGATTTTGTGGGCTTTGTTTGTCGTCACGGAGGCTGACAGGGCCCGGCTCCACACCTAATATGTCTGGGTTTACCAGAATACAGCTATGGTCCCCTGGCTTCTGGTTACCCACTAGGCTTCTCCGCCACAGGCCTGGCCGCTTCCCTCCCTATCTGCTCCGCTGTGGGTGGGCGGAGCTTCGGCCCCTCCCTCCATCTGAGCCGGCCTCCTGCTCTAGCTGCTTTGCAGTGGGTGGGCGGAGCTTCATTCCCTCCCGCCGTCTGAGCCGGCCTCCCGCCCTAGCTGCGTTGCCGTAGGTGGGCAGAGCTTCGGCCCCTCCCGCCGTCCGAGCCGGCCTCCTGCCCTAGCTGCTTTGCCGAGGGTGTGCCGGGCACCAGCCCCGCCCGCCTGCGCCCGCTTCCCACCCCAACTGCTCTGCCTGCTCCGGCTTGAGCGGCTGCGGATCACCCGCCGAGCGCCCTGTTTCTTCCTTGTTAAGACTTCAACTATTCTGCAAAGTTTCCTAAGTAGTTATAACGTCTTCCTGAGGTGTGGGAAGCTCAGTAGGCTAGTGGGCGATCACCATGTGGCCTTTGATTCTGCCTGCTGTGTGTTGGGATCGATCTTACCAGGCGCCTCTCCAAATGGGAGTTCCCAAATCCCGGATTTAGTGGCTTCCGTGTCTGCGAGAGATGGGGGGAGAGCCTTGCCTTGGGACTTTTAACAGTCCCTTGCGAGCTGTGCGTGTTCCCGGAGGGGCCAGACCCTCCGGTTTTTGCACAGTGTCCCACAACTCTGTGTCTTCTATGGCTCTTCTCTCCCACATTCAAAATGCGTCTGTGCAGTTCGCCGCCATCTTGACCCCCCCCCATCTCTTATCTTTAAATGAAGAAAAAAAAATCCCCCTTTGGAGAACATGTTGGAGACTTTTTCAAAGGTCAAACAGTGAGATTTGATTAATAAAATGTAAGATTAATAAAGAGAGAGAAGAGGAAAAGTTCTATATTTGAAACCAAGTTTGTCAAGCTTTCCATGTTGAGCATAAGCCAGCAGCTTCTCTGTCCCCCATAACTTCACAACTCCAAAGTGGAAAGTTCTATGTGCCCAGTCTAATATAATTAATTATCTTTGTTGTTGAGAAAAGATGTGCATCACATGTCAACAAACACCTGTCCTACCTGTCGTGAGGAACTGTTTATTAAATCCACGTTTTATGTAGCACAAAGTAAAAAACGAATGTGAAACTTCTTGTACCCAGCTTATTCTATTTAATGAGTGAAACAGAAATGTAACTTATTTAGAAGAAGGTAAATTATATGTGACATTCCACAGAAGGTTAAAGCAAAGGCAAATGTAAAAATTTTCAAAACTGTCTACCGTAGCTTCCAGGACCATGTTGTCCAAACTGCTAATTAATGTAAAGTTGGGTTCATATTTGAGATGTTTAATCAATTGGCAGATTGCCGTCAATAAATATGCGTCTTAAGTGGTTTGTAATGGACAGGATAATGAAGTACCCTCTAACTGCCAGGGCTATTGGGAATAATCTCCCTCCCTTCTGGGCTCTCTGCCATGCATGATCCATCTCCTTCGAATTCAGACAAGATGCCCTTCACTATTTCCCTTACATCTGGGTGGAGAATCCAGAATAGGCAGAAAGTAAATTTCATTTTTCTGTCCACAGTTTGTCAAGCAACATGAGGCAGAGAGGATGGTTACTGATAATATTAGTGATATTAATATTGCTGAAATTTCTTGAGCAGTTGCTGTGTGCTGGTGTGCACTCAGTACTATTGTTCCATCTCTTCCCTGAACCTTCCCAGCTTCCCTCTGAAAAGTGCCGCTGCTGTTCAACCTTTTAGATTCCCTTCTGTCATAAATACCTTGGTCTTGCCTCTCTCACCCTGATACAGTTTACATAGACAGTACACCTGACTCTATGCATTTAAATTGTTATGATTTCCCCAGCCTTATCATGGTGGAGATTGCAGAGAAATAGAATGTATCATTGGATGCGTTCAGTGGGTAAATATTGCTCCTGGCTAAACTCAAGGATTGGACAAATAAGTGTTTACATCTACATAGGAATCCTGTGATCTGTAACTGTAACTGCAGACTGATGGGGAGATGTAGCATGAATGATTCAAATTCTATGAAGGGACATGCTGTCTCTGACAGGATTTTATAAAATGGCAGGAAATTCTTGGCAAAGCCCCCAAAGTAAAGAAAACAAAAGCCAGTTTCACCCAAGTTTGCCCAAAAATTGCATTTCTGGAATAACTAGTTTATGTACACAATGGGTAGAACATGCTTTGTGTTCATATATCAAACATTTAGATTCTGCTAACTTAAATTCCAATATCCAAGCAATTAGAAAAAGGGTTATCAACGACATTGATATCTAATGGCCACTGGGATGTCCTGCAACCTAGATGACCACTCAGTGTCTTTTGCTTGAAAGGCAGCTTCATCCCATAAATACTTGCAATACCTCAAGCCCCTCTAGAGAGTTCCAGAAAGTATGAAGAAGACTATAACTATCCTGAGAGACAAGAGTACTGTGGCAGTTTGAACCTGAAATGGGCTCGCAGGCTTGTGTTTTAATACTTATTCCCTACCTGGTAGCAGGAACCTTAGAAGGTAGTACTGGATGGAAGAAAAAGGTCACATGGAACAAGCCTTTGAACCTTATGTTCCCCTCACCCCTGGTTACTGCTTCATTCTCTGTGTACTGGTCCACACTTTTGTGAATGGCCCCGACCAACCACACTCCTGCTGCCATGAGCTGAGGTCCACCATGTCTTTTCCACCATGGTGGGTTGAAGCCCTCTGAAACTGATAAAGTGCTTTGTTCAGGTGTTGTGGTCACGGTGACATAAAAATAACAAACATAGGCACCCTGTCACTCAAATACAGCAACTGAAGGAAGCTTTAGTTCTTTCTCAAAGGCCCAAAGGCAAAAAGGAGTAGACTTGGGATTCAGAGTCGTCTGGACCTAACCCGCCATTCCTTTCTCCTGAGTGCATCAAGACAGGCCACCATTGCCACAGAAAAACCCAGGTGATTCTGTGGGTCCTCTCAAATAATTATGAGAAGAGCTGATTAAAGAATACCACGCACTCATGGGTTATTAACCTCCATGCCTGGGTTCCTGGTAGATGGTGCCTAGTGCTCCAACCCTTGTAGTGCAATTGCGTTGAATCCATTTACCAAATTGGGAAGCTTGGTCTTGGCCCTTTCTCCATGTCACTCAGCCTATGAGAAGCTGAGCCCAGTTTCAAATTCATTGTGATACCCTGGCCAGAGCTCTTTTTCCTGATCCTAAGAGCTGGAATGGACCCTAATAAGGAGAGAGTATATCTACGATGCTGATACTATCCACCCACCTCTTTGTCATCTCATTGTGCTTTCTCAAATGTTACCTATGTGAGCACAAAAAGATATTGAACAATAAAGGCCATTTTATTACATTTTAATCTAGTTATTGTGAGTGCACGTGTGGTGTGTAAGTAGGCATGTTTGTGCCACAGCCCAGGTGTGGAGGTCAGAGGAGTCAGGTGTCTCCTTCCACTATGTGGTTCCTGGGGATCAAGCTCACATCATTTGGCTTAGGGCAGGTGTCTTTACTTAGCTGTCTTGCTGGCCCGAATCTGTTCATCTTTGAGAACAGGAGAAGGCGGTATCATAGCAGGATATTGGTGTTGGTTGCCTAGTGATGCCCGTTTCAGATGCCTCTTAGAAGAGAAGGTACTCGGTGAGGTAAGTGATAACCAGTGAGGCTCATGCACTGATCTAGGAACATATAGGGTGATTTCCAGTGACAACACACTGGGGACCCTGCCTTGCCACCTTCAGTAACCTTGTGGCCACCTTGGGGAAGATGGTAAGTTTGCTCTTTTGAGATCTTTCCCAGTCAGTAAAGTGCATGTGCCAGTCTTTTCATGAGCCAAGGACTGGTGGGCCTTTTCATGAGAATATGCAAGGAGAGACTTCAGGGGGCCACAGACCCCCAGGGAACACGAAGTCATTGGTATTGGTAACAGACTCTGCCCCCTTCCTCATACCTCACCCCCTCCTAGAAACAGGAAAGTTGAAGGTTTATTTCACCTTTATGCAAAGCTTGTACTGAAAGAGTACAAGGGTCTACTTCTGCCTGGATTTCTCCAACCCTCTGCACTTGGTTTTGTTTATTTATATTAATAAATATTATGTAGCTAATGTTCCCATCTGGCAAGGCAGAATAAAAAAAAAAAGCAGAAAAAAATGAATTTGCAGTATTGTCACCGCAATACTGATGAAGGTGATACCCGCTTTGCATGGGAGAAAGGTGGGTCTTTATTTTAGCCTTCTTAATTAAGAACCACCAAGTGACAAATATTAATTAGAGAGCCAGCTGTATCCTTCAGTTTCATGGTATATTTCTTCCAATGAACCTGTGAAGGGAATGAGTCAGAGACTCTTTTTAATCAATCAGTCTGTGAACAATTATCTGGTAAGTATACTTTGTGTGTACAGGACCAGGCTCAGCAGACAGAGATTTATACGGGGGTGTCTTTACCTTCAGAACTTCCACCTAATTGTGAAGTGGGCATAGAGAGAGCTGGTGATCCAGACAGGAAGTCTGAGGATCTTCTGAGTGCTGTGAGTAGCTTTAATAGAAATGCGAAGTTAAAAGCACAGGAGAATTAGGTATTTTTCCTAAATAGTCATGGCACTGCTTTCATCTACATGAACATCTACTAGGACTCTGGGAACTCTTCCCCAAAGTTATATTAATAAATTCTGCCATAAGGAAACGAGGGGGTGCCTTTTTCTCCAGAGTTGAGGGTCACCCATCAGTCTGCAGAGTTGGAATTCAGAAGCGAGATTGAGAACCATGGGAAGAAATTGTCAAGATGAGAAGAGCTGGTCTCTAAGTATGGGGTGGTGATTCCCAATGAGTAAAGAGCAGTCACAGTCCAATGTGGTGGATGGGAAAAGATAAACTAGTGGAGCCGTGGCTGACATAATGGAGCAGAAGTGGGGTATCAGACCAGGTCTTCAGTCTCTCCCCAGTACTGCTGACACTGTTCCCACATAAGCACACACACCCTGCTGCAGCCGCCCAGCACCCTCATCAGGGTGGTGTTTAAGAGGGGGTTCCGGGTACTGTGCACACCTGCCCTGATCACTCAGCTTGTTGATAAAATGGTGCCTAGAGCAAAGCACTTACTATGAGATACCTCAAAGCCTCAGTCCACATCCCCGAGTCCTAAGACCCTCTTCACATTGATGTGTCAAGACACATTGAATTCTAGTTTTTGGGATCCCTGGCAACTGAAGAGAATGTGAAGATGAAGTTATAAATTCATTTTCTTACTACCCCCTTCCTCTTTTCTGCATATAGAGTGTTCATGCACTCACGGCTTTTCTCAAGCTCTATGTGTAAATTCATGTGCAGCTTTCTATGCCTGGTTGCCCAGTTTGTTGAGTTGTATCTATACATTTTCAGATTTCTTAAGCCACCACTAGCATGCCCTGGGTCATCTCCTGCAGTGCTCTGGGTCTAGAAACCTGCAGCTCTCTGTGTACCTTCACAGACTCCCTGGAGTCCTCACACTCTCTCTTGTGGAGTAAAAGTACCCTCATCAAGAGTCCTTTAGCTTTGAGCATAGGGCAAGCTCCCTTATGAAGGCTTATCCTTTGTAGACTAGATTCCTCCCGGGGAGCTGAGTTTGATATATGTTTCTTTCCTCAAGCTCTGCTGTTGTAGTTTTGGGTTTTCTGCATCTATTCTCACTGAGTACCAGCTTCCATTCAGGTTATACCTCTGTATAGTTGTGTGAACTGCCTCTAGCCTTTTAAAATCTGACTTTTATTTAGCCTTTTTAAATCTGAACGTATGAATCTGTCTTTTCTGTAACTGAACTATTTAACTATGATCATCCGTACCTTATGGCTTTAGGCATCTGACGGTACGTACCTGATGCCATGGTTCTGACGTGCCCGAATGTCAACACAGATAAGGAATTACACTTAGTTTGAGTGTGAGACCTGCGGGGATGGCACAGTGTGTACACGTGGATGAAAAGACAACTGGTGAGAGTCAGTTCTCCTCTTCCACTGTGTGGGTGCTGGGGGTCAAAGTCAGCTTGTCAGGCCCTAAACCATCTTGCCAGCCACTTCTTTTAATTTTAGAGTTTGAGGACTTGTACTACCTCATGTGGTCATCATCAGCCTAGGATTGGATGTACCCAATGGCCAAAATGGGTGGCCTCTAGAGAAAGGGAGTTAAGCATGGAAACACTCTTGCAATCTTCTCCAGGGAAGTCCAGGCAGTAAGATGCATCTGCCCAGGGAGGGGGGCTGTTCAGGTTGCTTTTTAAAGGAATGTGGATATGCTAATAATCGTTCCTTCTCAGCTTTTCGGTCACCTGTCTCAGGAAGAAAGCATAGTAAGAAGAACAATGCATCCTTGCAGCATGCTTGCCTGTGTGCATTTCATTGAGTGAGATTCCCTGAGAAGGAGCATTTCCAGCCAAATCTACCCTAAAACGTTACCCACAGGGGAGTGCCAAGACCATGGATGCCTCTAGGTGCTATTTTCTCATTCTTAATATTTTAAATTCTTCTCTTTGATCCTGGCCAACAGGATCAAAGCTAGCCAGTGAAAACTAACCATGCTTGCTGTCTGGTAGTGATAGGCTCAAACTCTATGCCCAGTCAGACCAGTAGAGTCTACTGGTGTTTATAGCCAAAGGGCTGGTACTTGGCATGAATCCGGGAGAGCTCCATGCCCTTGTGCTGGCCGGTGATCTCCAAGCCGTGGCAGTGATGCAGTCCCCCTGGGGAATTGCAGCCTACCTACAAGCAGTTCCAAGAGCACAAGGCACAGAGGCATATTGAAATTTTACTCTCATGCCTAATATACAGCAACCCAAATGAATTTTTCATATTGGCTTTAAAAAAAAAGAAAAAGAAAGAAAGAAAGAAAAAAAAAGAAATGGAACCATCCCAGCTTTTCTTTGTTGATGTGCCTTTTGGAGTTAGTGTCCTTTGAAGCAGCCAGAGGGGGAAGACATGTAATATAAGTAGAGCAGTGCTTCAAGTGCGAGCTATAGGAGAGGTGATGATGCTTTTGGAAACCTTATTCTTGGTGCTGAACTGAACAAAGAGTTATTACTTCTGGAAAAAAAAAATACCCAGTAACGCATTGTTAATACTCTCAGATTTGGGCCTGGAGAACTGCACTGTGAATGGAGTGGGAGATAAATAGAAAAGAAAATGGCAAATTAAGGGGACAAATAACCAGGAGAAAAAAGAATAGGAAAGACTGCCTGCTGGCATCAGCAGAGAACACATAACCAGCGTCTGATGCATTTCCTTAGGAATCGGTGTGTTTGCAAATTGTTGCAGTACGTCTTAGCAGAATGTAATCTGAGTAACGAAGAGCTGACTAGCATGCATAGTTGGATAAATTCCCTCAGTACTCCTGAAATATAACGGAGCAAGGAACAGTATAATGAAAAATAACAGAGCTAGTAGCTAGGGGCTTAACTTATGATCAGTGTTCATTACAACAAATGACACTTTCACTGCAGAGTTACCATAAAGATTATTGACTCTTACATAATGTGGGTCCCATCTGAATAGATTCTAGAACAGCTTAGCCTGTGAATGGGAGGGCTGGAGCAAGATGAGGACTGAAGATGTACCCAATCCCCTCCTCATATTTTCAATTAGTATTGGAGTGCTGCCCATTCAGAACCCAGGACAGAGCCTTCAACATGAAGAAGTCCCTGATTGCCTTTGGCACTGACTAGGGTGTTTATGCCATACTCAGTGAAGAGGAGCTTCAAAGAGTGACTGAATTTGTTGGGTGTTTTATTTCCAACGACCTTCTGTGTATTTTCTGCCATTTCCTTTTTTTCCTCAGGCATACATAATACAGAATCTTTTTAAATATCTCTCTGGAAAGATACTGTGTTTTGTGTAAAACTGTGCAGACAAACATAAGGCATTTTGCAATTCTGTGGTCTTACCCAAGTTTAAAATGGACAACCCCAGTTCTGAGCACAGTGTTCAGCAGCCTGGAATTTTTAGTACCTATTTACTGTCTGCTAACTCGGTGCTTGGTGTTACTTTGTCCTCATGACATCCCCATGAGGTATGTACTGTTAATCTCACCTGTAGTTTACAGATGAGAAGGACCTCTCAGAAAGATTGAGCAACTTGTCCAAGGTTACACAGTCACCAAGAATTATAGATGATTTGCAGAATAACTTACTTGAGTTTGCTGTAAATTAGCTTCCATACAGATGCCAAAAATAGAAGAAGATGTCATGTCCCCTGGCCTCTTCTCTCTCAAAGCATATTGTCTACAAAGTACATATAGGCTCTGTGCTTCAAAACATATTCCACAAGGCAATTGAACATGGCGTGTTGTGCATTTGCATGTTGGAGCTGAGGATATAGGTAGGGGCAGTTGTCAGAGCTCTTGATGCACAAACATGAGCTCCTGAGTTCATTCCTTAGCATCCATGTAAAAGGCCAACCAGGGAAGCATTCACTTTTATCCCAGTGGTGGGGAGGCAGCAACAGGAAGATTCCCAGGATTACTTGTCAGCCAGCCTAGCCTAATCACTGATCCTTAGATCCCAATGAGAAACCCTGTTTCAAAGAACAAGGTAGATGACTGCTGAATGCAATACCCAGGGTAATTCTCTGGCCTCCCTATGTACCACTATATCCATGAGCATGCCTGTACACACTCACATGCACGCACATACAGAGAGAGAGAGAGGGGAGAGACTCATACACAGAGAAAAAGTGACCACCTAAGAGATCTTGTTAGGATTAGACATTCAGGCAGGCAGGCAGTCAAGCAACATGCTTTGGAGGCACAAGCCACCTATTGTCACAGGAATGATGGATAGCTAATCTATATAGACAAGTCTTGGATCTCACCCTTCTTACCATTTTCAGGTTCTTTTATTTTGTTTTCCGAGGTTCACAGAGAAAATACTTCACCAAGAAACACAAATTACATAATAGTGAGTTTTAGTATACATTGTGGACTTCCTGTTTGTGTTCAATATTATCTAAATATTTTTTTCCTCATGAAGCCTAACTGTGGTGTCCTCTCTTGTTCCCTAGAAGCTACCATTCATTCTATAGACATGTAGACAATTGGGATTAATTGTTCCAGAATGTGGGTTATTGCATTTACATGTTCCTTCTGTGTGTATATTCCCTTTGAGATCTTCTGTCCTGTGCCATTGTATTGAGCTGGGAGGAGTCTCCACAGCCCCTGTGCCTCTGGCATCCTCACCTCATGCTTTCACTCCAGTTCACATTCACCATCTGCATATAGAATGTTCTAACACCTTCCAGGGGTGTTTTGTGGGTGAGATTCTTCGATGAAACACTTGAGATTCTTGGATTCAAAGGGGCTGTTGTGACAAGCTTCAGCTTTTTCTTGCCCACCCACAGCCACCGTTTTTGCCTGTTGGGGGCACCAGACACAAAGAACCAAGACCTGGGAGTCAGCCCATCCTCACGGTGTCTCCCTGGGTCTCCTCAAGGTTCCGTGCTAGTGCCTGGGATCTAGCAGTTCTTGGTGCACAGCCAACCTACCCTGTAACCATCTTGGGATTTTTAGCCTTTTTTCTTCTGTAAACTGTACGTTCCTCAAAGACTCTTAAAAAATATGATTTCAAAACAAAAATAGAGAAATACATGATAAACAATCTTCACAGTAGATCAAGGTGGCATTTTATAAGCGTCTTGTTCAGTGTGTTTCTTCCCCTAATATTCAAAATATGAAGATCAAGACTAAAAGGAAGGTGAAATCCAAAGAATCATCTTTTTAAGATGTTATATCTTCATTATTCCTGTCACAACTAATGCCTGGACCCCAAATATCTCTCTATTTCTTCTTATTCCAGTAGAGCCCCTTGTTCACCAAAAGCTTAAATCTTTCCCTGTTGCTGGTGTCTTTTCATCACCAGCCGGCATTCAAAACTTTGGGTCTTGGATGGAGACATAACATTGACTTGATTTGTCATGTTTCAGAGGTGCTAGTGACCACATCCCAGAAATAAGGCTTACAGGAGGAGCCTGGCTATGCCAGAGAAAGGGTAGAAGGTACCAGCTGCCTCTTCCTTCTTTTGCTTGAAGTGCCTTTGGTTTAGTGGCAGCGTTGTGGATGAACCACCATATATACTCTGCAGTCAAAACATCCTGATTTTAATTACTAAAGTTGTTGTGTTGTTTTGGTTTGGTTTTATCTTAGCAATTTGTAAGCAGAGTTGATTTAACTCACCAACATCCTTGAATGCTGAAGGAAGAAAAAAAAGCATTTTGATCTTAGGGAAAACAGCCATAAAGCCACAGAGTTATAAGACGCTATGCAAAAAATCTGAGTGACTGGGCCCACCTGGGTTTCACCCAGCTACCCAGGGACCATTTAAAATCCCTAGGCAGGACTCTCCCTCTCTCGGACACGCACGGAAGCTGCTGAATCCGGGAATTGGGAACCCCCACTAGGAGAGACGCCAGGTAAGATCCACTCTAATACCCAGTGGGCAGATTCGGACCCAACACAGGGTTACTAACCAGCCTACTGGACCCCCCAGATCCCACGCAGGTGTTCCAGCTATTTAGTGAAAGGTTTCAGACCCGTGGGAGTGCCACACACTCTTAGCAGTGTGCGGCAGGGCGCTCAGCAGCTGAGAGTGCCACAAGGCATCAGCCCAGCGGCCAGCGGGTCCACAGCTGCATTTTGGAAAGCCCAGACATATCTGTGCGCCCCCAGAGGGGTGCTGGACAAGCTCCCCCTATTGGATTTACAGTCATTGGGAAAAAAAATCCTGCAGCTGGATTGAGCTGCAGGATACCCTTCCGGCTGCAGGTTACATTCCACTGTGGTGTTTGGGAACTTGGATGACAGTGGCACCATTTGCCAGTATCCAAAGCCAGCTCCATACACACGTAGGCAGGGCTGTGAGAGTGGCAGAAAAGGCCACAGGGGTGGAAGGCAGATTTACCCACCACAGGATCCAACCCTGGGCAAACTGTGAGGTCTTTATTATTATTATCAGACTTTTTTTCTAGTACAGGCCCTTCTGGTGGGGAAATAGAGCTTAAGTATATATAGCTCCACCCCCTGTATCAGTGAGGTTTCGACCTGGGAGGCACTGCTGAGTGACTCACCTTACAGGAGTGGAGTCAAGTTCTCTCAAGAATCCAACAGGCCTTGGGACCGCCAAAGTCCACAGAATCTGTGCCTGAACACACAGGACCATACCACCAGAGCCACTACAGGCTGACCACTCAATGTGCAACATAGAGACCTCTGTCTTGGGAGCAGTGAAACAATCCCAGGCCATTCCTCATTGCCTGGGAATAGGCTGCACCAACTCACAGTGCATCTGGCTATTAGATGCACATTGACCCTGAGATCCCCCTGTAAGCAGCCTGGGAGGACCACAAACATGGTGCAACATGTAAGCTGCAGGGGAGCTACAACCCCACCCAACAGCCTAAGGCCTGCCAACCTACACTGTCATCTATAGGAAGACCAGTTGGATCCCAGGAATCTACAGGAACACATCACCATTACAACCCCTCACTGAGTCCCCAATTGGGACAAAACAGGAAGGGGTGAGCTCTCGGAGACACACACACTGAGAACCTCCAAACAAGGCCCCATACAGCCAATGGAAAGTGACAGATCGCCAAGCAATTCGACTGCTACACCAAAGTGCCCACTTTGGATCCAAGCCCAGAAGAAAACAAGAGCAGACAGCTAAGAACATCCAAATGGCTAAAGTTCCAAGAAAAAACAGAATCAACAGAAGTCAGGGAGTCATGACTCCAACAAAACACAACTATGCTAGTTCATCAAGTGCTGACCACCTCACCACAGCTAGAACACATTAAAACGATGGCACTTCTACATTATGGAAAGTGATAGAATCCTTTCAAGAAGAATTTAAATCTATGAAGGAATTCAAAGAAGCCACAATTTCACAAGCGAAAGCAATGAATAATACCATTAGAGAGCTCCAAGCCAAAGTGGCTCAATTAGAACAGGAAAAAGACAGGGCAATGAAAGATTCCCAGGCAAAGACAAGCAAACTGGAGGAGGAAATGTACAAAATGAATAAAATCATTCAAGACATGAAAATGGAAATGGAAACAATAAAGAAAACACAGAGTTAAGAGTGGAAATGGAGAATCAAGGGAAGAGAACAGGAACTACAGACATGATTATCAAAAATAGGATACAAGAGATGGAAGACAGGTTCTCAGGCATGGAAGATTCGATGGAAGAAATCAGCACAATGTCCAAATAAAATGAGAAAGCTAAAAAATCTCTCCCCCATAACATCCAAGAAATGAAGGACTCAGTGAAAAGACGGAACCTAAGAATTATAGGCATAGAGGAAAGAGAAGACTCCCGACTCCAAGGCCAAGGAAATATCTTCAACAAAATCATAGAAGAAAACTTCCCAAACCTAAAGAAAGAGATGCCAATAAAAATCCAAGAGGCTTGCAGAACACCAAACAGATAAGATCAGAAAAGAAACTCCTCTCGCCACATAATAAAAGAAACTCCAAATGTACCGAACAAAGAAAGAATATTAAAAGCTGTAAGAGAAAAAGGTCAAGTCACATACAATGGCAGACCCATCAGAATTACACCTGACTTCTCAGAAACTTTAAAAGCTAGAAGGGCCTGGACAGATGTCCTACAAGCCCTGAGAGAACATAGGTGCCCAGCCAGACTACTATTCCAAGCAAAACTATCTACATAGATGGAGAAAACAAGATATTCCATGACAAAATCAAATTTAAACAATATCTACCCACAAACCCAGCCCTACAGAAGATCCTAGAAGGAAAATTCCAACCCAGAGAAGATAACTACACCCAAGAAAACAGAGGAAATAGAAAACTCCACAGCAACTAAACCAAAAGAAGCACAGGACGACCACCTACACCAAAATAATGGCAAATAACAACCCCTGGTCACTAATATCCATCAACATCAATGGACTCAACTCACCATTGAAAAAAAGACACAGACTTACAGATTGGATCTTTAAACAAGACCCTTCATTTTGCTGCATACAAGAAACACATGTCACTATCAAAGATAGACACTATCTCAGAATAAAGGGGTGGGGAAAGGTTTCTAAGCAAATGGGCCCAGGAAGCAAGCTAGAGTAGCCATCCTAATATCAATCAAAATAGACTTCTAACTGAAGTTAATTAAAAAAAAAAGACAGAGAAGGGCATTACATACTCGTTAAAGGATATATTCATCAAGAGGACATCTTAATATTGAACATCTATGCCCCAAATACAAAGGCACCTACATTTGTAAAAGAAACTCTTCTAAAACTTAAATCACACATCGATCCCCACACATTAGTAGTGGGAGACTTCAACAACCCACTCACAACAATGGACAGATCATCAAGACAGAAGCCAAACAGAGAAATAATGAGTCTAACAGAGCTCGAACCGAATTGACCTAACAGATCTACAGAACGTTTCGCCCAAACACAAAAGGATACACCTTCTTCTCAGCACCATGCGGAACCTTCTCCAAAATCGACCATATAGTTGGACACAAAGATAGCCTCAACAGATACAAGAAAATTGAAATAACCCCTTGTATCTTATCAGACCACCATGGAATAAAGCTGATCTTCAACAGCAAAAGAAACAAAGAAAGCCTACACACACATGGAAATTGAACAACTCTTTACTGGATGACTACCGGGTCAGGGAAGAAATAAAGAAGGAAATCAAAGATTTCTTAAAATCCAACTAAAATGAAGGCGCAGCATACCCAAACCTATGGGACATAATGAAAGCTGTGCTATGAGGAAAGTTCATAGCACTAAGTGCCTTCAAAAAGAAAATTATGACAGTTCATATTAGCGAATTAACAGCTAAACTGGGTGAATTGGGAAAAAAAGAAGCAAACACTCCCAAGAGGACCAGAAGGCAGGAAATCATCAAACTTAGGACTGAAATCAACAAATTAGAAACCAAAAGAACTATACAAAGAATAAATGAAACCAAATGTTGGTTCTTTGAGAAAATCAACAAAATAGACAGACCCTTAGCCAAATTAACTAAAAGGCACAGGGAAAAAAACCAAATCAACAAAATCAGAAATGAAAAGGGAGAAATAACAACAGGCATTGAGGAAATCCAGAGAATATTTGGATCCTACTTTAAAAATCTATACTCCACCAAAGCGAATTGGGCACTTTTCTTGATAGATTCCACCTACAGTAGCTAAATCAAGATCAGATAAACAGATTAAACATCCCTATAACCCCTAAGGAAATAGAAACAGTCATTAAAAATCTCTCAACCAAAGAAAGCCCAGAGCCAGATGGTTTTAGCACAGAATTCTACCAGACCTTCAAATAGGAGCTAACACCATTACTCTTCAAACTCTTTCACCCAATAGAATCAGAATAAACACTGCCAAACTCATTCTATGAGGCCACAGTCACCCTGATTCCTAAACCACACAAAGACCCAACAAAGAAAGAGAACTTCAGACCAATCTCCCTCATGAACATAGATGCAAAAATACTTAATAAAATACTAGCAAACCGAATTCAAGAACACATCAAAAGTATCATACACCATGATCAAGTAGGCTTCATCCCAGGAATTCAGGGATGGTTCAACATACGAAAGTCTATCAACGTAATTCACCATATAAACAAGATGAAAGAAAAAAACCACATGATTATCTAGCTAGATGCAGAAAAAGCATTTGACAAAATCCAACACCCCTTCATGCTAAAAGTTCTGGAGAGAATGGGCATATAAGGACTGTACCTAGAAATAATAAAGGCAATATACAGCAAGCCAGTGGCCAACATTAAATTAAATGGAGAGAAACTTGAAGCATTTCCTCTAAACTCAGGGACAAGACAAGGATGTCCACTTTCACCATATCTCTTCAATATAGTACTTGAAGTTCTTGCTAGAGCAATAAGACAACTAAAAGAGATCAAGGGGATACAAATTGGAAACGAAGAAGTCAAATTATCCCTATTTACAGACCATATGTTAGTATACATAAGTGACCCCAAAAATTCCACCAGAGAACTCTTATAGCTGATAAACACCTTCAACAAGGTGGCTGGATACAAAATTAATTCAAAAAAATCAGAAGCCCTTCTTTATACAACAAACACATGGGCTGAGAAAGAAATAAAGGAAACAGCCCCCTTCACAATAGCCACAAACAATATAAAATACCTGGAGGTAACTCTAACCAAGCAAGTAAAGGACCTGTACAACAAGAACTTCAAACCCTTGAAGAAAGAAATTGAAGAGGCCTGTAGAAGATGGAAAGATCTCCCATGCACATGGATAGGTAAGATCAACATAATAAAAATGGCTATCCTACCAAAAGCAATATATAGATTCAGTGCAATTCCTATCAAAATACCAACACAATTCTTTATAGACCCTGAAAGAGCTCTTCTCAATTTCATATGGAACAACAAAAAACCCAGAATAGCTAAATCAATCCTGTACAATAAAAAAACTTTTGGAGGTATCACCATCCCAGATTTTAAGCTGTACTACAGAGCAATAGTAGTAAAAACAGCATGGTATTGGTATAGAAACAGACCAATAGATCAATGGAATCGAATTGAAGACCCAGAAATAGACCCACACACTCATGGCCACCTAATTTTTGACAAAGAAGCCAAAATGGCACAATGGAAGAAGGACAGCATCTTCAACAAATGGTGCTGGTCCAACTGGATGTCCACTTGTAAAAGAATGAAATTAGACCCATACTTATCACCTTGTACAAAACTTAAGTCCAAGTGGATCAAATTCCTTAACATAAAGCCGGTCACACTAAGTCTACTAGAAGAAAAAGTGGAAAAAACCCTCAAACTCATTGGCACAGGTGACAACTTCCTGAACAGAACACCAACAGCTCAGGACCTGAGACCTACAATCAATAAATGGGACCTCATGAAACTGAAAAGCTTCTGTAAGGCAAAAGACATTGTCATTCAAACAAAATGGCAGCCTACAGACTGGGGGAAAATCTTCACCAACCCCACATCTGACAGAGGGCTAATATCCAAAATCTACAAAGAACTCAAGAAATTAAATGCCAAGAAACCAAATAATCCAATCAAAAAATGGGGGACGGAGCTAAATAGAGAATTCACAAAGGAGGATTCCCTAATGGCCGAGAGACACTTGAAGAAATGCTCAACATCCTTAATCATCAGAGAAATGCAACTCAAGACAACTCTGAGATTCCATCTCACACCTGTCAGAATGGGTAAGATCAAAAGCTCAAATGACAGCACATGCTGGTGAGGGTGTGGAGAAAGGGGAACCCTCCTTCATTGCTGATGGGAGTGCAGGCTTGTGCAACCACTATGGAGGTCAGTCTGGCGATATCTTAGATAACTTGGAATAGCTTTGCCTCAGGACCCAGCCATACTACTTCTGGGTATACACCCAAAGGCTCCTCAAGAAATCATAAGGAAGTTTCCTCATCTAGCAGCCTTTTGTTCATAGCAGCCTTATTTGTAATAGCTAGAAACTGGAAACAATCCAGATGTCCCTCAACCAAAGAATGGATTAAAAAACTGTGGTACATCTACACAATGGAATACTACTCAGCTATCAGAAACAATGAAATTATGCAATTTTCATCCAAATGGATGGAACTAGAGAAGCTCATCCTGAGTCAGCTAACCCAGATTCAGAATGATGCACATGGCATCTATTCACTTATAGTAGGATTTTAGCTATATATTACAGGATATCTATACTACCACCAATGCTCCAAAGGGAACATGGACATAGACTTTTTTTGTTTGTTTGTTTGTTTGTTTTTTAGTTTTCTCTCCCTGGCAATGAGACACTTCTCACTGGTGATACAACTGCCTTGTAGGCCCCCAGTGTATGAGGAGGCTCTTGGCCCTCATATGACTGACTTCTGAACTGGGATGAGGGTGAGGGACTGTTATGTAGGGACACTCCACTCCAGAGAAGTGGGATGGAAGGGTTAGGGTGTAGAGGGTGGGAGGGCGGGGCTGGGAAGGGGGGAAAGAGGACAATATAATGAAGATGTAACCTGAAGCAACAAAGAAATAAATTTATTTTTTTAAAATACAACATTTTTTTTAAATGTCAGGCATCATGCCAAATCAAGCACACAGTGGACCTTTGAGATGTCAGCCCTGTGAAGTTTCATTTAACGTTCCTTGGTTAAGTGAGTCTGTATAATTAAAGTGCTGTGCATGTTCCATGAGATGGCACTGCCATATTTAATGTGGATCTCTCTATGCCTTGAAACCTCTCTGGAAACAGCTCCACAAACATACTAAGAGCTGTCTTCTAATATCTCTAAATCAGTCTAGAGGACAATAGGATTGAGCTCACAGCCAAGTATATAGCAGGGTGCTAAAGAAGACAGGCAGGTTTCTACCCTCTAAGATTGATTCTTCCGTTAGGTGAGACAAGAAGCAGCAATGATCATATAAAGAACATAATGCTACTGTGATACGCAGTAAGAGGGGCGCTTATGTTACCAATGAAAATGTTGCCCAAGAAGACCTGGCTGGTGAATTCACACTTGAAGTAGCACTGAGTGACAGCATCAGCTCTTAGCCTTCCTTTGATGGAAAGAAACCCAAAGCCCAAGAGGAAGGAGTAATCATAATAGTAAGGGCAGCTCTTGGGTTTCAAGCACACTCAATTAATGTCATTCGGCCCAATAAGTCTCCATGTTTCAGTTTTGCTCTGTCTATGCCAGTTTCTCTCCTAGGCATACTAGACCAGTGTATGATACCAGCAGATCTGACTCTTCTTAGTCTTCGTTAAGTAAGACAGAAAGGAAAGAGCAGTTCTTCCCCAACAGTCTGAGCTCAGATCCTAGGCCTGTTTTTCTTGCTTCCTGTTATGCCCCACCTCCTCGTTTATCGTCCAGTTAGCTTAGCTAAGGTGACAAGACACCCTGACAGGATTAAGGGTGATCTCTGAGTCATGTGACCCCACCCCCAGACCCCATCCCCACCTAAATCAGCAGCATCCCCAGGGTTGGCTGTTCTCATCAAAGTATTTGAGATTCCCATGCCTCTGCTTCTTCATCTGTCAGTGAACATGTTGATAGTACCTTTCTAGCAGAGAAGTTGCAAAGAACTCCACACAGAAGGATAATAAGGACCAATGTCAGAAGGTGGTAAGAACCTGGGGTGGAATTGGGAAAGAAAGTTGTACTGCCTAGTTTTGTGTCAACTTGACATAGATTAGAGTTGTCAGAGAGGAGGGAGCGTCAGTTGACAAAGTACCTCTGTAAGATCCAACTGTATGGCATTTTCTTTATTAGTGACCATTGGGAGAGGGTCCAGCTCATTGTGAGTGGTACCGTCACTGGGCTAGTGGTCCTGGGTGTATAAGAAAGCAGACTGAGCAATCCACAAGGAGCAAGGCGGTAAGCAGCGCCCCTCCATGGCCTCTGCATCAGCTCCTGCCTCCAGGTTCCTGTCCTGCTTGAGTTCCTGCCCTCACTGCTTTTGGGGAGGAACTGTTTTATGGAACTGTGAGGGAAATAAACCTTTCCTTCACCCCAAGTTGCTTTTGGTCATGGTGTTTCATCACAGCAATAATAACCCTAACGAAGACAACTGATGGCAGAGTATGGAGAACTGATCAGGGGCTGTAGGCATGGGTCCCTGTGTGTAAGGCAAGATCAACATTGTACTTGATAGCTCTGCTTCACTGTGGAAGTAGCATCCTTCTTGGATGTTTGCACAATACAGCTTGTGGTCCCAGCTGCCTTTCTCTGGGGGTTCAGAGGTCCCCCATTGCTTATATTGAGCCCACATTTTCAGCTGATGACCACTGCTTTTGTGGACTGTCTCTTTCTAGCTATGTGAGTGTATGTTATGGTCAAACTTACTGGCCAGTGACTATGCTGTTGCTATTTTGGGTGACTTGTCATGTTCCTGCTTTGATTCACTTTATACTGATTTATCATTTAACAAACAAAGGACAACTTTATTTCTCATATATTCAGGTTTTAGAGTGGTGCCTTAGTATTGCTCCAACTATTGTAGTCTCCATATATTTGGTAATTTTGTATTGGAAGAATATGAAGTATAAGGTGATTTATAGAATATGAGAAAAATGTCACAATAGCTTGTGATATTTTATTTTATGACCATCTAGCTGTCCATGTTCCAAAATCTCTCTGGAAAATTACTATTTAACTTTTAAAGCTAGACTCAACTTATTGGGTTTTCATAGCAATAATTTTAAAGAATAATTTTTGAAATGAGTAAATTGGCCTTAAAGGGGTGGTTCCTTGTTTCACTCTTCATGTTTATGAATTATTTCTTTTCATTTAAAAAAAAAAAGTCTCTTCACATACAGCATTTATCACCAGAAGTAGCCTGTTTGGGAAACTTCCCAGTGTCCTTGGTTTCTTTCCTTTCACCTCTGAGTTCAGGTTGGAAATTGCAACATTTAGCACTTTGCAGTTTAATTTAAAAGGATTTCCTATTTTCTTAAATGCTTAAGCAGCGGAGCAAGTTGCAGCTATTGATTTTTGTGTGCATGTATTCCGTGAAAGCCGTTTCTGCTCCTTCCCCAGGGAACATACCTCCTGAACTGCATGCTTGCTGGTGACAGCTAGGACTTCTGATACATAACCAAAGACCTTGCCCAATATCCTTTTGACTGCTTGGGGAATTTTTATTAAGTAGAGGCGTCATTAGAGTAGACAAGATGATGAAGTTTAATGAGCATCTTTTGTAAGTGGTATTGTTGATTTTGCTCTTTCCAGGATCTACTCTTCTCCCCTCCAGTGGGGCAGAGAGTGAGGTTGGGATGTGCAGACTGTTTTCAACCCTGCCTTCTGTTGTATGTTGCATTTTGACATAACCTCACATCCGTGCTCAAGCAGCTACATATTCCTCTGGGCTGTTTGTATAGACGCAGCTTATACATGTATGTTTGTGCATTCTTTTTACATGGTGTTGAGGACACTGAACAGTGGCAGAAATAGTGGTGAGGATGTAAAAGACCCATATTGCTGCTAGTGGAGTTGCATGGAAGCATCTCTCAAAAAAAAAAATCACAGCATTTTGAATTAATGAGACTTATCTTAGAAACAGGAGGATAGTCATATTTTTTTCTTCAGGACTCAGCAATTTATGTGCTAAGATTCTGTCAGCAGCCCCTCATAGCTGCTAGATGGGATAAATAAAGATATTACAAATGCTTATTAATAATCCAGGCTTCACACTTTGTCCACAGATTTATTTCCAGTGATGTTAAATTTAGCACTCTACCATCAGATTAGAGATTATAAGCAAAATTACTTCTCATTATTTTTGCTGGCCATCTACTCAGGTTTTAAAAATGTGTTCTTTTCTTGGTCTGTATAAGGACTTTCCATGGAAACACCCAAAACAACAGTAGGAAGGCATATGACATAAGCAAACGACTTCAGAACAGCATATTGTACCTCTGGTATACCTGGCATTCTGAGACACAATATTTACATGGCACACAATGTGTTTCTAGTGTGACTTGAATATACAGAATACAAAAGAAGTGAAGTTTGAATTCCCCACCCTCAGAAAGAAAGCATGCTCTTCTTATTAAGAAAACAAGACCTAGAAGTCTGCAATGATACAAGGCAAGTTAACTTAGCCCAGTTTGAACTTTGGAGTAATTGTCTGGGTTGACCCAAGCCTGAAGTTGGAAAGTGTCAGTCTTTTCATTTGGAAAGGAAGGATAACAATGGGTCCTACTTCACTGGATGACTGTGACAGTGAGTAATGAGGGTTGGAAGCCACAGTGCAATGAGCATGGGGTTGTCAAGGCATTCTGTTGATGACATGAAATAATGAGCCAAGGGCAGGAGTCACTGTGTCAGCCAGGACTTAATGCTGAGAGCCTAGTACATCCCACGGTGCTTCCTGAAGGTACAATAGGGGTGAAGAACAGTGAAACCTGGGGGAGCCTCAGAATAAGAACTGACCTGTAGAAAGGACCCAGGCCAGCATTCTGGGCAGAAATAACAGTCATAATTCAAAGCAAAAAAGCACAGGGACCTAACAGAATGTTGGCTGTTAAAACACTAGTAATCAGGCCTTGGACTGATTCAGTAATTCGTGTCTCTTTAATATGTGTTCATGTGTGCACATGGGTGTCCATGTGTATGGACACATGTATATGTGCACGTATGTGGAGATGCAAGGTTGACATTGAGCATTTTGCTCTGTCATCTTCCTTATCTACTGAGCAGGTTCTCTCAGTTGAACTCAGATCTCTGTATTTCAACTACTCTAGTTAGCCAGCTTGCTCTGGGAATCCACTGCCTCCTCTTTTTAACCACTGGAATTAATTAAGCCACCTTTACATGGGTTTTAGAGATCTGAACTTCTGTACTCACGTTTATTCAGAACATGTTTTTTTAACCACAGAGCATCTCCCCATCCCCAACTTTTTTCCAAATACTTTAATGAGATTGTGTCAGTTTTGACTGCTTTCTTGATAAATGGTTTCAAGTATGTTGTTAGAGTTCCTTTATGGGGACTATTGCCTGCTTTGTTATATTTTGTAGCTGATTGTCTAGATAGGTTGAAGAAGCTAGTGACTTGGAAGGCTTTGATATAGTCACTGGAGCTATAAAACTAGATGATCTTTCTTTAGAAGAGGATACAAAGAAATTAAAGAGGCATGGGATAGAAAAGGTCTGCAGAGAGCTATTAAGAGGATTCCAGGACAGAGCTTTGTAGCTAAGAGAGAAAACTTCCCCCGAGGGAGTGGCGCTATCTATAGTGGCCTTCATGTGGCAACACTCAAAGAATGAGATAGTCACAGCAAAAGTCTGTAGGATTTAACTGACTCAAGAAAACTTGTGAGTTTTTCTAAGACTTCAAGCGTTGCTATTCTGTAGAACTCATACATCAATAAGGGAAAATTGTACATTTCATAATCCTTAATAAAAGTACCACTAGCAAAATATATTCTCATATAATAGACTGGAGCACTTTGCTATTCAGCCTTACCCATGAATAGGTACTAGTTCTCAGTTTCATGCAGTTGGTATGGTTGGAGTGCAACTTCTTTTATAACATGCTTCCATTGAAGCCGCTTTTAAAAGTAGGGTCCTGGTGACAAGAGCAGTCTGGAGGATCTTTTCCTAAAGGTTCCCCTGAACATCGTCCTCACAGAGCATCTTCTGCCAGTGGCTCAGGGTGTGGCCTTCTTACTTTTTTCTTTTTTTTTTGGTTTTTCAAGACAGGGTTTCTCTGAATATCTCTGGCTGTCCTGGACTCGCTTTGTAGACCAGGCTGGCCTCGAACTCACAAAGATCCGCCTGTGTCTGCCTCCCAAGTGCTGGGATTAAAGGCGTGCGCCACCACTGCCCGGCTCTTACTTTTTTCTTGGTCTTCACAAATAAGGGCAGAGGACCCTTGTGTTCTGGAGCAAGGAGGTTCTGAGAACATCCACCAGCTGATTGTGCCTTTGAAATTGACTGTGGCCTGCTCATCAGGCTCCCAAGAAAATTGTAGCCTTTCCTGTCACTTTAGAGTGTCCTTTGTTGTGGTGGGAGTTTTTTCTTCAAACTCATTAACCATCTCCACTTACCCACTACAAACCTCAGATTTCAGGAGTGAGATTTCCTAGGACTCTTTGCAAAAGGTATGCCCCCCTCTCCCCCATTTTCAGCTTGCTTGAGCACTTTGCCCACCAGTAGCTGTATCCTCATAGGTAATCGTGAGCCATATTCTCTGTCAATACTCTCAGATTGACATAGCCCAGTGGCAGTTTCTGTTGGAATCCTTTCAAGAATGGGAACCAAAAGATACATGGTCAAAACATAGATTAGAATCTGTGTGAAATAGAGGTCACACTTCTGATGTAGCAGCAGTTGGGGGAGGGACAGAGGGAAGGAGGGAGGGACAGAGACAGAGACAGATAAAGACAGAAACAGACAGACAGAAAAAGAGAAAGGAGGGAGCTGGCTAGGCAGCCTGAGTTTTCTGAGATATAAAATGTGGCAATGGCCATTTGAGCATCTATCATGTGCCAACGTGGACAGCATCATTTCTATATGTCTAACTTCATCTTTCCTGGAGCCCACCAAGGTCGCAGAGAGATTTCATTTTCATCCTGTAGATGAGAACATCAGACTGTGGTGACTTAGTGACATTCCCAAGGCCATGTAACTTTTGAAACTGAATCGGGTACAGGGGAAAGAGATAAGTACACAGCCGGCACTCTTCTCCATACACCCAGAGTCCTGGGTGCTTTGAGGTGCTGCACAGAAGGAACATGCTATCTTGGAGTGACAACAAGAAGCCAGTGCTGAAGGATGGCTGAGGTCTGCTCAGGTGGAGATGTAGGAAGGAATGGAACAGGTAGGGGAGGCTGGATCCTCCAAGGCCCTAAAGGAAGGATGAAGATGCAGTCATCTTTGCAGACCAATGATGTGTCTGTCACACTTAGTAAGTGGATGTCCCCATTGTATAATAAATGGTACAGCCAAGAATGGTACCCAAGAATTTGGACCCTGAGATACATGTCATTACTGCCCTGCCACAGCCTCATCTCTCAGTGGGGAGAGCTTCTCAGGATAAGGCTGACTCTCATCTGCCCACATAGCTGGAGGAATTAAAGGATCACACAGGGGACAGAGGCGTCATCCAGCCTTTCAGTGACTCACTGAGGAAGTGGGGCAATGCATTTAGCTCAGCCATGGTTGCTTTCTTCAAAGGGAATTAAACCCTTTCTTCTAGAGTGTTTAGAGCATTGTCATTGGTAGAAAATAGCATGTTATTTTTTTCAGAGAAAACCCCTAATGAAATAAGATAATCTTTCAATTACCTTAATTTAATCACTCTGAGTAGAACTCTGCATCACAAGCCCTGGTTTTCAAAAGTGTTTTCTGCCTACCTCCAATAGACTTGCCATGGTGCCCAGCCTACAGCTACCCTGAAAGGAAAGTTGGGTGAAGAAACTGAGGCATGGCAAATGGTGGGTGGCTGTGAAAGCTGCTGATCATTTCCTCATTGTCAACACTGATTAAGGGTCAAAACTCAGACTGAAACACCTGCACTGATTCTTTAGCCCTTCATGGTGAGTTGCTGTGAAGCCCCCAGGAAACCCAGGCACACCCAGTGTGAACTGCTATAGAAGGCAGCAATTAAAACCCTGGAACATTCCTGTTCCTTCACTAAAGGAAGGAGGGCCTTGCTCATCTCCACATGACTGTTGCAGCTCTTTCAGAACTGACTTCTCTGGGTCCCCACCCAGCTCAGGAACATCCAACTTGCCCATGTGACTCACCCCATTCAAGCCATGCCAGTCAAGTCCTTGTTAGACTTGAGCTCTCTTCCACCCTACCCCACCTCTTGTTGTTGATGTGCCTTTCCTAATGCAGAAGTAGTTCTGAGTTCCCATGTTATATTATTTAGCCTTTCTCATTGCTGTAGCAGAATACCCAGCTGACACACTTTAAAGAAGGATTTGTTTTGTCTCTTGAATTTAGGAGACACCAATCCACCATGATGTGAAAGGCATGGCATCAAAAACTTGTGCCATGGCTTGGTCACATTTTAATGATAAGAAACAGAGAGGAACCAGAAGCTAACCCGGGCCATAATTCTAAAGACCTCCTACCAATGACTTACATCTTCCAGCTAGGCCCAATGCCTCAATGCTTCTGTACACACACACACACACACACACACACACACGAACAGTGTCGTTGTCTAAGGATCAAGTGTTGTAACACAGCCTTTGAGGATATTTTCCATTCAAACCAGAACATACATGAATGAACTCTCTTGTTTCTATTGGTTTTTATAATCTATCTAGTCTGGTGTTGTCCTGAGTTTGAACATGTGTGTTTCTTTTTCCTTTGTGAGGATAAGAGGATGTCAAACAGAGAAAATGTATAAGAATGATGTATAGCAGACAATCCTGAGATCAGGGGTGCCCTTGCAAAGGCACAGAGCAAAGACAGATGTGGTACCAGGTGAGAGGACCTCAGAGATAAGAGGCCTGTGGGGGAGCCTGGAGCTTCTGAACTGAAATCAGTGGCCTTGGGTAAAACCGCCTCTGGGGAAGAGATTGCAGAGGCTGTTTGGTGGAAAAGTGTGTCTCAGAATGTGCAAGTTAAAGTGAGGAGTAGGATGGACAGTTCTCCATTGGCTCAGGATCTCTTCTGTTTGTCTCTGGAAGAGATGCTGGAAAGGAAATAGATAGGCAGAGATAGTGACAACATGGGAATTGAGCAACAGAACTAAGGTCGGACTTGCTTTGTGCTACATAAAAACCATTAGTTCTTTCTGGGTTATAGGACCCCAGGTGTTCAGGCTATTCTGACCACTAAGTTAGCACAAAGCTCTGTAAGCTTCTAATTGCTACAGAGCTTAAGCCTATCTTCAGGCTCCCTTGTAGCCTGTATAGATATATGTTGCCTCCTTGACACAAGAGAGCAGCTGTCCCTTGTACCTGCAGAACAGTCCCTGCTCCTGGCTCTGAGCTCCATATCCTGTCTCCTATGACTTGTAAACTCTGAACTCTTGGCTCTGTAAGGGGAGACCTCTCCA
This sequence comes from Lophiomys imhausi, assembly GCA_907164525.1. Taxonomy (NCBI): domain Eukaryota; kingdom Metazoa; phylum Chordata; class Mammalia; order Rodentia; family Muridae; genus Lophiomys; species Lophiomys imhausi. The sequence goes on along the minus strand of CAJQZJ010009351.1, from coordinate 7,911,261 downwards.
TCACCACTTTTGGAAGAACCAGCTTCTAAACTGGGTCTTGGGAGACTGCAGAAGAGAGAACATAATGTTACCTACTGAAACGCTAGTGCCTGGCTTACCACCTACCAGGGAGACAACTCCATTTGCCAGGTTCTCTTCTCATCTTGTCAGCCACAGTTCTGATGGCCAGTCAAGAGCATCCACACTACACTGTGTGTGGCAACACTATTAGCATCAAAAATGGGAGAAGGGATTAGGTGTGTAGCTCAGTGGTAAAACACTTGCCTAGCATGTGTGTGGCCTTGGACTCCATCCTCAGCACTGCACAGTAGATAAGTCAGTAAATAAAATACACACACAAACAAACCTTTAAAGAATGGTTGTGATTCTTTGACTAGGCATCAGAACCAATGGCTTCTTACACAGAGAGGTGAGTCTCTTGGCTGACTCTTCATTCTATTAGTAAAAAGCAGGTGCAGCTACAAGAGTCGGTCTGGTCCTTTACTCTGGAGATACCAAGGCTGAGACGTGCGTAGGACTCTCTGGAAAACATGGTTACATCAATAAGGGGAGTTAAGACTGAGCTCTATTTATTTTAGGGTGGCTTTAATTTTGTTTAATCAGAAGTACTCATAAATTATGGATTAATTACTACCCACCACTCAGTTAAATCCTTTCAGCAATGAATGTTATCCACTGTAATTGTGGGGCACTTTGTCAACATTTAATCAGCGGTACTTATTAATGTGGCATTGATGTGTGGTAGCCATCCCTACACTATCAATCACACATGAGCAGCCAGCATGGTCTCCAACACCATTGCTCTCTGTCACATTAACTAGTGGCCCCTGGGCTTTCAGGCAGTGTTGGTACTTAGGTGTCATGAAATGGATCCTGCCTCTCCAGTTCGGTGGATCTTTTGTCCTTGTAGACTTTAACACTCTCTATCTTTGGGATGCCTTTCTGGAAGGACTTTGTGAACATGACCTAGTCTCACAGTCCTGAAGATCCCTTCTTCCTGCACCGTGTCCAGAAGTGTGAGATACCAAAATCTTGTCTACAGTAGAACACCGTGGTATGGGGTGTATACACATGCATATATGTCTGTGCATTCATGTATAAAATTGTAAATTCTTAGAATGGATGAGGCAGAATAAATATAACATGTTTAGGCTTGTCAAACATTTCTGGTGATTGCATATTTAAAGTTCTTCCTAAGGATCCTAGACTAGTAAACAAAGCTAATGTCTTTACTCTCTCTCTCTCTCTACCTCTCTAGCCTCTACGGCAGACACATGCAGGCGAACCCAGAACCCCCGAAGAAGAATAACGACAAATCAAAAAAGATCAGTCGGAAACCCCTGGCAGCCAAGAACAAATGAGGAGCTGACATACACGCTTGGCTCTGGCCTCCTCCCTTAACTCATCCTGGCCTTCCTTACTCTGTCCCACAAATAAATACAGTGTGCTTGTGCCTACTCCTTTTTTTTTTTTTTTTCTAAGAAAATTCTTTTCCTTTTCTCCTCCCAGCGCTTGAGTGCAGCCTCACCTTTGCACCTTTGAAATCCTTGTGGTGGGTGGGACATTTTTATAAAGTCTTACATTCATTCCCATTTGTTTCCTTAAAATTGCCAAAGGCAGGAAACAAAGCTCTCATTCTCCTGCAAATTCTGTGGTAGGCACAGGTTTCAGTTCCTTGAATAAACGACACAAGGCTGCTTATTATCAAAAGAATAATTAAAATCATGTAACCACTTAAATGTCACAGTTAACACTTTTCATTCTTTTTGTTTATTCACGTAACTCATTATTGTGCCTTATTAAAAGCCTTCCTTCACCGCCAAGCTATTATGTTCATTTAACTTCCAAATGATTTTAATAAAATCTTGAATTTATATCTCATGTTTCTTCTTGACTGAAATTTAAAAGAAAAAATAACCTGGTCTTGGGGAGTACACATTTTTTTATTACTTATCCCCCCCCAAAAAAAAAGTTTACCTCATCTAATTTCATTAATTGTAGATGACAATCTATGGACCTTACCATGAGAGAAATACAAAATTAAGTCTGAGTTAGTTTCCTCTCACAACAATATGTCAGATTTTTTTTCCTTCTTCTTTAAAGACTGTTTCTAAATTAGGAAGGAGGAGAAAAACAAATCTCTAGGAGATTCTGCCAGAGAATTTTGGAGAGCAGCATTCTTTCACCAAACAAAATTGTGACTTTTGCCAGTGGCTGCTAGACAAATGCTGGAAAACAAGAGAAAGAAAAACTCAAGTGTGTTTTTTGTCACCGGAGGGAATCCATTCACATCAAAGCATTCTCCTAAGAGACTGAAGCCAAAGAAGCCGCACAAATGTGCACAATCTATGCCATGCCCCATATGGAGACTACCTGGGCAGTGTCATTAAACGACCAGTTAGCAATCATCTGCAGTAGGCGATTTTCCTTCTCATCAGCAGCGGTGTGTGTGGAGATGAGAATAAACCCAAACACTCATTTTGTGGGAGTATCTGGAGATGTTACAACAAAAGACAAGTAAGATGAAATACAGTCTTGGGTGGGCTGTGGCAGAAGGACCTACCTCTTCCCTTTGCAACATTGTCGTCCATTTCTCAGCTGTACCTAAGCTGTACTCTCAGTGAGTCAGAGTCAGAAAAACAAAAAAGGCCTTGAATTCATTTGGTCATGAATTTTTTATCCCAGTGGACACTGCATTTCAAATTCCTACTTCTGATTAAGACCCTGAGAACACATTATCCGTGTGAAGGGGAAGCCCCAGCTACCATCACCTGTTTCAAGCTCCAAATGATGTGATGTGTACAGGAACTCAGTTACCTTCACTGTGAATTTTTTTAAATAATTATCTTAAAGCTTGTGAACTTGTAGAAGGAAAAACAATGCCACCACTATTGACTGAAAGAAGTCACTGACAATTAAATTAGCAGCCATTTATTAGTAAAAACAGCAGCATGAAAGCATATAAGAAATTTCTCTTTCAAAAGATGAGCTCTCTGGATAGGAATATGGCCAAAGCATTTAAATTTGTTTGGAGGCAATATCCCCAAGAAGCGTAAAGATATAAAAAGGCAAAAGCTCACTAGTAACATTTAAAAAAAAAAAGTACAAATCAAAGCTAAGCAATGTATAACAATGAGAAATAAGTAAATGTTTTTGAAGTGACCACTAAATGTTAGAGGACTGATGTGAGATCAGCATTCTTATGTACTGGACTAAGGTGAGATCAGCATTCTTATATACTGCCAGGGGAAATATGAATTCCCATCAAGGTTATTTGTAGCACTTTAGCAATACACATAGGAAAGCCCTAACATTATGTACTTCCAAACAAAAATTTCTACTTCCAAGGGTTTATCCTGAGGACACTACCAGTACAGACAAAGAATTGTATTTGAGGATTTGCCTTCATACCATGGTATCCATGGCTAAAGGTAGGGGAAAGCCACGTGACCCAATAGAAAAATTCCAGGGTGTCCACATGGGAGACTTCCATGAAGATTCTAATAATCGATGAATAATGTCTAAGGACAGTGGGGGATATCTAATTATACCAGCAGGTTAAATAGCAAAAAGAACTTTAAACTATGAAAAGATGTTCCTAATTTTATTTTTTTAAGTTGTGTTTGTAGTAGGTTCATCCATTGGGGACTAAGTTTTCTTTTTTCCTAATTATATTTTTAGCCTGATTCTGTGCTTTTAAATTTCTATAATGACCATGTAACTTATAATCAAAAAACATCAAATGTGTATTTTTTTCAGAATGAAATTGGTATATTATTACATACAACATAATCCATAAAATACGATCATGCATTTAAATTCAAAGCATAATATGAAATGTCATGTTAGCATTTTTTGTTACTAAAATGGATTTCCGCATCTTCTTTTAAAAGATTTATTTTATTATTTGTGTCTGTACATATGTGCAGGTGCATGCATTCATGGGTGCCTACAGACTCCAGAATCTGATCACCTGGAACTGAAATTACAGATGGTTGTGAGTCTCCCTTGGTGGGTGCTGGGCACTGAACTGACATCCTCTGAAAGAACAACTCGCACCATTAACTAGTGATCTATCTTTCCAGCCCCGATATCTGCTGTTCTATGTCTTTAGACTAACAACAGCAACCAAATCACAGTGCAAAAGGTAGCCTTTGAACAGATAGAAGTCAACTCTGAAATCAACTCTGCCAACTGTTCCCGCCTTTCAGTCACTCAAGGTACTTTGGCTGGCAAGCATTTCATTTTGTGACCTAAAGTTGGGTTTTAATCATTTATATACATATGTCTTTGCATACTACATACAAAATATGCTATATATATATATATATATATATATATCATGTATGGGATATATATATATTCATTCCCCATGGATAATATTTCAGAAGACTTCTCCGTTCTTTAGGAATGTCTTATTTCTATCAAGACTGCATACAAATACATTGTGACACTGACTTAATGTGATTAACATTGGAATTTATCATTGTTCCTGTTTTGCTCTCTTTTCTGTTAGGAATAATGTCACTTATTTGTTGAGGACCCTTCATATATCAGGCGTTTTACTGATATGTTTCCTTTCAGTCTCTGTGGTCATGATCAGTGGTAGGATATGTGACCTCAGAGAAATTAAGAACTTCACTCAAGGGTGCACAGCTAGCAAATGGCAGAGGAAGAATGTCATGGAAGGGTCTTTGGTTCATAAGTGCATGTCTTTTCCAAGCCCATATTATCCCTCCAATGCCAATCAAACTTCTTGGGTCTCCCATAGGCAGTATATCCTACCACTTGGAGTATCTCCTTTTTACATCTTCAAATATTTATTAACTCATGTCAGCCAATGCATGTTGATATCACATTATGGATTCATTACCCCATTTATCAGTGTTGGTCATTTGGTCTTTTCTTCTTATTGTTTAGATGGCAGCATGTCTCTATTGACTATGTGGTGTAGTAACTGAAGCAGAAAAAGCTCACACAAGAGAACCTTGTTCTCTCTCATCATCTAGAAATGCATTATTTTCAGTGATACCCCATTAAGAAACATAATATGCCAAAAGGGTTTTTTTAACGACCCTATTTCCTAAAACATGGAAAATGGCATGTTTTGGGGAGATCATTCCCTATCTTTGAATGGTTAGACTACTTGGAAAACTATTTTTTGAGGAGATGGAGAAAAAAAACCTATCATATCCCTTATATCATATCCTCATATGAAGCCTAGTTCCATAAGCATATTAGACTTTAAATATTACTGCATAAATGGATGCTGTTACTACTGGCTATTTCCAATATCCTAATCCTCTAAGCATTTATACTCATTATCAATGTAGTGGCATATTATGGTGTGCCAAGGCCTTCTGAAGAATCTGATATGTCTAAAAAGGTGTACAGACCTAGAAACAGAGTGAATTAAGGAATCAAAGAAGTGTTATTAGAAAAGTCCTTGAACAAGAAGGGCTTGTCCACTTATACAATGTATCTGTTCCTCCAGTAACAATGGAGCAAGCTGTAAGCTACATATCTGACAGTATACTGTCCCTGGAGGATGAAAATTATATTCAGCCCCTGCCCCCCATACACACACACACACACACACACACACACACACACACACACACACACA